>OZ022579.1:16936039-16993539 GCA_963669155.1 Arbacia lixula | reverse complement strand
GAGGGGAAGAAAGAGGGGGAGAGAGATAGAGGTTGAGTGGCAGGGACAGAGATAAGAAGAGGAAAAGATGTAAAGAGATGGGAAGAGGTGGGGAGAGAGAGAGAGAGAGAGAGAGAAAGAGAGAGAGAGAGAAGGAGAGAAAGAAAGAGAGAGGGAGGGAGAGCAGAAAAGAATGACACAGGAGAGACAGCTGCTGTTAAAACTCCGTAAGATTATGACGTGTTCTTATAAACTGAATTTTGGACTTTGAAACAACGACCAATGTACACTGTATTCTTCACATAAATAGAAATGAAGATAAAACTTAATCTAGTGTAATGTAGCTGTGCATGCATACAATCATATGTTGTGCATTTTATTAATTGCCATATTCAAAATGTTTTAATTTGATTTTGAGGCTTCTGTCAAACATATTGCAGTTTCAGTGAAGAGGGAAGACCATCAAAGCATGTTCCATTCTATGTTCCAATATGCCCTGCTTCCCTCATAGGAACACAGCCCTACACTATGAGGCAAGCTGTATTTGCCCAGAAGACTTAAGAGTGAGAGAGAGAGAGAGAGCAAGAGAGAGAGAGAGAGAGAGAGAGAGAGAGAGAGAGAAAACGAAAGAAAGACAGAGAGAGGGTGAAAGAGACAGAGAGGGATGGCAAAGACGTGCTGAAGGTTTTAGCCTCAAGTTCATTGCGATATTAGAAGTAGATGGTATCTCCCACCAAGATGCCTTCCAGTGGATTGCTGGATATTGCTTTCCCATCCTCCCAGGCGTCGTTTACCGCTGTATTCCCGGAGCTCCCCCAGATATTACTAACCACCTTTTTAATTCAGTTTTGAGAAGGACAAATACTATGCCAGATCGAAGGGAATGTTTTCTTTTTATGAACACTGTCTTTTGTTCTGTTTGTTTCCTTTGGCGATTTGCGAGTGTGTTAACTGCCTATCGATGATTGTTAATGCAGTTTGGGTGAAAATGGAAAAGTGCAATTTAGCAGCCTGCTGTTTGTATATTGGTTCTTCATATTACACTAGTATCTGTTCATGAATAGAGAGAAAAAAATGTTTCCTCTGAAGAAGCCATTTTTGTTTTCATTATGTTTTTGTTCTTAATTTCTTGATGTATCATATTTCCATGCAATTGCGATGAGTAGAAATGAGGAATGCTTGAGAAAACATGTTATAGTGCAAGAGAATAGAGCGTGAATAGAGAGTCCATATTATGATTGTCTATCAGCGTTTATAACTTGGACTTGAATGTTTCTTTTATACCGTTCTGAGAGATTGAGAGAGAGAGAGCGAGCGAGAGAAAGAGAGAGAGAGAGAGAGAGAGAGAGAGAGAGAGAGAAAGCAAGCTATAGAAATAGTGAGAGACATGGAATTAAAGACAGAGTTAGAATGAGAGAGAGAAGTTAAGAGAGTGAAAGAAGGAGAGAGAACAGAAGAGAGGAAAGAAGGAAGGAGAGAGAGTGAGAGATAGAGAGAGAGAGAGAGAGAGAGAGAGAGAAAGAGAGAGAGAGAAGCAGCCATACAGAGATCAAATGCTTCACACATACAAATAATCACTGTTCTTTGTTCAGCCCCCAGCCATCTGCTCCCCAGCTCTCTCAGTAAACAATGCTGTCATGGCAACCTTATTGGCCCTTAATAGGTCCAAGCCCCTCCCCAAATCTCTCCCTCCTATACCTAATCACACTTACAACAATAGCTCTCATATTAATATTTCTCCCTGTATACAAACCTTGATTCAGCCACCCGTCTTGCAGGCAACTATACAAGGCCCATTTCATTCTTCCTTATATACGTGTACATTCCCCTCTCATCACTCTGGGAGCTGCGTGGCGGCCGGACAAAAACTGTTTTTTTATTGAATTTATTGATTTCTGTTCAAGTCGCCGCAAGTACGGAGCATGAGATTTGCAATCAGGCCAGCTTTACCACATTCTCTATCCCACAACCTTCTAGGACAGGAGAGATTCCACGCCGACAATTAGTTTTCTGACTTGGAGAGACGGGGGCGGATAGGAACGGATGGATAGAAGTTGATTAGAAGAAGGTTGCATAATTAGCCTCGTTTGAGACCTCGTCAGAGACAAATTGATAATTCTGAGCGTCAGATGGTAGCCTGGGTGTGAGGAGCTCGATAATACAAGACAAAAGACATGATGATGTGCAGCGTGAGCGCACATCTTGCGCTCTGAGCTCTTATTGGATTATTGCCCACACTTTTAATGCTGTTAGGAAAATTCTCTGACATTGGAGCCAGTTAATTTCACAATTCGCAACACATGGGATCACTTTGACGCGGCAGTAGTCTAGACATCAGCTGCCTGTTAGCGCCCGGGGAAAAAGATTTATATTCTGTGACATCTGGAGGAGAGGCTATGAGTGCCATCCTGTGATTGGATGGCCTAATTAAGCTTGTGGATTTACATATCAGGCTGAAACAAACACTTGTGGGGCTGTGAACTCCAGTAATAAGCCTCCAGCTATGTCAACATTGGATTTAATTACACATGCAGACCCTTCAACAGTTGAGCTGCCCCCTTTTCAATTACTAAATCTCTCTTACCAGCACATTTTTAGAATCATAGTTCTGCATGACTGATTGCAAGCAGGCCGGTGTACTCACATATATATCTTGATGACATGAAGCATAGCTCATTACTACGATGACATTGTTCATATGTGATGTATACAACACGCAGCCAAGACCGGAAGGCACTTACGCAATACGATAACAACCAGTTTCCTCTCCACTGCAGTGGTACTAGTCAACAACTTTGCTTTTACTACCAGAACTTGCTGAGGTTTTGGAAAGCGATAAACCTACACATGCGTGTATCTCTTCTTTGGTGAATTGTTTACCCTACAACGGGAATAATTTCCATTCAAAATAGATTTGTGCTTTAATAGCATTGACATCAGAAAGGACCGGGGACATTTTCTGTTGTTACTCTTTTGTTTTTTCCAGTTCGTGATATTTATCTGGCGAATGCAATTAACCTGGAATGTATTTCTGGAGCGTAATCATTGCAGGGATCCGATTTTGGAAGTGGAGCACATAACGATAAACCTACTCTTGGAAGGGTTTATTGGATTTTGAGTGAAGCTGTCTCATCCGTTGCTGGATCAGAAAATTGGAATACATGCATACAACCGGATTATTGACTTGGATGTAGATATATATTGCCTGTGGTATTGTACTGATGGAAACAGTGTGAGATATTACAAACAGAAATACATCATTAGTATTTTTGCTTTGCTTCATTGGATTGTTATTGGGTTGGATGCTTGGTATCTGCATGGTGGATACATAGTGACAATTTACAAACAAAGACAGTATCAGAGTGTGACTTTTTGTCTTCATTGTTATCCTCTGCTTTCTTCTATGTGCTAGCCTAGGCCTCTCATGCTCTATACTCAGCCAAGCACACAGACTGGAAAAGGGGGGTTTGTGTATGTAATTAGCCCCAGAACAAGAGACAGTGTGCAGATTTGTGTGCTGAAATTGTTTGCTGACATACAGACAGGCTTAGCTTAGAGCTGGCAGGCTAGCTGGCCGGACAGGGCATGTATGTGATGTGAAAGTGAGGGAGAGATTATTATACCCCTAGCATATCACTGCATACATATAGGGAGTGAGACACACACATACATACACACTCTCACACACACTGGGTATATACCGCAGTGTTAGAGGGGAACGTAACCTTCGAGCCTGCCTGCCTGCCTGCCTGCCTGTGTGCGTGTATGGTATCACTTGATTGCTCGTGTTACGTGTGCAGCCCGTCCCACGCCATCCCACCAGCTCAGCCCACCGACACAGCTTCGATCTCAGATACGTGGACTCGATGCGACACGCAGATAAGTAGCCAGTGAAAGAGAGAAGAGCGTCATCACAGAGAGAGAGAGAGTGACTGAGATACAGAAGGCTGACCGACTGCTGGAGAGAAAAAAAGAGAGAAGAGGAATCCTGCTAAAAGTTGCATCCATCACCAGTAGTGGTCGTTTGCCTGCGTTATTGGGGGAAATTCAGGGAGCAGAGAGTGGGAGAGAGAGCAGGGAGAGGAATTGTCGGGGATAACGACCGGCGACCGACGACGACGAAGCACACATTGATGACCCTACGTTGCCAGTAGTGGTGCAGTCATCGGGCAGAACGAACACTGCATCTCATTTGTGACACACTTTCTGTCATCTGCCGCATCATTAGTGCTTGAAGAGACTGAGAGGAGAGAGAGGACGATAGACAGAGAGAGAGAGAGAGAGAGAGAGAGAGGCTGAGAGGGAGAGTCAAGCAGGGCATCTCTCCTGCACACACAAAGACATCATCAATTGGGGGCAGGCTCCGCTCATCACAGGGAGAGAGAGAGAGAGCAGACAAACAACACGCCACAAGCACACACACGCATGCTGTGTACAGTGCCCCAGTGAGAATCATAACAGCTGAGATTTTGGTGAGAAATTCATATTGTGTGATTGGTGATATTGGGACAACAGACAGCAAGAGGATCGACCCGATCTGCGTCTTGTCTCTTACGCCGCCACCGTATACCGGTAGGAAAAGTGGACATATTACAAACGCGGGGAGTTGAATCGCAGCAGAAGGGATCTCAGAGACAGAAAACATGAAGGAGTTCAAACTGCCAGGAGCGGCATCTTTGGGTAAAGGCAAAGCGATCAACCCCCTCGGTATGGCCATGATCTCCCCCCTCGTTGCCCTCCAGAACCCCCTCCTCCAGATGCTAGCCCTCAAAAACGACCTAGCCAAACAGGTAAGGGATAATCCCCCCCGTTTAATCTCATATTTGCAGTAGCTTTTAGCTAGGATTGTAACCATAACCGGATCTTGCTAGGCATACATTTTTTTACAGCCATTTTATCTGCCGATAGCTTGTTGCAGTAGGCACGGGACTACATCAGTGAAATCAGTGCATGGTGCAATAGAAAGTGTGTGTATATGTATGTGTGTGTACGTGCCAACACACGTTGCGTACCAGCTTTCATTGTGTGTGTGTGTGTATGACTCGCTGTGTGTAAATCCCTTGTCTAAGCACACACACACAGACACACATGCATGTACGCACACATGCAGGGCACGTTATAGAGTTGACTCATACATACAATGCTGTACTTTCATTCCCTGCATCACTGGAGTGGAGAGAGAAAGATCTAATGCACAGATGTTGCACTGAGATAACAAAGAACATTTAGCAGAAAAGGACATCACTGGGTGGCCTAAATGATCCTTCTTGTGCCTTATCTTACTACAACAATATACATAGTCTTCCTCATTTATTCACAGATGTGTGTGAATCTAGGTTGAGAATGATATACTGGCTATTGTGTACTGCATTACATTGTCTTGAGGTGCATATGATATGGCACTATCATGCATGTATGCCTAAAAACAACATCGCATATAGAGAGGATCACTTTCATTTGGAAATGCAATTTGAGAGAAAGGTTTATGATGCTGTACACACAAAGGGGATTCATATGCCTGAGTAGACAACAGCCCAACCTCTATGCACTGTTTTCATTATGAAACAGATCTATAGCTCGTGGCATGCCCCATGTTTGCATACATGTATGTAATTACAAGTGAACGTGCAGAGCATTGGTAAAGCACTTATGAGGAGAGAGAGAGAGAGAGAGAGAGAGAGAGAGAGAGAATTAAAAAAAGAAAAAGTGTATCATAGCATTGGACTATGTGATATTCTGAGCAGAACTCCATTAGAGGGGCCAGTTAATGTTCTTTATTCGCAGGTTTATTTACATTTGCTAAATCCTCTCGCATGCTGAAGGCATACAAATCTTAACACAAAGTAAAAGTAGATTTTGTCAAGACTGTGTGCTATATTTGTTTAGAAAACACACAATTACACACAATTCTCAAGGCTCTATTCCATAAATATGCAGAATACAGAAAAATATATCACACAATATATGTGGTTTCCATTTGAGTATTAATGATATTGTGTATATTTGTTGTTGACAAGAAAAGCGAGAATGAGAATATGGTGTGTCTTTGTGTGTGTGTGTATGGGGGGGGGGGAGGGGTAAGGATTAGTTCTTACCCCCTCCTCACCCACCACCAAATAGTGAAGGATATGTCTGTACCACTTATTATTCAGAAGTGTATGAAGAGCTCTTAGGAGGGGAGTGACAGCTGCGTGCTCTTGCATTTATACTGTATCTTCAGTACTTCACCTTTCTCATTTTCTTGCACAATACCTACTTACTGCTAAGTGTAAACTTCCTAGGTTTATTTGCATTTTTGGCAGCATTTCCTGGAGAACAGAAAGCAGACAACAAAAGTAAAATTGGCAACTAAACTTTTCCAAATTTGCATTGTGATTGTGTTCTTGTAATGACAAGTTTCACAGAAAGTTACTGAAATGTCTGCAAAACAAGTAAAGATCTCCAAAAAGAGGATTCAAATACCATAATACCTCTTTTGTGCAGCACTATTGTTTTGTGTGTGTGTTGATGTCATTTACTAGTACACATGCCTATGAGCAAGGCAAAAAGTGTCAAACATCTTGTCAGAATTGTAAAAGATGTTGAACAATTAGTTAAGCAAATGGGTTGTTAAAGTCAAATAAACTGACTTAAAAGTTTAGTACAAGAGGGCTTACGGATGTACATGTATTATAAGAATGAAAGCATACTGTACCACCAGTTTAGGGCTATTGTAACCAGTGACCAGCCAATTTCTCAGTTAGGACAAGAGTTTATTTGCTAGTGGTGGCAGGAAGGCAAGAAGTCACACTCCAGTGCGACTTCTTGTCTTACAGGGAGTTTCATCCCAAAATAGGGGTGTCAGTTCCTCGGAAAACTATGAAGTGCGACACCAGTGAGTTGCAAAGAGAAAGTGCTCCTAGCCCCATGCCTGCACTTTTATGTCAGGTGTATGTGTCTGCCGGGGGATCAATGTGAGGAAGAAGAGATAGAGAGAGAGAGAGGAGAGAGACAGACAGAGACACAGAAAGAAAGAGCGAAAGAGAGCGAAAATAAGTGACAGACTTGTGCAAAGTTAGATTTGATGAAAACATTGATGAGTTTATTTGCTGATTGTGCTGACATATTGGGCTCAACAAACTTATTTCGTCCCCTTCCCTCCAAGCTAAGATGTAACCTGTTTTCTTTGCAATCATCCATACAACAGAATAACAACAATTGCTGATAAATAATAGTAATCAAACCAATATACCCCTCTTTTACTTAAAATTTGCATGTTTTATTGCGTTTCTTCCTTTTTTCAAGAAGTGATATTCATTTCATTACATTAAGAATTAAAAAATGAAGATATTTTTGAGGAATGTCAAAATTTCCAACATGATGCTATCATCGCTCCTTTCAAATTCTCACATTTAGTTATTGACACTGGGAGCTTGCATATTTAGGCAACTCTGCACATCTGGAAATGTATCTAACCACAAGAACTACATACAATATTCTTACAATAACAATCTGGGTGAATCTGGAGGACAAATTATGATTGTGATGTTTGAAACTCCAGCAGTTGACTTGTAAATCATTCTCCCTTAGGCCAACAGACAGGGTCACTCCAAGCTGACCCTCTGACCTATGACCTTACCCAGACTGCACTACTGTTTTAGGGAGAGTGTGTGTGTGTGTTGTCCGCAATGTGTACTGTATGTAATTCCAGACACATACGTTTCAAGACCATGCAATAGGAAGATTCCGAAGTGAGATTAGACATTAGTGTATGGCCCATCGAGAATTACTTAGCGTCTTCTCCTGAGAATGAATGTTTCACAGTGGGAACATTTCAGGTTTCTGAAAACAGGTCAGAGCGAAGAATGAATCCCCAGTTCGAAAGCTGGTGGTAAGAAACGTAGAATATCCCATGCAAGACATTCAGGATGAGTCATCTTGAAGATGTCTTGAATTACTTATGAAGTTCTCTGTGGGGTTTCACTAACCTGGAAATATGTTTGGTGACAAACCTTCCCATTGTTTTGTGCTAGAGTTATAGATAAGCACATTCTCAATTTTCTGTAGTACTTCCATTGTATAATACTTGGAGACAACTAGAAGTACATATGAAGTACAGCTGTAAAGTATAAGTACTACTCCACTCTTGTCTAGTTTTGTTTTCACTCTTTTTGTAAATTTGTAAATGGGTAGTATCGCTTATTGTATCCCTAAGTGTAAACCAATGTATACCAACTGTACATACTTGTGTGTGATATTTGAATGGAAAAAGGAGAGGGTGCAGAAATGGGACTTACGGTATACATACTATATGTAGATATACATAAAGTTAGTATTGGCAAGCTAGTATTTATCATTTCCCAATCAATTGACTAGGACATGGACTTTGTTTTGGATATGTCTCTTTCTTTTTGGAGATTTTCCAGAATTTTTGTCCAAACAAACAAAACAGGGCTAATCATGATTCCTGAAGGGAGTATACATTATGATACGCCGTACGAGGGCTCTCATGTGATTTACACATTAATGTACTTTTAGAAAGTGTACGTTGGTACAATGTAAACAAGTTTGCATGTGGTGTTCATATCACATAAAATCTAGACTGGCAAGAGAGCTAATGATACATGTATGATGAAATATGGACAACTATTTGCCTTGGTTATGGATAGAAAACACACATGTTTTCATCATTAAGTTTTCTCTACTTTGTGCAGCTAATTAACTGGTGCCATCTGTCTTCAAGATTCTTCGAAAGTAGCATAATTAGACGCATCTAAAAATGTGGTGTTGACGAGAATTCTCAACTGCAGGAAACCTCACATATGGGGCGGTTAGCTATCTTGGGAGATACTGAGTGCTGATTAGAATAATGCCCTATATTCTGTGACGCTGAGCGGGCTTTTGTCTGTGTTTGGACAAGACAGAAGAGGAAGGAAATGCCTCAGGATGCACACTTTAGGGGACAGCACTGAAAGGAAAAAAGTGGGACAAGCAAGTGTGTTTTACATTAGCCCTCTCCATGTTGGTTCCTCCCAAGACTCGTGATCAGGCTGGTCAAAAACGTTGGTAGGATTAACCCTTATATTACCAAGCCTTAAAAATCTCATTGGCTTTCTATACATCTTCATGCCGATGGTAATGAGAGAGAGTTAACTTGTTGCCCTTGGTTGGATTTTCAGGCTGTGTGAATCCTTGTCCAGTTAAAGATTGTTCATCCCTTTTGCAAGCTTAAAATTTGAAATCGTCTATCACGATCGTAAATTGAAGAGAGTGTGATTCAAGACCATTTCTAAGAATATAGCATGTTGAAGCTTTCTGTATGTGTAAAAAAATTCAGTCGTTAAATTTCAAACCGACTTTTTTCGTACCACGAAAAAAGTATTAGTCTTTGTTACGGTATCTATGTGGTTATTATACGTGTGTGAAATCCTAATTTTATGAATTACTATCAAACTTTGGAGATGATTCCTTCCATAGAACAATTTTTTGTCATAATGCGTTTCATAATTTAATAAACAGATTACTTAATAAAGCAGATATTTCAACACAAACTGCTAAGAGCCTGAGGTAAAGACTATTAATCGGACGTTGTTTACGTGCATTATTTGAATTTTACACTACGTATCAGTTTCAAATTGTGAATATAGAGCTTGCTAGCACTTCTCTATATGTTTTGCCAATGTTTCGATGGTTTTGTTGTGATCTGAAAAAGGGACTGGCTGTCTTTAAGATATCAACATTTGCCATGGATCTGCTGCAACTAAATGGCTGTGGCTTAATTGCACCCTATAATGAATTTATAGCTTATTCATAGTCTGTTGTCTATTGTCTGTACAGCAGATTATGCAACAGTCATACTGCTCAGTATCTGAGTGGAGAAAAGCTAGACTTCAAATATGAGGGGTCAGTAAAGATTGGGTTAACGTTTTGTTTGATTGTTTCACCTCTTGCAGTGGGGATGGTCTGTCAACAGCATTGAAAGCAATTACACAGTAGGGGACAGTGGAGTAAAGATAATGCAGGACAAGATTCTTTCATGTTCATTCCTTACAAGATTCACAACATGGGCTGCTGAAAGTTGGTAGAATTATACTTCCCTTGGATTGTTTCACTGTTCAAAGTGTGGATAGTCTGTCAACAACTTTTAACAAAATGTTGAAAAGAAATAGCTAGAAAACTCTCTACCCAGTGGTTACTTTCAAGTTTCACAATTAGATCTGCTGAAAGTTGGTAGATTTCACTTCCCATTGATAATTTCATTAAGTGGAAAGTATCACAACAGCATCAAATAAAACAATTACCTGTTGGGGTATGTCAGCACTAAGAGAAGAGTGTTTGTCATTCTCTTCCTCACAAGATGCATGTCCAGGCTGCTCAAAATTCACAGACTCTTTATTTTCGACTTGACTGTGACTTCTTGTGTATATCTACATGTGCATGCGTACCTACATTTACTCTTCAACCATTATGGCTTCTTGCCTGCATAATCATGTGGGTGTACATTTGCATTATTTGTGCCGTACGTTAGTTTTTATGTGTCAGATAGGCCACAATAACTTATATGCCTTTTGTCCATACACATGTACATATAGGCTGACATGATGGTCGTAATTTCGAGAAAGCCATTACGGTTCAGTGCCTACGTGTGTGTGGATGTAATGAAACTGCATTTCTTCGTAAGTCCGTTTCAGCCCCGAAAAACACTCGCCTTTGCATCATTGCGCAGGCATGCCAGTCCCACATAGCTGGCATTCCTGGCCTGGCAGGGGCCTGCTCTAAACCCAACCCCAGCATTGCAGCGATAGCTGGGCCAACTATGTCACTATCTAGAGGAGATAGCAGTCATGTGTTAGGAGGGAGGAGGGGTAAGGGAGAGGTTGGGTAAGGGAGAGGAGGGGTAAGGGAGAGGTTGGGGTAAGGGAGAGGTGGGGTAAGGGAGAGGTGGGGTAAGGGAGAGGTGGGGTAAGGGAGAGGTGGGGTAAGGGAGAGGAGGGGTAAAGGAGAGGAGGGGTAAGGGAGAGGTGGGGTAAGGGAGAGGAGGGGTAAGGGAGAGGTGGGGTAAGGGAGAGGTGGGGTAAGGGAGAGGAGGGGTAAGGGAGAGGTTGGGGTAAGGGAGAGGTTGGGGGTAAGGGAGAGGAGGGGTAAGGGAGAGGTGGGGTAAGGGAGAGGTGGGGTAAGGGAGAGGTTGGGGTAAGGGAGAGGTGGGGTAAGGGAGAGGTTGGGGTAAGGGAGAGGAGGGGTAAGGGAGAGGTTGGGGGTAAGGGAGAGGAGGGGTAAGGGAGAGGTGGGGTAAGGGAGAGGAGGGGTAAGGGAGAGGTGGGGTAAGGGAGAGGAGGGGTAAGGGAGAGGTTGGGGTAAGGGAGAGGTTGGGGGTAAGGGAGAGGAGGGGTAAGGGAGAGGTGGGGTAAGGGAGAGGTGGGGTAAGGGAGAGGTGGGGTAAGGGAGAGGTGGGGTAAGGGAGAGGAGGGGGTAAGGGAGAGGTTAGGGGTAAGAGAGAGGTTGGGGATAAGGGAGAGGTGGGGTAAGAGAGAGAAGGAGGTAGATAGGAGGAGATAAATATCATTTTGAAGTGGCAATTTATCAATCATTCATAATATTTTATTATCATATTGTTCAAAATTAATAATCATTATTGTTGACTTGACAGAGTTTGCTCTTTTTATCGGATTATGTCTGGAAAATATCATTTGACCTGGTTTTTTTTTAATTGACAAATAGGACCTGATCTGGGGAACGACTTAGATTTGGTTGTGTTTGTTGTTTTGTGACAGCGATGGATGCACCCATTCCTGTTGAACTTGACATGACTCTCTGTAGGAAAGACCAGTACAAGTCATCAGAGGTTAGACATTTGCAAGCACTTAAAAAAAAAAAAAAAAGATGTGGTAGTATGCTTACTCTTCTATTTTGCAACCACAGGAAGTACCATGGGAAATAATACATAGCTCTGACCGATAATTAAAGACAGGTAGGCCATTTGCAAAAGTCATGAAGCTTGGCAGGAATTGGTAGTATACGCTAACTATGGCGTGTATGAAATCTCACAGTCATACTGTAGCTTCACAAACCTTTACAAGAACAATGAAAAAGTACCTTCCAATGCAGATTTTCTTTTTCTTTTGTCATATTTTGTGTGGAACTTGAAATATTTCCAATCATTTCTCTTGCCATTCTTCCTTTTATGATGTATGTATATTCATATTTACATGAATTAATATATGTTTGTATATTAATCTATCTCATCTCTACATGAGCTCTTATCCAATCCATCTATCTATACTGCTATTCATCCATATCCAAGTGAACTAAAATCTATGTGGTATTTCATGCTCATATTTCATACAAGTGGAACCCCATGCCTTCCTCATCCTGTATTTCTAGAGGAGGTAGGGAGAAAGTTAATTGCTTTAAAAGCCTTTGTCATTTACCCTGTGGTGAAAAGGGGAGATAGAATTGGCTGGAGATGAGAGACAGTGTGGAGAGAGAAAGACACAGAGAGACAAGCAGAGAGAGAGAGAGAGGGGAAATATGATCATTAAGTCAATGGAAATTATGCCCAATATAGTTAATTGATTGGAACCAACTGAATACAATAGCATCGATGCCTAGTGCCTGGTGAGAGTGAAAATAGTGCCTGGGCTGACCATTTTCAGCATCTAAGTGGTCTTTCCCTGCTAGCCTTGTTCACATGCTGAATTGATGTGTACACATTCTAGCCATCAATCCCGGTCACAGAGTTCATGGATTTGATGTCCACATATTATTTCCTATGCATAATTAGAGAGAAGGTTTTGTGGAGATTTTTTGTTTTGCATGAGCAGAATTACGCTGACTTTCCGACTTCCCGGATGGTTAGTTTCTAACAGCAATCGCACATTATTGTGCTTCACATTCTTTATATACACGGATTCCTTAACCCTTTGAGTGCAAGATAATTTGATCTTCCACGGGGGTTATGTGTATTTCTGTACTTGTGCAAAAATGCATCATCAGTGCATTGACACATTGTGACACTGAATAGCTCCTTGACATTCCAAATTTGTAGATAATTACTGGAAAATATAAGATTTTTTTAAATATAGCATTCTAATAGTAAAAACCTACCTTGTACATGGGTATGTTCTATTGCGTACTACAGTGTAACTAATAATGATCAGCTTTGATATCCAAGTACCTTTAAAGAGATGAAGTATTAAATAATATCGCTCTATTACAGATACCAATGACTTCAACATATGGTGAGGTTTTGATAGGAATAATTCACAAAGGAAATGCACATCGTTTTAGCATGCTACCGTAGCACTGGTCATAATGAAATGGATTAGTTCAGAGGCAGTATAGGTTGCTAGGCGACAACTATCGAAGTCCTTGTAGTCTGCCTCTGACGTTTCTTTAACCGTAGATATTCAAGACTTAGGATTTTCAGAGGATTATGATGTACACGACTGTGATGATTATTTTCAAACATTGCTTACATATAAGTCAAATTTCAAATTTTGTTTTACATCAAGGGAAAAACATCAGAAATATACAATTCATATTTTGAAAGGAAATAAAAAGATGATAGTTTCTTCCAAGTAAAAAAATATCCAAAATGATGACAATACAGTATATTTTATATTTTCTTGTATATTTAAAATAATGTGCTGTGTCTTAATATATCTTATCAATTTAAATCGTACAGGGAGAAATATTGCAATGATAATAAAAATAATGTGGTAATGCTGTAACACTAATAGGTTTTTTACATAATGGAATAGTACAAACAAAGGTTTTTCCCTTCCTTTTTGTTTCCTCGTGTTGTTTTTCATTTCGTTAGCACACTCAGGAGAATAATAAATCAATTACCGTGTTATTTCTTCTTCAAGAACCATACAAGTCACAATGCCAGACTGATCTCGCAAAGATGTGAGCAGCATTGTATGCACAACATGTACTCTGCTTCTTGTGCGAGGAATTTTTTGCGAGCATTTAGAAAGGATTGCAAGTATTTAGAAACCGGTCGTCCCTTCTTGTCACCACACTCTCTGCACTTTGGGTTAATTTAGGAAAGTGCAGCGATCCCATATTAGCTAGATTGCTCTCTTGTCTGTTGATAATTTTAAGCACATGTACATGTATGTGGAGTGCATGGTAATCAGAAGTACTTTCGGAAAAAATCAAAACCGAACAAAAAAAAAAAAATGGAAAGATATGTAAACAAAATCTGCTCATGCGTGACTTTATCCCCCTTCCATTTTCATTCGCCGTCTGTCCCAACTCCCAAGCGACCGTGTGCAAACCACAGATCATCTTTAACGAGATGAAAGTCTGCGCTGCTACCAACGAGGTTGGTTGAAGGGGGAAGGGGGGGGGGGAAGCGAGGGAAAAATTGGAAGCTCCCATTTTCTCAATTTATTTTCACATTACCGTTGGACGACGTCAGAGGAGCTCCGCATGCCCAGCCTTGTGTGCTTGCACTGACTGACCCAGCCTCTCCCGCGACGTCCTCAGCACATTATTATGCACCTGACATTTGGGGAAATCACCTGAGTACTCGATGGAACAAACCAAGTATGATGCGCCCATTGCATACCAAGTTGGAAAGAGAATATCATGATAATGGGCAAAATTGAATCTGAAAAGTCATTAGTTTCGAGCCAGGAGACTCGGAGTTCGGTAAAGAATAAAGCAGTGTTCGAAGCAGAATTCGCCCCTGCTATGCCTTATACTGTAGGTACTGTGCACTATTTTGAATTTTGCATATTATTCATATGATGAAGGCTATTTCCTAAAGAAGTAAATGCATTCATGTGAATTCTTTTATATTTTTGTTCATATCTAGTTTTTATACTTACAATTAGAATGATATTGTTGTAATGAAGTAGCGGAATATTCCCTATTCATAGGACTACGCAGTATTTTTTTTTTTTATGGTTTACATTGTATTTTTTATCTTGTTTTGATACATTGTAAGTCAGTTTTGAAAGGACAACATTTTGGAATACCACTCCATGATCCATCTGCTTTGGGTAGAAGCCTCGAAGATAGTGTGCCATTCTCACCATGTTAATCTTTTTTTTTTTTGGTGACATTACATGTGTATTGTGTTTACAGAAGTTTAAGGAAAATGCCTGTTAGTTTAGACTACAGGCAGTCATTCTTATTAATTCCTTCCAACTGTTGCCCTTCGGAAGTCATAATGTCAATGCTGCCGTCACCAGCTGGTGTCACCCATCCCCTTATGGACCTTGACTTTTCACACATTGATGTCAAGTTTCCATGGTGATGTGCAAAGTCCTATCTTCCCCCCTCCATGCCCTCCTGGGTTTTCTTGCCCCTTTTAGACAATCTTTAAATCCCTGTCCCTGAACTGGAACTTAGAATTTACACTTAGCTATATATCTATTAACAGATTGGTGTGCATTTGTCTCTACCAGAATAAGATTTACATACTGAGGGTATAGAGTGCCGAAGTGGTATTGTCATACCAATTGCTATGCAGGTTTCTGGTTCTGAACAACTTCACTCAAGGAAGAGTTTCATTCACCTAACAATGGCTAGTGGCCTAGTGTCTAGCAGTCCCAATGTCAGTTCCCACTATGATCACAGCTGCTTGCTCTACCTTCATAGTTAAGAACCAGTTGTCTTGACAACATGCTCATATGACGTCACACTGTGGTACTCTATTAGTGCATGGATGAGTGGAAAGTTTAACGTTTGAACAAACTATTCATGTGGACAGGATTGTGCATTAGAGTTGTTGTAAATAGTAACATGAATAAGTTGAGGTAATATACACATATACATGTCACTTGAAGCACGCAGGATTTTTATTGTATAATGTGAACAGGGTGTGTGATGGGCAAAATTCTTTTTTTTTTTCATGTGCTGGTTACTCTGCATCTTCTTGGTGCAAATGGGGTAGGAAAGGAATTCTGACTGGTCCATCTAAATAAGCTCATGTTCGATAAAGTGTGAATAGGGTAGGCCAGCATTACCCTTGTAAATACAGCTTAAAGTTTTATATGAACAGGGTATGAAGACTCAAGGAGATAGTCTAGCCATGTCCATCTCTGTTCTCTTTCACTTAATGCGAAGAAAGAAACCCGCTCCTCCCTTGAGGCCCAACAAAGCGCCAGCATCTCCCCGGGGCTCGCGCCTCCTCGCACTCTGCCTGCGCGTTGCCCTGGTTACGCATCAATCTCATACCACCTTGGTGCCAATGGCTGGTTTCAGCTCACAGTCTTTGCCCTATTTTGTTGGGAGTCTCCTGTTATATTTATGGGGTTATTAAGTAGTACACTCTGACATTCATCATGGCCCCTCTGAGACTCCTTCAGGTACATGTATATACTGTATGTGGAATAAGTCAGTTGGACATATTGTACTTCTGTACACGATGCATACACCTGTATGATTTGAAAACAGGGTTACCCTTTTACAAAAGTCATGAGACTTAACATGGATTAGCAATACCGGTATATCTTAACATGTATGAAATTTCACAGACATTGCTTCAACATTTTCTGGAAAAGTGAAAATCCTTGTGTTTGTTTGAAACAACCACCTTTAACAACCCACTTTAAACCTACCCAAATCTAAAGATCAGTATAATCCTGCTCAAAATCAGTTTCCTTCTCTTATAAGATATATTGTGAGGGAAATTGTTATACAGTATTTCATTCCATCTGTTGTGTTTTTTACAACATTAAAATTGTTGTGACCTGCAAAAGGACTATCCTGTTTTGAACTCTTTGTGTGCCACCAAGACATGTTTATGTGTGGAATAGGGGGCCTTCTGTTGTCCACTGTTGCTAAATCACTGTGAATCCCTGTGTGATTTTGTCACTGCTGGACAGTAACCAGCGACAAACTCAAACAAGATAACAAGTTTGAAAATAACCATCATACCTGAACACAACACTCCCTGCTCCCATTAAATAACAGACCACTTACAGCTATAGTTACAAGATCTCTTTTTAAAATGTCTTTAGTGATGCTGTGAGTGAGCCCGCTAAGCACAATAGAGCAATTTAGTCCCACAAAGAGCATTTCGTGTAAGTGCAGGTATCAAATGCCACCTCTTAATAATACTTCACCCTCCAATGTTTGTTATTGTAAGAGATCTTCTATGGTGGTATTCAGTAATGTGTACAAAGTGCATCTCTGGTCCCTGTATTTAGCTCTAATCCCTGCTTAATCTCTCCTCTGAGAGGATTAACTATCTATTCCTTTAGTGGCCTATTGTACTCTCCATTCCAGGAGGGTAAAGAGAATGTTTTGGACAGGACACTAAACACATTTCATGGTCATACCATTTTGTATCTATAGCCCAGATCCAATGTTCTTCATTGCAGACATCGATGGTAATTTGTTACAATCTGCTAACCATCAGGGGTTATTTTCTTGTGAGTGGATTTTATGATTAACCCTTTGTAAGCCAAGCAAAACAGCCCTTTATGGAATTTCTGTGTATTATGTGTGATTAAACGCACATGTGGCATACAAAGAATTAAATTAAGACAAGATGATGATGACACTGACAAGACACTGACAAGACGCTGATGATCAACATGTAACATATGTTTGCTGCAACGCTCTATTGCCTGAATGTAAAATATGAAAGATTGATTGTTATATATCATGGATACAAAGACGACATTGAGAATCATAACTCACTCTTTTGTTCAAGTGTATGGTATGAGGTGAGCAGTGAAAAGTATGGAGACACCTTAAAAGATGCTTCGTGCACTGCGTCCTTGAATGTTTGACGTTGTATGAATTAAATACTTATTACATTAAGTACATTTTATTTGATTGTTGAACATTGCACCAACATTTATGAAGAAGGAAACTTTTCCTGTCATGACGATCTAATGTATAATGTTTTCTCTTTCTTCTTTTTTTTTTCTTTCCCCACATGTGCAATCTTCTATCAATCACCGGCTCTCTCTAATTGGATTCACTTCACAGGTAAGAAGAGAATAGTTTATCAATAGTTCTCGCATGGGAAGATTCAAATTGATATTACTGCGATGTCTGAGTGTAGTCTAGCTAACAGACTTTTGAGCTTTTCTAATTCAAACTCTGTGGTGATCTGGGCTCCATTTCATAAAACTTACGACTTATGGTAATTCTGCCATCAATGTAACTACCATTGTAACATTGCGTGACATCCAATGAAATTCAAGGTTTCCATAGACCTTAACGGGGCCAATGTCAGTTGGTAGCAAAGTTACAGTCATTGGTAAGTTTTACTAACAGGGCCAATGTCTGGCTGCAGTAGCTTAACACCTAACCTGTCACATGTGGATTATCTCATCATTGATGCACACAAAATCCCATGTAGCAGCATTGCGTCTGGCACACGAAAGATTAGCAACTTCAAAGGTTTTCCCTCGACCCGGAAGAAGATGAGAATTATTCTCGACATTACTCACAATCAATATCAATTATCTACAATCAATATAATCCCGCTTTAAGTCTGCTTCCAGTTCTAATATTGTGAGGGAAGTCATCATAAAATATTTTCTCCCAGTCCTTGAAATTAACACAATATTTGTTGACATGTAAAAGGACCACATTTTATTCAATTATTCATTATTTATTTGTTTACTGTGTAGCCCCATCAGTAAGCTTGTACTGTTCTCCCTGGGGGCCCTATGTACCAATAATACACTTCCGTTAATACACAGCCATCACAATTTTGCACCAGCAGTACACACCCTGTAGAGCAGCATTTTGTCTGGCAGAGATGGGAAGGAGTTAATAACCAACTGGGCTAAAAGCTGATAAGATTGATGGTCTAATCTGCCTCAGAATTAATTTAAGCATGAATGATGTTGGTTGAGCGTAATGACAGTGGAGAAGAGGCTGTGAGTCACGCTCTCTCGCATCTCCTCATCAACTTTTCCCTGGAAAGAATCGACTACCAGTCACTCAGTCATTTTGGGCGTTGAGAACTCTTGGGTATGAGGGAAGGTTCCTTTGCTATCTAGTCTAAAAGAGAAGTACTGGTTTAAGTAATGGGGTAATCTGTTATCATTCTTCAGATGCAAGCTTGAAGGTTGTTAATTTGAATAAGATAAGATTTATGTATTTTTTTTTTGTTCTAGATGGTATTATACATGTACTTACCATAAGCCCTGTGAGTGAGTGAGTAAAGATGATGTTGAGGGGTATGAATCTTTTTTTGTTTTGGTTTTCTTGGAAGACTGTTATTCTTTTCCTGTGTTGTTAGAGGCATTCATGGCATAGCAATGTTGTTTGGAATAGCTTCTCCCCTTCTCTTCCTACATCTCAGCCAACATCCATTTCAAGCTGTTTGACCATGCACCATCCCCTCTTCAATCTCTGTCTCTGTCTCTCTGTCTCATCTTTCTCCTCTCCCTCTTCCATCTTTGTCTCTCTAATCCCCTTCTCTCTCCTGCCCCTCGTTCATCTCTGTCATTATATTCCATCTTTCTCTCTTCCTTCTTTATTACCACCTCTCTCTCTCTCTCTCCTTTTCTCTTTATCTTTCTCTCCTGCCCTCTCCGTCTCATTTTGTCTTCTCTCCTTCTTCCATTTCTGTCTCTCTCTTCAATCCCTCTCCTCTCCCTATTAAGTCTTTGTCTCCCTAGTTTTAAACATCTTTCATATCTGTCTCTCTTCTCTATCTCTCTTGTCTCCATCTTTCATAGTCATCATCGAGATCATATTAGTCTGTCATGTTATATGTGAAAAACACAAAGATGTAATTAAAAAATTAACATCGTTATCTGCGAAGCAGAATAAGAAAAGAGAAAGAGAGAGAGGAAAAGGGGGTAGAAAGAACGGAAGTGTGTAAAATTAGGCTGAGGAACATGAACACAGTTAAGGGAAATGATCAAAGGATAGCTGCAAGCATCTAAGCCATGAAAAATGGTTGTACTGTCCAATTTTCAAGCTTCAACAAATCTGAGGGACATGGACACAGTTAAGGAAATGATCAAAGGAAAGTTGCAAGCATCTAAGCCGTGAAAAATGGTTATACCGTCCAATTTTCGAGCTTCTACAAACCCTTTTTGCTCCATTGGTGTACTTGTGTATGGCTGATTTTGGAGGCTTTCATATCAGGCATGCTGTGGGTATGGTAGTGATTGATGAAGATATATTTTTAGAGTTCTCGTAAACATGGGGCTCTGCATTCTCCACTGCTGCTCAGACGTGCTCCTCCCTGCATCTCTACTATAATATATAGGGTGCCGTTTGTGATGCAGTCTGATGAAGTTAGAACCATCCACACAAATAATGATATTAGAGAAAAAGGAGGAAAACAGATGCGAATGTAAATTCCTCCTGTCAAAAATAATGTAACTTTATGCGTCATCATGTTTTTGTAATGCAGATGCCATATTTTCTTGTATGGCTATAGCATATTAATATGAAGACTTGAAGAGAGGAAGATGCAAGAAATAAAATATGTAGTTGTATAAAATGAAGCGAAATCCATCTGTATGTCAACCTGTAAGAACAACAAGGTTGGAGCGAGAGTGGAAGTGAAGTGTTGTGTTTCATCGGCTCCAGGGATGGTTTTTACTTTGCACCTTCCTCTGGCATCTGTCAAAGATATTGCCATGACTTGTATCTGGGGCTGCTATCAGGGATAATCAGTCTCCCTCTTGCCCCATCTTTCCAATCCATCTTTTCGCTGCCTGGGAGAACATACAGCAAACGGAGGATGAGCAGTGTCTCTTCTCTTCATTATCTTTGTCCTCGTCCATTTCTCCCGCTGACCCATCAGACTTGTCAGGTCCCCTGCCTTATATATTTTCGCCCCACTTTCCAAACTCCGTCTGCAAATTCCATTTTGACCCCTCCCCTTAATAACACTTCCATATGGCCTCTTTCATCATCTTTTATTTCTTGCTCTCTTCTCTCTGCATAGTCTCCCAATGCCCACTCTCCTTCTCTCTATTCATCCATTGTTTCTACTTATTCTTCCTACATTTCCTCTCCCTTCCTTTTCCTTTGCTCTCATCTCATTCCTGTCTTGTTTGTTTCTTTCTCATCCCCTACCTCATCCTCCTTCCCTCTCTCTCTCTCTCTCTCTCTCTCTCTCTCTCTCTCTCTCTCTCTCTCTCTCTCTCTCTTCCCCCTCCCTCTCGCATCCCTCCTCAACTTTTCACCATTCTCCTCCATCTCTTCACCTAAATTTAATCTTTCCCTATTTCTCCCCTCCCCCATCTCCTCTCTCCCTCCCTTTCTCCCTCCCTTTCTCCTTCTCTTTC
Source organism: Arbacia lixula (assembly GCA_963669155.1). Taxonomy (NCBI): domain Eukaryota; kingdom Metazoa; phylum Echinodermata; class Echinoidea; order Arbacioida; family Arbaciidae; genus Arbacia; species Arbacia lixula. The sequence continues at coordinate 16,972,348 of OZ022579.1, read as the reverse complement.
TCCTTCTCTTTCTCCCTCCCTTTCTCCCTCCCTTTCTCCCTCTCTTTCTCCCTCCCTTTCTCCCTCTCTTTCTCCCTCCCTTTCTCCCTCCCTTTCTCCCTCCCTTTCTCCCTCCCTTTCTCCCTCCCTTTCTCCCTTACCCTCTTCTCTCCACCCCTCTCCTCTCTACCCCTCTCCTCTCAACCCCTCACCTATCCACAAACCATCTCCTCCATCTCTTCCATCTCGTCCCCTCCCTCCCCCTCCCATCTCCCCCTCTTACACCCCATCCACCCATCCCACACCCGAGGCTGAGAAAGGACTGCAAGTGAAGTACAAGATGCATGCTTAGGGAAGACCATCTTGTCAAGTCCCATGTATGTCAAGCCACTTATGCAGCACATTAGTGCATTACCCTCTTATCTCAAAAGAGTGATTCTTCATCTTCAGTTCTGTCTAAATGTCTCTATGTTTCCAACTCTAAAAAAACTCTTTATCTCGATAGCTAAGTGTGGGCCAGAGAGATCTAGTATGTCATACATTTTAATACACAGTTTTTGATATTACAGTTTTTCTTAGGTTGGAAGGGTAAGCAGGGATGTGGTTCTGTCCTGCTGTTTCCATTTGTGATGTTTTATGAATACATTACCTCTCTCATTACAAGTGGCATGAAGATGTGTAGTAAGTCAATGGGGTTTTCAAGGACCAGTAATAAAAGGGTTAAACTAACCAACGCTCTGTGTGCTTACCCTAACACCCACACGCATCATGAAAATATTTTGAACACTGCCACTCTTGTATTAGTGTTTGAGAAAATAAGATTGGCTGTGACTTAGCGCTTATCCCAAAACTTGTTTATGATGTGATCAAACACGGACATTAAATTCCACACGCAACATTGTTTGCTCTGACTTGCAGCTTATCTGTTAAGTATAAATACCTGGCAATGTGAACAAGCCTATCCCATCTGTCATCTCTGCATGATGATTATCATGTTAACATTGCCCTTCTCTCTCCCTCATCAATGTTTAAAGATGTGTGATCAGCTCACATTGGCTGAGGCCTTCCTCTTCATTTGTTCAGGATCTGCTGAACTCCCTTGACATTTGGCTCCCTGGCTTGCTGGCTTCTTGGCTTATAGACAAGGCATGCTGTGGTCAACCCACTCCTTCCATCCCTCAAATATCTATAGACCATAGCCTCCTTCCAGTCTCGTCTTCTTTTTGCCTTTCCCCCTCAGTAATATGTCACATTGATTATATATTGCGACTGTGTTATATATCTATGGCAGTTTCCAGGCATTGGCGGACTATTTGTGTGTGAAGTTGTACCTGGGCAATATATGTGGTTACTTATGTTTTGCCAACAAAAATATGCAAAATGCTGTTGTTTGGGATGATAAGATACGAAAAGTAGGTCACGTTTATGAAATATAATTGGGGATTCGTGTTTTAGAATGTGTTAGCTATAAAATATTGCTAGCTGCAAGAGAGTGCAGTTTTTGTTCACCTGTGAGTTGTTATAGGGATAACAAATCTGAGACACACATATACATTTCAACATGCTCAAAACACATATCACACATACACGCATATACACATGCATTTATACACATATAGCATGCAAAAATGCAAAGAGTTACTCTTGTGAGGGGTCGGTACTGGGGGGGGGGGGGGGGAATATGACCAAAGAAACTTCAGCCACAAGCCTTGATGGAAACTACTAATGGTACCAGGGAACTTTAGTTCCCTTTAAACTCAAGGTGAAATGAGTTATGCGGTAATGAGGTCAAAGAAAACAATCAATCTGGATAATTAATGAGAAGGGATCCAAGGGAGGAAAGATGATGCTGGATGGAAGAGTCTGGAAGAGTCTAGGAGAATAGATGGGAGTGGAGAGATACCGTACATGTATGAGGAGGAAAGGAGAGGTAGAGGAAGAGGAGGAGGCGGATGGTGGTGGTATCGAAAGGAGTAGAATAAATCAAGAAGTGTATAAAGGGATGAGAAGGGGAAAAGAAAGATGAAAAAAAAGTATCGAAATTGAGGAGAAGCTAATGACAGGGTGTTCCTTTTGCAAAAATCATGAAACTCTGCAGGAATTGAAAGTATACCTTGATTATTTATGTCTATGATATTTCACTGTCATAGCTTCACAAACATTTTCAGGAAAAGGTAAAAAAAAAAACTATCCTTGTTTACGTTTGAACAGCAGCGAGCATAATCTATGTTCATAATGGTATTGTCCCTTTCAGCGTGTGATGGGAACATTGCTCCCATTGAACGCATGCACCATGGAGCGGACACAAAGCGCACAGCGGTCTCCGATCTCTAGGCTATAGGTTTTGGGAGACCAGCCCAAATCCTCCATAAAATCTACTGAACATTATAATTTCGCTTAGGTAAAGTCAGTTTCCAGTTCTGTTATTAGTAGGGATGTTCTAATACAGTTTATTCTTCTATTTTCTGTGGGTTTTTTTTTCTTTTTTTTTTTACAAAATTGTATTTTTTAGACCTGCAAAAGGGACACCTTGTCTTTAAGCAATGAGAAATTGAATGATGAGCCAGCAAAAATTCAATCCCAACATTTATGCGCATGAATCATTAATTCATAGCTGTGTGTCTGCATTTCCTTTGCTGGGAATTTCCAGCAGACCTTTTGACAAGCCCCCTCCAAATCATATATCCTCTTCACTCTCCTACCATCTGCCTATGACAGATAGTGACAACTCTTCTGACTGACTCATCCTTGCAGCTAATGCTATGATGTGATGCGCATTCCTACACGCTCAAATAGATCTGTGCGTACTCACACATATAATCGTGTTGTCTGTATGCATTATCATTATTCTCATTTTATAGGATATGATAATGATATTATAAAGGCGAGTTACAAACTCATAGATAGTGGGTCTTGACCTGTACATAAGTTATGTAATCAAATGTATTTTTTTGTGCAAAATCATTGATGTTGGATGTCAAGAGTCAAATAAAGGCATACACTCCATTGTAAAAATAGTATGTTCCATCCTGTAAATCAATGTATTGTTTACAGTTTTGTTCAATTAACCTTATTTACAGACTCTATTGGGCTATTATTACTCCAAATCTGAAGTAGTGAAGAATACTTCACCTCTTGAAAATACTCTGTAAGAATGCAATAACTCTTTCTATGCGCACATGATGTAGTTCTTCATATATTCAAATTGAAAGCTCCCTTACCAGAAAGCAACTAAAACTAATGGGTATGCAATTGTAGTTGTTGCCTGTCAACATGACCTAAGCATTGGATATCAGTAGATAACCTAGTACATGTCCGTCATGAACTTCTATTCTGGGAACTATGTTGTTGTTTATGCCGGCTGGCTAAATCCAGTCAGGGCTAATATAAGTGAGGTAGCTTCTGTTTGATGTCAGCTTCCTGGGGTGTGTAGTCCCACACATAAGGCAAGCATTGTAAGCAAGGACAGCCAAGCCAAGATTGTGAGATTGTGTTTTGATAGCTCGTGGATCAAACCGGATGCGAACTGGTCCATTCCAGACATCCGTGCCACTTCCTCAGCTTTCAATGTATTAAAGGGATAGTTTATACTGAAGATAAGTTGGGTTCAATCAAAGCAGAAACATGAAAGAAACATATAAGTGAAGGTTTGATGAAAATCCTTCTAAGGATAAGAAAGTTATGATCTTTTGAAATTTCAATTTTGTGACGTCACATGCGAGGTGCTCATCCATATGTTGTGTGTTGTATGATTCCATAAATTGCTTTTTTTTCCGTTTTTGATGAAGGAATAATTTTATTTACATAGAGCCCGTACAGGTACAGTGTATGTAATAAAAACAAATTTCTAATGATATATCAAATGCACAGATAAACTGATCCATATCCACTTGAGAAAATGGACATTTAAAAGAAAAATGTACACAAAATGTGGGAGAGCACCTTGCAAATGATGTCAGAAAATCAAAATTGTAAAAGATCATAACTTTCTTATCCTTTAACGGATTTTCCTCAAACTTTCACTAATATGTTTCTTTCATGTGTCTGCTTTTAATGATACCAAGCCAATATCAGGGTGAACTTTTTCCCTTTAATAGATTGCATTGGATTATGTTCTATGCTGCTTCATGATGTTGTCGGTAAGTGTGGTAGTCTAGATTGCAAGTGAGTGAGTATTTACGATCTTCAAGTTTTGCTCTTGCTGTAGTTTTATAGGACTTTGGTTGCGGTACAACTCATGCAAGTATGAGTAATATTCTTCATATTTTTAGTGTGCTAGGTGATGTAAATCATGAGATAAATCTCTCATTCCAACATGTGAATATCTAGTAAATGAGAATTGAATCATGTCATATTTAGAAAGTGAAACAGAAGCAGCAGAATTGTGGATATGCTTCTGCAAACAGGCATTTAATATGCAGACACACCCAATGTGTGTGAGTATGTGGGTAGAAGAGGATATTTGTAAAGGTTAGCCAATTTTTTGTGAGCATGCTTGCAAACATATTCATTCAATACTTTATAAGAGGATGAAAAAGATGATCAGCATGTCACATCCACTATGAGAATCTTTCAGATTGTAGGTAGATTGAAATGAAACCCTCCAGGCACATGCACAATGAACAGTGGCATGTTTAAACATGTACATCTACTCTCCTCCTACTTCTCTGTGTGTGGTTTGAATATATGACTGCCAACTAAAAGGTCACTCTCATACTTTGCTGGATTTGCAATAGCCTGTCTTCCAGGCTGTTGGATATTATTTCAAATCCAAACTACCACAAATTTACACGTAGGTTTGGTACCAACTAGACTAATTTTCGTCTACTTCTCTACATCCATTGTTAATGCATAAGGAGAAGAACTGAACAGTGGTTAGTCTACTGCAAGCAGACCTTTTTATTGTATAGATTGTATTAGAAATATTCAACAGCCTGGCAGGCAGGCTAGATTTGCAATAACTACAGACAAGAGATATGCACTTTGCTAACCGACATGCATATTGTACGCCAGCGTATTCTAGGTTAGGAGCGCGGCTCTCGCCAGGATAAGTTTTGTACGTGCTTTATAGTGGAGAAATGTATTTTGCTATAAAGAAAAAAGTACTTGAACTGGTTTAGTGAGAGTGGGTTTTTACATTTATTTATGGCAACTTTTAAGTGCTGATTCTGATGAACTGATGTTTCGAAATGCATATTTTTCAGTATTTTGATTCAGCATTTAGAATCACCCAAATTTGGGTAATCACATATTTTGTGTGTTGATTTCAGCTCAGGCTGGATATAAGAGCTCTTCTTCTGTAGACGAAGAACATGCAAAAAACTTACAATTTGTGTAGTATGCAAATGTATGACAGCCAATTTTTCCTGTCCAATACCCCCACGCAGTTGACTGACCCAGGCCCTTACCTCAATCTCTCTGAGGCACACACACACATACACACACACTGACATGCACGCACACACACACACACACACACACACACACACGCATACACACACCTCACACCACACCACACACTACATAACATACAAACATACAAACATACACCTAGTCCCAACATATCTATCCATCTGCAGTTCACATTAGCCATAACTTCTCCCTCACCCCTGCGTGCTACCTACCTCTCCTCTCTCCGGAAGAGGGAAGAGAGGGAGAGAGCGGAGGAGTGAGCGGCCCAGAGTCCTTCGTCCGTCCACTAGACCAGGGTAGCAAGGGTCTGTGATTCTGGGCATGGGTAATCGAATTGTCTCATCGCTCATAGCTGGGCGGGCTGAAGCGGAAAACAAAGAGGAGGTGTAGAGGGTATTGGGGCGGGGGTCCCTCCGTCAGCCGACAGACATGTTGGCCTTGTGAACGCACTTTAGGAGCTGCATCTACACTAGAGCAAGCGTGCTGATTATAATGACTTTATATATCCCTCTGGGAGTGCCATGTTTGTACAACTTGCATTTAACCTGCTCAGTCCCACAGGCAAGGAACTGAGTAGTTATCGATATGAGGCTGTCAGTGCTTGGTACTGAGAGGGTTAATCCATTCAGTCCCTGAGGCAAGAAACTGGCCAGTGATTGGTCAAGGGCTGCAGGACTTGGTGTTGATAGGGCTTATTTATTCAAGCAAGAGATCATTTCAGGCTCTGGTTTACATTATTTCACCTATAGATAAATATTTCTGTGTGTAAATATGCATGTATTTTAAGTGATTCTCAGGCCATAGGCAAAATTCACTTTCATAATCACTTTCCCTTGCAGCTACCTAAATTTTCACAAATGTTGCAGAATGTGAATGGGATTTTCATGTGGTACAGAAAATCTAGATAAACTGTTTGTGTGAACGGTCCCATCTGATGATTATTTTCCACACGTCCTGTTGAGTCCGTGTTGATTGGGATAAGTCATTCTACAACCATGCATGGTAGTCCTCTTGTGGCTCCATCCATATCTGCCTAAGGAAGTCTACAAGTCAATTAGCATTAACATGCATCAAAAAATGTAATCTGCTAATGACATTACAGTAATATATACCCTGTAGACCGATGTTGAGTTTATGGCGTTGGAATGGGTCAAAGTGATGGCATTTTATTCATGCGATGATATGTTGTCATGGAACCATTTCCTTTCGGAATTTGTAAACCAATTATGCATGGGGCTTTTGTTGCTAACAGCATAGAATAAATTCCACATCAGATATTGCATTATAAAGATATGTGCTTATGCCATGATCATTTGCAACATGTGTAATTATGTTGCAAGTACAATACAAGCTTGTTTTCCCATATGGCTCTGTCTGTGCGAGTTAAACAGAGTTATGATATATTGAAGTATAATCAATCTTTAATTTTAGTCCTCATGGTCAGGGCACACTCTAAATTGTGATGGCATTTGAATGTGTTTGATATTGCTATTGGCATTTTAGAATGTTGATTATAACTAATCGCATGAAGAAACACACTTCTTTGTAAGGCATACTTTTTTGTGTTGTTGTTTCGAAGGAGCATTTCAAAAGGCATTTAGATATATAAATAGGGAGCGTTTATGAGAATTTTTGAGGTCATTATTACAACTTGAACAAGACCTTTTTGACGGTCTGATTCTCGGCTGAAAACAAATATGACCGCACCCTGAATCTGGGGTTCCCTCTTGACCCTATGGGCACTGATAAAACCAGTCCATACATCACCGCCATCTCACCAGCAGAGTGCCTGGCTAGCTCTGGTATGAGTCGGGCTGGAGAGAGAGAGAGAGAGAGAGAGAGAGAGAGAGAGAGAGAGAGAGAGAGAGAGAGAGAGAAGGGTAATCCTCCATTCCCAGAGCGAACTTTCTGGAGATGCCCAAGACTCAATAACTAAGCACAACTGATCCAGACTGGCATGTCTAGATTATCCAAGCGTTTTGTCTTCATTTCATTAGAGATTGTCATTTCATCAGAGATAGCAGCACTAGGATGAAGACATTTGCATATTATTGAGCTCTTGGATGTGTTCATACCATATGTTAAATGGATGGAATTGGTATGTCTAGATTATCTCAGCATTTTGTCTTCAAGAGATTATCATTTATCAGAGCTTACAGCACTAGGATAAAGACATTTGCATATTATTGAGCTCGTGGATGTGTTCATACTTGATGTTAGACAGATGGAAGCTGTGTTTTCCTACAGTGTGTTCCACTAATGTCAATTGTGATTGAGTGATCTTGTGCAGTGGGTATATGTATGAATAGTGATTCTAACAACGTTCACACACTGTCATGGCGTGCAAACATTACCTTTACGGCTGCGAGCTGCAGCTGCAATATGACTCTGTGCGAACACAGCTATAGAAAGGGCACAAGCCTCTATGTACCTAGCCTCAAGTTAATGGAGCTCCTTGCTGTATGGATAGGGTCTGTTTACATTGATGTGCAGTTTAGGCAAATGTTCTCCAATTGTGCAATAGCCCATGCATATTTTTATGGCATACAAGCAGACGGACTTGGTTTAATTACTAGTGCTAAAATGTGAGATTAGCACATAAAGCATTAACTGTCATTCATTCCTTTCACATTTCTTCCCTTCTCATTTTGCTAAGAAATTCCTAGGCATCAAATATGTATTTGCTGAAAAGCTACAGAGTTGATCATTTATTCTGTATAGATATACATCCCATAGACCTGCACTAGATTATTATGATCAATACATATATTGAAAAATGAAATCAAAAGAAGTATACAGGTCTGCCTGTCTGTCACTCTGTTAGTTAGTGAACTGCCATTTTGCATCACAGCAAGAGTCAACATGCAATATAGTGAGGAGAGTGATAGTGGTAGTGGTAAAGCGGGCAAGGAGAAAAGGCCACATTGCACAATGGCCACTTGTTGACAATTAACCATTCTGCTGCCCCTTTAAAAACCCATTTATGACCATTGATGGCAGAGAGCATACATGGGAGAGGAGGTGAGGAGAAGATGAGGAGGAGAGAACGGAGAGCAGAGCCATGATTGTTTGTTGAATACTGCCCCCATTGTTGTGATGAGAGACAGGCATTGGCTGAGACTGAGATGCAGCAGGGAAGAGGATGATTTGAGTGGCTTCACCGCTCAAGGGAGATGGGGGACGTCGATGTGATGGATTAAACACAGACGTGAATTATGCCCTCTGTCCATCCGTCCATACACCCACACACACATACACATACCATAAACTGTGTTAATTGCACCTTGGTAGAATGGAGAAATAGCAACACAGTGCATATGTACACACATTAAGCCAGAGTAGTATGGCATTTGCCAGTTATGTACACACTTCATTGGTGGTCACACATATTTTCTTTATTCCTAATTCATCCTTGTACATGCACATTGCCTACCATCACAAGGACGTTAAAAATGCTAATGAATCCTAACTGAGAACCTACATGAATTTTTGTATACTTATTATCTATAAAGTAACATTTACATTACCTCTATTTATTTAGTTAGTTATTATTTAATTTCAGTAGCAGTGTATTTACAATATACTGATTACCAGAAATTTTACCCATTCCCTTTCCTCTTATCACTCCCCTAGCACCATCTACCCTAATATGCCCCCCCCCCTACCTCCCCACCCCCCCCCCCTCCCCCATCCCTGCAGTTTAATATGAAATAACTGTTCAAGGAAATATAACTACATATATGGTAACACATTTCAGCAAGTAGGTCAATACATGGGCTTATATTACGACATTCCTTTCATGCAAGTATCACAAGTATCAAATACTCAATGTCCCACAGATGTGGGCACTGCATGATCACAGTCATACAGTACATAAAGTCATGTAGCTTAGTCTGCGGCTACAGACCTCAATAAGCCATTTCTATAATTCATTCAAAGTAATTAAAACCTTAATCTGGACTGCCTAGTTACAAGCAGTGAAAAAAGAACACTAACAACCCTGGTGATTTAGCCCTTGCACTGCTCAAAAGAGTCTAGTGAATAAAGGAAGAGGCTCTTGTGAAAAATGATTATGAAATATTGGTTGATAATGTTTAATCCTTAATTCAATGTATTGTTTTCTGGTTTCGAGTTGGTAATGACATTCATCTGTCAAGAGAAATAAGTTTTCAATATGTGGAAACGCACTCTGAAAGTTACGTATACGCTATATATTGAAAATGATCTATTGTACACCAATCCAAAAAGTGATTAGAACACAAGACTATTTAACAACATGCCAGTTCTGTACCTTGTCTGTAGGCCTGTATACCATATATGGCAGCAGCATAGTCTCTGTATTCTAGACTCTTTGACTTACTGACTAAGGTGTGTGCTTGCAAAGTGGGTCAAGATATGGTTCTACTGCATTCCTTATGTTTCAGCCTCATGCTGTCCTACACAAAGCACCAGGCGCACATCCTTCAAGTACATGTTTATAGGAGAGAGAAAGTGTAGGTAGGCCCTGTCATAGCAGTAGTAGCTAGCCTAGGTCCTAGGCTGTGGAAGTTATTTCTTTCTAAAGCACTGCTCTAGCCACAACATAGTCTAGACATCTAGGCTGAGGATTTCTCTTTAGGGCCATGTTGCATACGTAGGTTTTCAATTATTGTATCCTACCATCAGTGATAACTACCATGGCAACAGGTACACTAATGAGAGCTCATTGGCTGTTGACATGGTAGTCACCATTGATGGTAAGTTACAATGATTGATAACCTATGTGCAACATGGCCCTGACTGCCCTCGTGTAAGAGCAGAACTGAAAAGATGTGTAATACTGTATATATGCTATATATTTCACTGGTTTTTATTTTCGCGAATTTCGTGAGTCTGGACTATTCGCGAATTTAACAACACGCAAAATTATGAATACAACGTGTTTGAGCACATGTTCTACTAGTATTAGTAGTCCACGACCGCGAATTTAACCACTCACAAAATTGTCGGGAAGTCCCGATTCGCACAAATTTAGACTCGCAAAATATGTGGCGTATACAGTCAGTATATGGCCATATTTATGAGTGCTTAGCAGTGCTTAGCTGGTGTGCCCATGGGCCCATACTTGTGCATCCATGCATTCCCTCACCCTGGAAAGGAGGCTAAGCCGCAGCTAGCTTTGTTTTAAGTCACCCCCTACGGGGAGGCTGTGGTGGTTGGAGATGTGATTAGAGACACTCAGTGCTGCACCTGCCTAGCCTAAATACTTGCTTTGATACATATAACGAGACTAGAAAACTTAGCCTTGAGCTGTGTTTCTGGATGTCGTTCACTCTCGCGGTTATTCAACCTCATCTTCCTTACAATCACCTCACCGATCTTTACACATTTTGATTTGAAGTGATTTTTGTAACAAATTGTAATTTTATGTGTATGTGTGCGTCATTTGAGAAGAGACCTGGTAGGCCTGTCCTGACATATCTACATGTATTAAGACAAGACACAGGACTGGACTACCTTCAAATACAACTGTCTGCAAGGGTAACCCTTTCTAGGACCTTTTTGGTGTTTCTTCATCGCTTTTCTAGATGGATTTCACCTAACCCCAAGACATCTATATCATAAGTCTGTATGGATATTTAAAAAAAAAAAATGATTTTCTAAACATTGTTGAAAATGAACTCCTGCTGAATCACCTTCACTAATACTGTACATGTACAGTGAGCTTTGCCCGTGTCCATCTCTTACGGTATGAACCATGTGCAAACTTCTTTAACACCAAATATTTGTGTGTGAATATCACGCAATAGCGTGTGCAAATCTGCCCTTTCTACGCCAACAAGTCGTTATTACCACGCACAAAACCAGTCATGGTGAGAGCCCATTTTGTAAGCTCCAAGCTTCCTTGTCCATCTTCTCCAATCCCAGGGTTATCTTGATCTTCAGCGTCCAGCAGCGCTAGATGGGTTAATGACTGTGTGCGCGGCACAGAAACAGCTGATCAATAAACCTGGTGTACATAGAGCAAAGCCAACTATTGATCCCGGCTGTGGGCAGTACACATAAATCGACCAAGATGAAATTGCCCCCTGCAGGCGTACAATAGCCCCGTTCACACGCTGGTGACTCTTGTATTCTTACAGAGATAAATGCTCCGTTTACATGCAGATGACTCCTCTATTCACGCAAGTACCTTCTCTGTTCATGCAGAGTTGGATGCCCAGTAAAAATGGTGCCAAGCATTATTTACATGCAGCATCCCCCCCCCCCCCGCCCCTGACCTTCCTCTTCACATTCAAGTTGATCTTATGTTCACCAAACCAGAATGAATGTTGAGTGAAAATGGCGCTATGCATTATTCACATGGTGTATCCCATCCCCTGTTCACATTCCAGTGACTCCTATGTTCACCAAACCAGAATAAATGCCGAGTGAAAATGGGGCTATACATTATTCACATGCTGTATCCCCCATCCCCTGTTCACATTCAAGTGGATCTTTTGTTCACCGAACCAGAATGAATGCCTGGTGAAAATGGTGTTATGCATTATTCACATGCTCTACCCACCATCCCTTGTTCACATTCAAGTGGCTTCAATGTTCATCAAACTGGAATGAATACCCAATGGAAATGGTGCCATATATTATTCACATGCTGCACCCCCCCCCCCCCCCCCTCCCCTGTTCACATTCAAGTGGCTCCTATGTCCATCACACAGGACTGAATGCCCAGGGAAAGTGGTGCCATGCATTCACAAACATAATTTCCAACATCTGTAGTAGATGTTAAACAATTGGGATTGTGAGTACATATGGTCATATTCCTACACAACCTCCATGTTTGATGTAATGATTGGAGATGGGAGTTAGCTCTGTAGGTGCCACTCTGGACTGTCTACCTATCAAACCTGTTCTCTCCACTGCTACTGACTTGACAGGCCGCTTCATCAAGTTTCCACTTTTCTTTAACCTGTACTGGTCTTGTCTATGTTAACACTATGTTCAGACTCCTACAGTATGTTCGTCCCATGTGGATTGTACATGTATGGACCAGGACACAAATTCAATAGAGCAACGTTCTGTCTGGCGCAGAAGGAGAAAACAGTTGTATTCTCAGTTGGCGTTTCCTCTTTAGGCGCCAAGAATACAGCGCATGGTAATAGGATCATCTTCGTGCTGTTCATGTTCTCACTGCATAATATGTTTATACAATTTATCCTGATCATTATGCAAGAACTTTGTTGAGTGTGAACGCTGCCATTTCTTATGGTAGGCCTCGTGATAGGATCATCTTCGTGCTGATCATGTTCACACTACGTATTTTGCTTGTACAATTTAACTTGATACTTCTTCAAGAACATGGTCAAGTATGAACACTGCGATCTCTTACAATAGGCCTCATAATAAGATCATCTTTGCGTTGGTCATGTTCACACTGCTAATATGATTATACAAATTATCCTGATGGTTCTGCAAGAAGTTAGTTGAGTGTGAACGCTGCCGTCTCTTAAAGTAGGCCTCGTCAGCCGGCGAAGTCAGACGAACGGCGCTCTTGAGTCCGATCAATTTTGTGCCCTTTCCTGACTCTTTTGCATCCCAATCTGGAAATTGACACATTCATAATACGTGTCGCATATTCTGATTCAGAATCAATTCCATGTTTCAATGTCCAATCAAAAATCAGCAGAGCTATTGATCTCTTTCTCTCCTTTTCTCCCTCTCCCCCTCTCTCCTTCTCGCTCTCTGTATGTATTCATGAATAATACTACAATCCAACTTTTTTTCATAGTCCTTCTCTTTTGATTCCCTTTCAAAATGGGCCTCTCTTCACTGCTCGGCACTTATCTCTCATGATAATGTTTATGCGATCAGTGCTTATCCACATAAATTACAGCCTTAAACATGTCAGACTTTAATGTAAGCATCCCCTCACTCTTCTCTTTCTTTCTGTTTTCTTCTTTCCACCCCATCCCTCTTTTCTCTCTCTCTCTCTCTCTCTCTCTCTCTCTCTCTCTCTCTCTCTCTCTATCTATCTATCTCTATCTATCTCTCTTCCTTTATTTGCTCCCCCCTTCCTCAAATCAAAAGAAATCTTTTGATGTCTTTTCTGTCACCTCCCCCTTTCTCTCCCCCGATCTTTCCCCTGCTCTTCCCCCTCTCTCTATATCATTTCACCTCTCTCTCCCTCCATCTCTCCCTCTCATTCTCTTCTATCTGTCATTCTTTCCATATCATTCCGCCTATCTCTCCCCTCTATCTCTCCGCCTCAGTAATTGGTGATGCTACCCCCGCAGCCCCCTAGTGTAAGTGGTAGAGGTTTGGGCGAGTCACTGTAAATCTTGATTTTTCTCTCATTTGCCTGGCTCCAACCAGGCCGACAACAACCATTCACTCCAGTGTTGATGTTGAGAGCAGGCAATGAAAGAGCCATGTTCACATTGTAGGAGGCATGTTTCCACAAACACTTTAATCAGGATCGTTTGTCTTCATTATCCAGCTGATGGGTGTAAACTTGTGATGAGGAGCACATCCTGGCTATCTTTACAGGTATCGGGAGAGAGAGAGAGAGAGAGAGAGATAGAGAGAGAGAGAGAGAGAGAGAGAGAGAGAGAGAGAGAGAGGGGGGGGGAGATAGAGAGAGAGGGAGAGAGGGAGAGAGAGAGAGAGAGAGGAGAGAGAGAGAGAGAGAGAGAGAGAGGGGGGGGTGTAGGATAGAAAGAGAGAGAAAAGGGGAGAGGAGGGAGTGAGGTAGAAGAGAGAGAGAGAGGGGGGGTGTAGGATAGAAAGAAAGAGAGAGAAAAGGGGAGAGGAGGGAGTGAGGTAGAATAGAGAGAGATGGGGGTGTAGGATAGAAAGAGAGAGAGAAAAGGGGAGAAGAGGGAGTGAGGTAGAAGAGAGAGAGAGAGGGGTGTAGGATAGAAAGAGAGAGAGAAAGGGGAGAGAAGGGAGTGAGCTAGAAGAGAGGAGAGGAGAGAGGACATGGAGAAGGATTCACAAGGAGCGGAGGAGTGATATGGATTAGAAGCGCTATTTTCAGAGCCAATAGATTCATCGTGACTGTAATGACAGCAGACGGGTGATACGGAGGCCTAATCTTTCCCTACATTATTCCATGGAAACACCCGTCAACAACATATAGGTTTGAAGAAGAGCATTTTACACTCGATATAGGCACTTATATCATCCAGCATTTCCTTTGAAATGTTGAACTATGAATAGATATTCAGAAAGAGAAGATAGGACATGAATACGTGAAGAATATTTACTGTGTTTTGTTAAGAAACCACATCGCTTTCTTGGCCTATTTAAAGAGGCAGGGAATTTATTATCATTTGATTCAATGATGGAAAAGGAGGTTGGATAGAGAGGAAATAGAAGCAGCAATTCAGGGAATCTGTGAGGGACGATAAAGCTGATTCCAACCTCAGGAGCCTCCATAAATAGGAGCAGAAGCAGAGGACCCATGTTTATCTGTCTGCATACTTGTCTCCAAGCCAAGCAGATTCTACCACCCTGTTTGCTTGATAGAGGAATGGAGGTGGAGAGAGGGAGTGAGACAGAAAGAAAGAGAGAAGAGAGAGAGAGAGAGAGAGAGAGAGAGAGAGAGAGAGAGAGAAAGAGACAGACAGAGAGAGAGAGAGAGAGTAAGAAAGAGAGAGAGAGAAAGAAAGAAAGAGACAGAGAGAGAGAAAAAAAGACTTGGGAGAGTTGGAGATAGATCAATTGCAGCACAATTAGGGAGCTCACATCTTCCTTGGATCAGCAGACAACTTTGAAATAATGATTTTATTGCAAGAATTAATTTCAATCAAGAACACGGTTTATTGTAAATTCATTGCCGAATTTATGTTGCAGATTACTCAAAATATAGTAAGACAGCAGTGATTAATAGAGTCTTGTTTTCTATTCAAAGGCAAAAACTGCAGATTAAGTTCTGGTGGTAAATGAAGACAAGGCTTATTATTTTGAATAAAAGATGAGCAGAGATTGCGAATGTTATCCTATGCCCCAGGTCAGGCTGAAATGATTCATTCTAATGTAAGAAGAAGAGAGACATTGGCATGCTAAACATCCAGGACAGGAGATGCACCGAGAAATAAGGCATGGGCGATGGTGACGGAGGATATAAGTCATCGTCAGAGCTACATCGTTACAAATCAGGCTAGTTATGGTCGGAATGATGTAGTCTTGTGTGTTAACTCTATCAGTATCAACCCTATGAAAGCACCATGTCAATTACAACACAATTTATTGGCTATGGGACTGAGAGGCTTAGAGTTGTATACATTTTGTGTATGTTGCAGTAGGTGCTTGCTAAAGTATGATGTATAGAACCCAATGTTCAGGAAATGGCTACAAAGAGTAAGCAATTGTCCACTTAGACGCATTTCATGCATCCTAACTCCCAGTGCGCAAATTAAAGATTCTGTACGAGTGATACTTTTGTATGCTGGTACTTCATTTTCTGCATAATTTTCTGTTTCTTTATTTTTCTCTCCTTTCTTCTCTCCCCCCCCCCCCCCCTCTCTCTCTGTCTCTCTCAGTCTCTCTCTTTCTCTGTCTCTCTCTGTCTCTCTCTGTCTCTCTCTTTCTCTGTCTCTCGCTCTCTCTCTCTCTCTCTCTCTCTCTCTCTCTCTCTCTCTCTCTCTCTCTATCTATCCATCACTGTTTTCTCTCTCGTAATCTCACTCTCCCTTTCCACTTTTTCTGTTCTGCCCTTCTGTCCCTTATCCTCCCGGAGATGCACTAATGGAAGAAAACGTTTCGGGCAAACCATGTGAAATATCGCGTGGGTGGTTGGGAGAAATTCTACGAATCCCTGACACAATTCTGTCCATTCCTGTTCCTGACAGGGGGAATTTGAATGGTGATACATGTATACGATTCTGTGCCTGTACACTGCCCTGAGCGTATCGTAATACTCAGAAATGTCCTTCATTACATCGTGTTGGGAAGCGGTCTTCTGTCCGTGTGATACGGAAGCACAGTCATAGGCATATGGGAAATTGTTGAGTGGTTTGCTGACCATAGTTTCTATTTGCTCTATGTTTTGTGCTTTTTTGTGTTAATTTTTTTTTTGAGGGGGAGGGGATGTTTTCCTCCTTGATCCTGAGGGTTTCTGTCTGTGAAATGCCATGATGCCACATTGAATTTAGAAACATGGAAAATGTCTTTGATGTTATATAGCCATTCCTATTTGTGTTCTCTGATGAAGATGAATTTCTCAAACCAACGATGGCAAGATTTTTATATCCTCAACATATTCAACCTAAATTTGATATATATATTGATGTTGTAACTTACATCAGTTCTAACTTGAGTATAAATTGGTAAATTCATGATAGCAGTGAGTAGCTATATTTGAATAGGGAAATTGATATATGAAGATTAATCCCTTTTCACCCTATTTCATGCTACGGAGGAAAATCAATTTTCAGATGTGATTAGGGAACCCAGGATTCATTCATGTGGAAATCTGCATGCGAGCTTCTCCAATTATGATATTGATTTTCTGCAGTAGTCAAATCAAATTTGTGTTTTTGCTGGCCCATTACCAATCAATTGGCTTTCTTGCAATCACAAGCTTGCAGAATTGGAGACAAGGAAAGGCTAATCAAAAGTTTAATGGGATTTGGACCAGGAAACTTTGATTCAGCAATGATTACAAATTGTGTTTGTCTTGTGCTTGTTTTGTATATGGGACAGGCAATGAGGGGAGGATTGTTTTAATGGAATGCATGCAGTTTGGGATTGTGTAGCTGGATTGAGGAGAGGGATGTAGACAGTGGGTAATTAGGGTTAATGAGAAAGGAGAGTGGGTAACTTTCAAGGTTGGAAAGGGGGAAGAGAGGAAGTAGAGGAGGGGAGTAGGTGAGAGAGGTGGTAGAGAGGGAGGGGAGAGAGAGAGAGAGAGAGAGAGAGAGAGAGAGAGAGAGAGAGAGAGAGAGAGAGAGAGAGAGTGAGAGAGGGGGGGGGGGAGAGATAGAACAAGATGAAGAGAGGGGGGGGGGAGAGGGGGGAAAGATAGAAAGAGAGGGGGAATAGAACAAGAGAGAGAAAGAGAGGGAAAGAGATGTTGGGGGGAGGAGGGAAGTGGCAGACAGACATAAAGAGAGCAAGAGAGATACACAGACAGACACACACACACACACACACACACACACACACACACACACACACACACACACATAGATAGATCACAGACAGAGATAGATTCACTCATGAGTGTGCTGTCCTCATGATCCCATTTCCTGAGAATATAAAATGACTGGCCATATGGTGGACATGCTCTACCTTGTGTGTCCATGACCCTTATTGGTTGACCTCTGACCTTTGAGGTCACAAACATCTTCCAGGAGAGACAACTGAGAACTGAGAAGGGAAATCAGGAACACATTTTTCCACTTTGGAGATGAAATATTCTTTTTAAAACTCTGTAGCAACATGGTTTATCCCTCTTGAAATACTGTGACATTGATAATTTCTGTTTATAGATGTGTTGAGTCCTTCTTTTTTTTTGAGGGTCGTTATTATTTCAGCTGAAAATACTGTAACCTCATTCCTCATGCTCATTGTAATTGTGTATGTTGTCTTTAATATATACTATATGTATTGTCTTTGAAGTGGCCAAATATGTGGAAATGTCATTCTAACTCTTTGTCATATTGTCTCTTGTTTTTTTCCACATGTGCTGCTCTTGCTTCTGCTGTGGAATCTTGCTGTATCTTCATATAACAGGTAAGAAAAAACAACAGTTGCAATATTTTTGTCTGGACGTTCAGGGACATTTCTTCCATTGACATTTCTTTCTATGTCCTAGCTCTATGTGTTATTGGCTAATGTTTCTATATTGACAATTCTGATATGATTTCACACCAATAGGATAAATGAGCACTACATTCAGATATGTTAACAAAGAATGGTTTTTGTCAACAATATTGAGGAAAAATGCGCATTTATTATATCTCCATCCCTCTCTCTCTCTCTCTCTCTCTCTCTCTCTCTCTCTCTCTCTCTCTCTCACTCTCTCTCACTCTCTCTCACTCTCACTCACTGGCAGAACTTAAACAAAAAGATCATTGTTGTGAGACAGAGCAGTTTGATGCCACACCTTTACAATCAAGACTGTTCAAAGGCACACATTTAAGCCTCATATTCCCACAGGCAATACGGTATTTTACAATTAATATGGGACCAAAACTGGTTGTTGGTACTATGAGAGTTAATGAATTTTGAAATTCATTTGGGGACAACACAACCCGGGCACATCAGTCCTGAATGGGCGCTGATCATTTATGACATGCAGTGGGGAGACTAATGGAAAGAAAGTCCGCTCCAGATGCATTGTGGGAAATATGAAATCCAGGTGGGATCATGGATGCCCTTAATTAGACAGCGGTCAATGCGGGAGTCTCGTAATCCTCCAATCCAACTGGCCAATACCTCATACATAGTCTGCCCTATTCTGTATGGCAGTTTTGACGTGCACGAACATATGGTTGGTCATGGATGGTAGAAAGATGGGGGGTACGAAATTGCATTTTTCTCTCGGTAGGTCAAAGGTCAATTTCATGATGGTGAGGTTTACACCGGCCTTCATGCTCTGGTCATTTTTATAGAGATCGAAGTTGGCCTAGAGAGAAAAGTGGAAGCATTCTCATAGCATCGTATCTAGGCAATCATATAAGCAGTCAAATCTTGTGTGCCGTATGGTAGGCTTGTTCAATCAAGCGCAATGCAGTAATGAGAATATGAAAAAATTTTATCCATGAATCATATTCTGAAGACAGGAGAATGTTACATTCGTGGTGGTATATAGAGGCCCTGACGGTTCACGCAATATCTGTCATCTTCTTTTCTTTGCATGTATTATGATCTGGGCCAATTTATGAATTGCCAATGTGAGATCTAAAAATTCAACAGGCTCTTCAAATCTGAATTGAACATACCATTTAGCAGGTTTTACTTTAATGAATGTGACTAGGCTAATTTATAGTGACTATCTTAATATTAAGAGACGAATCTAGCATGTAGAGGTTACAGAGGCATTTATACATGACATTTGACCATATCACTCGGCAACTTTTTCCTTTAAGGAATTATCTAGGCCAATTAATAGGTCACCAATTAGATAGGGATGATTTCTTTTTTCCATGTAGCGGTACATGACCCACATATTAAAACAAAGCAGGCCATAATATTGTGAGGGAAATGAGATAACTGGCAATGGGGGGACCCGTGAAACAGATTAGAAGGAGGGAGGTGGTGCGCACTTTCACAACAGGATTGCGTCGTTGTAAATGAGGGCGTCTTGATGAGCCGCGGGCGGGGCTAACGTACTTCTCCAGCCAGGGGGCAAGAGCACTGTGAGCAGGGATTTAGCCTAGCTTCAGGCGAGTTTTTTTTTTCTCTTATATGGACATTTATTTCTTCCAAGATCCCTTATTTGGTCATTCAGAAACAATAAAGGAATGTGAACATACAAAGCTCTGAAGGTAAAAATTTATCATAACTAAGTCTGAAGAAGTAGACTAAGACTGTATTACATTTTTCTGTCTCTTTCATACGAATTTATTTGAGTCTGGATGAGAAGACCTGTACTGAAAATGTCAGTAATCTAAAATCATAAGCTGGTCTATGCATTGGAAACATCAATAGGCATATATTTTGCGAATAAAATTGTGCAATTGAATTGAAATTTTCCTGAACTCAAACAGTCAGACCAATTTTTATCACGTAAAGCCTTGTTCAAACGTTTAGGATAGATCGTGGTAGTTCCAAATAAATAGCATATTTTGATCTGATAAATACATAAATGTTCTCTCATATGACTCAAGACATTTTCCTAATGTAGCGTTCTTTTCAAATTATAGAATAATTGACAATGCCTATGAGTATTTAGTTTTCCTCAGGATAAACATGCACACAGAGTATGTGTAGGCGTATGAATGAGTCAGTTTCAACAATTAGATTAGCCATTATGCTTACCAAGAAAGAGACAGTTGGGTGTATAATATTCAAAGAACGAGGATGAAATACAATCAAATCTCTCCATGGAATAACAGCCCCCATCGTCATAGTGAAGATGGTACGCTCCTAATGGTTGGAGTGTTAGCGGAGCTGGATGTGTGGAGATGAGGGGAGGTGGGGGGGGGGGGAGAAATATGCATCCCTTCTCTGACTTTGGGAGGCCCAAATTGGATTCCGGCTACTAATGCAAGCGGGTGATATAGTCATCTCGCCAGTCAGCCTGGAGAAGGTATTCCCCAGCTGTGGCTAGGCCTGGTGGAAGGAGGAGAAAGGCTGGTAGAGAATTAAATCTGCATATCTGTTATCTGTGCCCTGACTTAGGGTAGGGGTAAGGGCTGGTGTGGGGGTAAGGGATTGGATGGGGTGGGGTATGGGTATGCATGGATTGGATGTGGTAAGGGTAAGAGCTAGGGCGGAGTAGGGGTGAGGGATGGGGTGGGGGTAGGGTAAGGGGTGGTGTGGGGATCTGGACAGTATTCAACTTTACATAGATATAAATTCATAAGGGAAGAAACAAAGGTTTCTCGTTAAATTGAATAAGGCATAACATTAATGATTTCTTGGAGGGTGATCCAGGGGATTAGAGGGGGTAAGATTGGATTGGCTAAAGTGAAAGGGATGATATGGGAGTTGAGTCATGTGTCTTAAAACAGATCGGTGTTTGATTATTATGATTCACGATTTTAATGATTTGATATGTCAATAAATATCACTGTGGCTATATCCATATATAGCCACAGTGATATTTATTGACATATCAAATCATTAAAATCAGAAAAGGATGCAAAATAGCGAGAGAGATCTCCATATCTTGAAAAGGGGAAACTTTGTCTGACCTCGCAACAATCAGTACTGTTTAAAGATGTGAATGGGATCTAAAAAGCCTTTAATACTTCAGAGAAGGTTGATGGTTGCATCTGCCCCCGTGCATCCAGTGCAGAGAACGAAAAGAAGCAAAAAAATTGTCTGTAGTCTATAAACTGGTAGTTCAGGTGGGATGAGGGGGTGGGGGACTGAAGTTTTAAGACCAGGTATCATTTCTGAAGTCATAATCTATTCAGCACTCTTATAGACCAGTAGTCACATTGCCTTTGACTTTACAATGACATCACATGTCTGAAGGGTATCGACAGTGATTTAAGCTCACAGGGATGGAAGGTGAAATAGAATGCAGTGCGAGAGATTATATGAGCATATAAAATGACGGTGCGAGGATTTGTGAGGATTTTATCCGAGCATGTTGTTGATCAAGGTACAGAATTCCACGCACACAAGATTTTCTGGATTCCAACATTGATGTGGAGGATATGAGGTTCATGTCATAATGTACTGCACGTATGTCTCTCCCTCGTAAAGGAGAAGTCTCACATTAAATATTTCAAGTGTTTCTCTCATGAGTGCATCAACGCTTTTCTCTCCCTATATATCCCTCCGCATATTGCTGTATGTTCTCCTTGTTTGGGTTCTTTCTGTACATATCTTCCTATTTGTATCCATTTGTTTGCATTTTCCTCCTCCCCCTCCTCACTTTCTCTTTTCCTTTCTCTCACTCCTCTCTTTGTCACTCACCAGCTTCCCCCTTCTATTTCTCTCCTCCCATCTCTCCCTATGCTCCCATCTTTCTCAATCCCGTAAGTTATGTCTACCCCCCTCTCCCACCCCTTCCCCCTCTCTGCCATCCTCTAAACTCTCCTCTCCCCCTGTTCCCTTTCAACACCCCCCCCCCCCATCCTCACCATCCCTCCTCTATCCATTGTCACTCCACACCCTCCCATCCCCGCCCTCCTTCCCTCCTCACCTCCCCCTCCCCGTTACCAAGGGCACCCAAGCTAACAGGGTTAGGCCCTTAGCTTGGCATACTACCCCTCTCCCTGCTAAGCATGGGCCTGTCTAATTGATAGCTGGATAGCCGAACAGTGTGGGGATGGACTGAGCACTGTGAGAGGGACAAGAGCAGGCATGAAAGATAGATATAGAGCAGGGTTTGGAAAGCAATCAAATCGGTAGGAGATGTCTGGCCTCATCACATGTTTATTTCCAGTTTGTTTCA
This sequence comes from Arbacia lixula, assembly GCA_963669155.1. NCBI lineage: Eukaryota > Metazoa > Echinodermata > Echinoidea > Arbacioida > Arbaciidae > Arbacia > Arbacia lixula. Next base: position 16,949,898 of record OZ022579.1, on the reverse strand, counting down.
CTCTGTGTGGATGACAGCTAGCAGGCAGATGCGGTCTCTGTATACGCTTTGCTACCCAGGACAATGACTTGTGCCATGCTGGGGCATGTTTCTACATCTCCTCTTGGGATGAGCCACACACCAATATCTTGTTTGCTTTGAGTGAGCAGTCTATTCTGTGAATGACTGAGTGCTACCATGTTCTTGTTGTGCCTGAAGGAAGGGACACCCCCCTTGGAGGAATTGATAATTGTTTGCAGGATGTTCTGAACCGTGGAAGACTGATTGGAAATTTTAAGGATTTTGTCCTCATCGATATTAACATTACTAATCAACTTCATTGATACTGTCATCAGCACCCATTCACATCATCTTCGTTGATACAACTCTTCAACTGCTGTGATAGCTTGATTGGAGTAAGACACTGTGTGGATTTCTTTGTGTGCATGACAATTGATATCACGCGTTCTTCCTCTTGGTGTCTAAGAATAAAAATCTTAAGAATTTAAGAGGTAATACCTGAATGACATGGAAATGAACGGCACAAGATAGATCAAAATGGAAAAATGATGTGGAGGCCTTCCTTCAGCAGTGGAGAGCAATAGGCTAGAGATAGAGAGATAGACGTGAATGTCCCTTGATGTAGAGGAAAAGTAAACTTTCTTTCCATGAATGAGATTTGTTGACGTCCACAAATTTGTTAGAATGCAGGTTTTCTTTGTCTTGTGTGTTGTAAAAATAGAAATCCAGTAATCTGTTGAAAACTGACACATATGGTTCCATCTGTCAAAACAAAGCCAGCCAGGAAGTGAAACCTTGTTTCCATGGTAACCAGTGAAAACATCAAGTTGGGAGCTGTGATGATGGTTTTGTTTTCATACCAGATGTTGTGTTCATACACGAAGCAGGAGCAGTAGAATGTATGTGCATAGTGTATTGTGCAGAAATATCAGTAGATAAAATGTGCATTATGTAAAATGGGCTCTCTCAGATAAATTCAATTTGAAATTAAATTTGAGGCATTTACCAGGTAAGGAGAATATTACTCCATCCTGAAGATGAATGAAAAAAAAATGTATTATTCTTTAACCTTATAATCATCAGTACGTTTTTCTGGTTCTGCCAGCAATTATATATGTGAATGCTAATATGGTTTCAAATTAGCAAAATGAATGGAGGGATTAAGATCAATTGCATAAGTTTATTAAAGGGATTATCCTGTACTGGGAAGACAAAAAGACCTTCAAAATGTGATCTTGAGCAATCTTCTTGCCAATGGTTTAAATTCATGTATTGTCCATTTTAGAAACTTGCTGAAAGCTATTTACCATAAAACTATTTCCACATTTGGAGTAATTATTGATTTAATCCCAAATCATCAAATTGTTCGGGCCAAACAGTTTGAGGATTTGTGATTTAATCACTAATTAATCCAAATGTGGATCATATGAGAACAAATAACTTTCACCAAGTTTCTAAAAGTATAGTAATGTACACGAAACACAGGCCTCCAGATTCACACAGACCCGTGTAGACGTCTATATGAACATTAGTCACAGGGGAGATGTCGGCCTTGACCTGCTAGAGTGGAGGATGTTTGCAAGAACATGTTCATAAAATAGAAACCACATGGCATTCTCTGCTTCCTCCCATCTTTCTTTTTTCTCTTCCTCCTTGTTCTTTTTCCTTCTCCTTCCCCCTATTCTCTCTCTTGTCCTCTTCTTCCTCCTTCATAAATTTTCCTTCAGAGTGTTTCAACCCCCATTTCATTTGAGAATGTATGTAGACTTTCAACCCAGTTCAAATAAACATAGTGAAAGGTGCTGATATATGCACAAGTGTCCACTGGGCTTGAACAGAAAGAAAGGAGATAGAATTTTAACTCTTTTTAGGTATTCTGGCACAAGTAGTATACACAAACCTCATAGTGCTTCTGATGAATAAAGATGTAGTCCTTTTAACCATTCAACCATTTATGCATTATAACAACAGGGCCAGTTGCATATAGATTTACAATTATTGTAACTTACCATCAATGGTAACTACCATGGCAACAGCCAATGAGCCTTGGTAGTTTCCATTGGTGGTGAGTTACAATAATTGAAAACCTATGTACAACACGGCCCACTCGAACCAGTAAGTGCATAGGGAAGCACTTATTGGTACGGGTGGGCTCAGAACAAGTTGAGAAAGAAATTTAAAAATTTGCTGAGAATTATTTGCCATCAAATGATCCACATTTGGAGTAATTTGTGATTAAATCACAAATCCTCTAAATGTTTGGCCTGACCATTTGGGGGATTTGTGATTTAATCACTAATGACAGGAATTGTGGATCATTTGAGTATATTCCCTTTAATAGAACACTCCAGCCTCCCATCTGGCATTAGTTGTATTCTTCCAAGATAATGGTCTGGCGACACAAGACTAATGCATAAATTTATCAGTTGCTTTCCTCAAACAGCTTAACGGTGTACTGTATTTCAGGCCCACACACTTATTGGTACACATTTGCAAGCATTCCGCCCTGAGACATTTCCTTTAGCTAATCTCTGTCTGATTTCCTCTTTAGAATGTGTTTTAGGTGAGATAGGATAGGTGTGACAATACCAGACCATGACGTGAGGTCAGTTGTGCATAGGTGATACAGTTTGGTATTACTCATGTTTATGAAGAAAAAACATATCTTTCTTTGTGACCTGAAAAAAAGAATGTTGTTTTCATCAAATCAAAAGTGAAGGCTTCTTGAACAAGTATTATATGTTGCAATATTCCTAAAATGGCCATCGTGAATATTAATGATAGGTTAATTGTTCTTATACAATCATAGATTTTTCAGCTAGCCAGCCTTCTCAAGTGTCCTTCGTTAGACTCTTACTATTGACAAATCAGTCTTAAAAAAAGCTACATTGTAAATTTCTTTTGTAAGGATGTGTTTTTAAATCAGCTTTATAATGTGTTTGGCCCTACAATAATGTTTTTTATGTGTCGCAACATAGAAAGCATCTCATTTGCCTGTGCTTTGCAACACCCTGGTAAAGTTTCTTGAGAAGGAAAAACCTACTGCATGAGGACCTTGCACAATTCTCCCTATTGCATATAGCTCTCAGAATCTGAACGTGTGTGGCGCTCTAACTTTTTTACCTTTGATTCTTGGGATATGAACTTCCGGTCCACGAACATTCGGCAACCCTGTACAATAGGGGACCAGGGTATCCAACTAATTTGATTAATTTTAACCCTAAACCTAACCCTGACCCTAACACTAACCCTAAACCTAATTCTAAACCTAACCCTGACCCTAACCATAACACTAGACAAAATGTTCGCTGCTTAATTCATCAAACAAGGTGATTTGTAGGTCACTTTCTGTCGACGACAAACTCTTACCGGAAGTATACGTCCCAAGAGCAATCGATCAGATATTGGTATCGCGAGGTGATATCGCTTGATATCGGCTATATGCGATAGGGAGAATTATAGACCTGTGAACTGAATGCCTCTCCTTCACCCCATTCAATCTACACCTTTGTTGATAGCACCAGGGCTATCTATGACAGGAAGCACATGGCAGGGTAATTACTAGTCCCAACAATGGGGATTAAGGGATTAGTAAGGGGTTAGCACCCTGGAAGTGAGCCCCATACATGGCTATGCATTGTGTTCTTGAGTGGGCTTAGAAATGTCCCTCAGTGTGATTTCAGAGTAAGGTGTAGTTGTGTATCTGTAGGAAATCACTACCTACTTAAAGCATTTAAAGAGTTCTTAGGTTTAAAGCAGTTGTAGCAAGTACCTGTCTATTATTTACACTGGGGGAAAATACATTGTACTCAATTATTTAAAGAGTTCTTTGAAGGAAGTAGTAGTAGGCCATGTTACTTGTGAGCTCAAAGGCAGGAAAATGCTGCTTTCTGTACTATTTAAATACATCTTAGATTAGTACAGCATATGTAAAGTGGCGATGAACATTGGACTTATTTTTTCTTGTAGTAATCTTAGGCCTAGGGTTCAAGTATGTTTATACATTACCAAATTAAAAGGTCACATGTTCCATTCCATATCATGTATTTTTGTTCCATATCATTTTTTCCATGTGTACTGAAGAGAAATGCATTTGTATATTTCATGCAAGTGTACATCAGTCTCGATTATCTATGATCATTGTGTTTTTTTTGTTTTGTTTTTTATTTTGTGACATATTAATATCATCTTGCAAATACTTCTGTTGTTAATGAAACCATCAAATCATATTGGTGTTAATACACATTAAACAAGTAGACATAGGATAATTCTCACATTTACAAAGATATCCCTCTCGTCTGAGGTAGAAATTTAAACTGAAGAAAAAGACCTTCATATTGCTCATTATGTGATGGGATTAATTTGGAAGTTTATTCTGAGGACTAGTAATTGCATTTTCACAAGCTTTGTAATTAATCACATATCAAGCACAGTGGGTGGAGAAAGAAAGTATCAATTGTAAGATGAAGGCCATAATCATTACTTGTGCTTTAATAGTCAGGGAAGGGTTTCTGAGGGAGGAGGATAAAAAGAGGATGTTTTTGTGCAATAACGTTTATATTTATTGTACAGTATGCTTCTGTTAGAGTGATGAGGGTTCAGATGTATTGCCTAGAAGTCAGGCCTTAAAGTGAATGTCAAAGATGGACATTATGTTTGTGAATAAATGGTGGAACCTTTTTCAGCCACCACGTATATATTTACGAAGAACACATTTTGTATATCCCTTAAACATAAGTTTATTTTTGAAACCTGTATTTATGTGACTTGTACATGAAGACCACCTAATCACAAAGACAGCATTCTTTGTCCCTGTTAGTCTTTATATGTAGGTATCACATTTCAGATTGTATTCTGAGTCCTAAAACAGCATTATATAGGCCGAAAAGAGTAGCATGCATTGCCACAAAACTTTCTTCTGTAACACAAAAAAGTAGTATTCATATCTGTTAATAGACCATGAATTATGGCTATTTTATCTCGGTAGTGACATTCATACAGTCATAAAATTTAACTTTTTTTAGTGTGAATATGTTGTTGACAATACGTGAGGTAGGAGGTTTACAGTTGCACATCAGAGAAGCATCAACACTCCAGTAATTGAATGTAAATAGGGGTACGGGTAGGCTGCTTAAATTTCACTTCCAATGGGTTAGATTATGTCATTGGGGATTCCCCATCACTATAGCATGATGTAATGTGGTGAGTAAGAGAGGGAGAGGATGTAAATAAAAATGATTGGCATGAGCGGGCAACTGCTGAAAGTTCTAATCATATTGCATTAGAAATCCTTGGGGATTCCCCTGATGAGAGGCACGACGTAATGAGGAGTGACGCGCAGGTAAATAGATTTGATTGACCTCAGCAGGTTGGTTGCTTGAATTTCTTGGTGATTGGCCATCTTTGGGGGGTTTGGCTGATGTGTGGATGGAGTGAGTGATGCACATGATAGTATGAAGGAGGTGGTTTCATGACATGCGTGGAATAGTGCCAATACCATGGCTAGTAAATGAGCATTCTATGAGGGAGAAACAATTGTGATATATCTGGCAATGGCACAAGATTGAATATAACAAAGCAGACCAAAATTGAATCTAAAAGCAATATATGTCACAGACAATTCTTTTTTCCTGAATTTGTTGAATATCATTGTGATAAAAAAGGCTGACACAAATTGAACTGCAGCAAAAAAAAATGGATGACTGCAGCAGCATCCCTGATCATTAAGTGAGTTTCTCGATTGGTTGAGTTGATTGAGACCAATTAGAATCCATCTCTCTTCTGTATTGGGAGTGTGGTAGTAGGTAGTATCATTGATTATGGACTCCCCCCCCCCCCCCTCTCTCTCTCTCTCTCTCTCTCTTTCTCTCTTTCTCTCTCTCTTTCTCTCTCTCTCTCTCTCTCTCTCTCTTTCTCTCTCTCTCTCTCTCTCTCTCTCTGTCTCTCTCTCTCTGTCTCTCTCTCTCTCTCCCTCCCCTATCTCTCTTTCTCTCTTTCCCTCTCATTCTCTGTTTATTGTGCATACTTAACCTGAATCTCCCTGAGTCCCTCTCAACATCGACCCTCTTGACTGACATGACCATAATGAGGAGCCCTGATATTTATTTTTCCGTCTCAAATATTTTTGCTAATCTCCCAGAATGTTGCATACTAGTACCATATGTAGCTGCTGTAGATTAATGTCAGTGTGTAGTGAAGAGTGGTACAAAGGCCTTCTCTAGCTATTGCTACTGCACTACTACATTTTTTTAAACAATCTGTCCAGTTTAATCTTCCAATTGTTTGGAACACATATACCAAAAACCATTTATTCTTACTCTAATTCAAGATTTTTTAAACAATCACTGAATCACCATTACAGAATTATTGGCATTGTTTATATTGGCAATCTTTATTATTGTGATTATTATTTTTTTTTTTTTTATTGATAAATAACATTATATCAATCATGCCAGAATTATTACATTCTGATCCGAGAATCAACTTACTAGGCCCTATGGTCTTTTTCAAGTTCTCATTTCATTCGTATTATGGTTTATGATGTTTTCAAATACAGGTATGCATGTATGTATGTATTTGTCCATTTGTTCATGTATATTTTTGTATTTTTATGATTGAATGAATGAAACAACAGCAACAACTCCCAATATTGTTGTTTATTGGTCCAAGAAACTATCAACTCAAGCGCAAAAAGGACACAATATCTCAATGATATATGTATCACTGAGTAACAATGATGGAAGGATGCCAAAGCTAGGCAGAGCATCAGAACAAAAATAATTTTTTTTTTAAATTTTAGGCATGGTAACAATGATATACTATGTTTTTGTTTGTGCGTGTGGTTGAGCTCACATGCTTCACAGGGACCCCCTGTTTTTGTATTGCGAGGGCTAAAACAGCCTGAACATTGTGCCATTTTTTTCTCTGCTGTGTACATATATGGTTTTACAGTTTGCACCAGATGGACATTACATGTAGCATGTCTCATCAGGCAGTTCTGCGGCATTTGTTTTCTCTCTGTAGTAGAGAATAGAGACGGGCAACAAACATGTTTATTCATATACCCGCATACACTTCATGATAAATGTTAATTTTATTCCTGGTCTGCGATTTAGACTACTCCATGAGGCATTGACAGTGAGAGAGTAAAGTAACGGTTTATTCACTCAAGAAAGCTTTTTCAGTGTGAGAGCTACTCTACCCAATGACTGTACACAAATATTCATACTAACTTAATTAACTTCACCAGTCACAGTCATTAGATCCAGTACAGACAACTCTGCTGTGTCTGCTAAAACAGATTCCATTGTAAAACTGTGTAAAAACATGTGTTGTGATGCATACATATGATAGTTAGTTTATGCAGTTCCAGACGCTCTGACTCATTGACCCACAAAGGTTTGTGTCTGCAAGCTATCTCCTACCAGAGTCCTATTTCTCTCATGGGTACTGAGCAGCTCAGTAGATTCATTGTCGTGGTGATGGATGGATGGAAATTCAAGGGTTCAAACACCCTTCATACCATATTCCAGTATCAACTTGTGGCAAATTTCAAAACATGTTTGGAAGCGAATCCCTGTGCAATTGCTAAAAACATGTTTAGCAAGTAAGAGTGCAATGATGCATGCATGGGCTCTGCCAAACATGTTTTTTTTAACCTGTGCATGAACAAAATACTAGCATTGGAAAACACCCTGTTGTGCATCATTTCATGATAATTTATGTTTTTAACTTACTGTTTGTCTGTTTTTCATTCATCATCAGTATAATTTCAAGTTTACAAATGAGTGTGTTAGCTAATACACTATCGTCAGAGAACAATTGCCATAGGCACTTGTTTGTTTCAATCATAACCATTTTAGGAACATTGTAGCAATAGATGTATGACAAGAACTCAACAATAATTGTATAAATGTAGTGCCTGTTCTGAAACATATGATGTCCATTTTTGTTTGAGGAAGCTCTTCTAACTAGCCTTCAACTAATCAGTGGGAAATTAGTGGCTTTTCATTCAACAGCACCTGTATGAAAGAAAAAATTTTGAGCTCTGTGCCTGCAGAGTAACACTGTTAGCTGGATCAAATTGTTGAGGAACGTGGGAACATTCATTTCTGTGCAACAATCGCTTGGAACTTCCAGCCGTCCTTTGACCAGTGGAGGAGTCTTGTGTCTCTTCTGTCCTCCCAAAAAACGGATTATTAGAGAAGTGGAGTGAACTCAGCAGTGCGTGCTGTACTGGCATAGTTTCAAGCTGTGAACCTGCAGTTCCTAGGATGAAGCTGTCTTTTTATCAGGTCAGAAGCACAAAAAGACATTTATTTCTTTCTTAGAGAGAGTAGTATATCAGTGCAGGGGTATCAACCTCTTAGTGCATGACCTCTTGGTTTATATGTCCTACTTCCCCACCTCAAAAAAAAAGTTTGATCTTAGCCCAGGGGGAAGAGGAACAGCAAATTACATAAATGTTCAAGGTAACATTCAGAGGGAAAAAATACAAATATATTTATTTTGTTTCTTGATGTCATTAAAGGACACCCTGAACCATGTAATGTGTTATCCTGTGATAAAAAATACGTTCTCACAGGGATTCTTTTTTGCACTGTGAGGGCTACATCGTTCAAAACTACTGTATAATTGCTTTCACTGGTATTATGATACATGAACCATGGCCCTGTTTTAAAAAGAATTGCAATTGATCGCAACTAGACTTACGATTGAGATCAATTGTAAACCTGTACATGATAGATATGAGATTTGACTAGTGATTGCAGATTCAGATCAGATTAGCCCTGTTTTAAAAAGAATTGCAATTGATCGCAACTAAACTTACGATTGAGATCAATTGTAAACCTGTACATGATAGATATGAGATTTGACTAGCGATCAAAGATTCAGATCAGAATCAGATTCTTTTAATATTGATTGAGATCAAACGCAACTCATTATAAGATAGGGCCAAGGAATTCCTTTGGTTATTTTCTTGTGTTTGATTACCATAGTAACTGGAAGAATAAATCTATGACGGCAAGCTGCAGTGTGGCAGTGAAACATTTGCAATTCTAGTGATAGACTTTTACTTCTTTCCTGCTTTGCTCTCAGGCTGTTGTGTAGGCATAACAATCGGATGGTGCTTCGCGATGTCTGTGATCTCTCACAAAAAGCAAATGAAAGATCACGTTGCCCTTTCAATGTTTCTTTTTGTCCATGCTGCACCAATGTCTATCAGTCTTTTGCTCTAGCCGTTACACTGTCACAGTACAATGAATTGAAAAGAATTTTTGGTCTGGTGTGAATGCAACTCTCAGGATCATGGAGATCGAGTAGAGAAGGGGTGATAATTTTCACACCCGCCCTAATGAAAAGAGCTAAATAGGGACCCTCCATACCCCCGTGTCCAAACACTGAGGTCCCCTCCGCTAAGTGGTGGAGCAAACACGGCGGGCATCGCGGACAGAAGCGTATCATGTCCGCAAATTAAACAAACGCACATTGTGATGACGCGGGTTCCCCCTGCGTCTTCGGTTACAGACTATCCATGTTGTTGGCTGGGGCAGGAAGGGTGGCGTTGCATGCGATGATGGGTGGGTGATACCATCACACTGGCCATGGCTTATGTGGGTTAAAAGTACGATGAGAGGAGGGGATAGTAACCTGAAGGAAGAGAAGCTATAGCGTGCGGAGGTGTTTCTTTAAGGGTTGATACATCGATCTGCTTGATAGGAACTTACATCTAGGGCAGGAGTGTAGGATGTGGGTGGGTGATATCATGATACTAGCTGTGGCTTGTATGTTGGTAAAAAGTGCAATGAGAGAAGGGCTTCTGCAGAAGAAATACCTTAAAAGAAAACATCTTAATTTCATGTTCCTTCATGGTTTGCCTAATTCTAGGGAAGACTCTCAATGGAGTCTTGATGAAAGAGTATTATCTCAAGAGGGAAGTATCAATTTCTCTATGAAAATTTCTTCACGCAAAGACCCTAATAATTCCATCTGTGAAACTGTCCAAAAGTGAGAATTATCTCAGTGGAGAAGACATACTACAAATAAGATCGAATTGAAGTATTGTGCAATCCTCTGTTTACTATATTCAATCCATCGATGGAGCTTGAAATTCTAACCTTAAATTTGAGAATCATGCATTCTGTTATCTGCATACGGTGTAATTCTTCAAATGTACCTCATCAAATTCTGATATACATGTACACTTTTGTCATCAAATTCAGATGTAATTCGCTAAGCGATGGGCATTATCAAATCAGATGGGAGAGGAACTAAAATTGATGGAGAACTATAAAAAAGAATACACCTGGGCATAGGGCAATTACATGTAGCTCCTGCAATGTGAAAAAAAACTGAAAATATGTTTTCCTTCATAGAGTATAACGCACACTTTCTCTTCAGGGTGTCAGCTTTATGACTTCAAGCTGAAAGAGAAGCCATCATAAAGACACCTCTCTCCTAGTGCTCCAGACCTCTACAAGAATTGTGTTTGAGAGTCTTGGTGATTTGGTTACATTTCAGATGTCAACATGCCCATCCAAATATTGACCCAACCCGTAAGTGACGGGTCCAGGTGAGAGATACAGGCAGAGACCTTCATCCCCATTCCCAGCCAAAAAAAAAGTCCTGTTTGCATGTTTGAGATGCTATAAAGATGTCTGTTTGAGGAGTCCATTTCATTGATTTGGGCGATTCTGTGGCAGGAAAATTGAATCATGTCCAGCTGAGGCCCTCGATATCTTCATACAGTGTGTGATGGGCACTCGCCGGGATTGGTTATGCTCCTGGTGTAAAAGACTCAGTTTTACCCACATGTATTTGCACATGAATATGGTACATGGTTTGCACACAGTCTTGATAGCACATGGAATCAACCCTGGTCATTGGGAAAGTAAAACAAGATTTAACTCATTGTCAAAGCGAGGCCTTTGTTGATTAAAATGACCACTAATTGGCTTTCAATTTGGCAACACTATCATTTTTAATCAGATATTTATCATAACAATGAACTTACATTCTATTATAAATTGAAATAATGTTTGAAAAATATAATTTCTGCCTCTCTCTATATGTATCCTGTGTCATCTTCTCTTTCTCTTTCTCTCTTTCTCTTTCTCTTTCTCTATATCTCTCTCTCTTACTCGCTCTCTCTCATGTCATCTTTGATTTCTCAACTATTGGTAGCTGTTATCTACTTATGTCTATGAACAATGATTTACACCAAATACTTTTAATACGCTGTCTTCCTCCAAATATGGACATAAATTACTGGTAATGCGAAATTGTACAGTATCATATAGTAAAAAAAAAGCGTAAGCCAATTAAACCCTATTGCCCGATGGAGTCATGCAAGGGCTAAAGGTAATATCAACTCAATTACTGATTTCTGTTGAACCGTGTTGTATCTGAATCAATTCTGAATTGACTGGCCGTGATTCCACGTCTGGCTCACTAGAGAATTTCTGCGTGTGTGATTCCTCGAAGGAGTCTATTGTTATCGGAGATCAATGCCAACCGTAGCTGTAAGAAATTGGAGGACGGCATATTGATCTGGATTTAGTATCTGCATGAATTGAGTGGCATTGTGTGCTGTGCTGGTTTTTTATGGAGTGCAAACCGATGATGACTGTCACTTTTCCTTGCTTACAAATCCTTTCTCTCTCTATTTTCATCCCTCCCTCATTCTTTCTCTCTTTTTTTTCTCTTCATCTCTGAGACGTATTAATAGCGAATCGTCTCTCAGCTTATTTCTTCTCTTCTTTTTTTCTATTTAGTGACTGTGTATTATAAAAGATTTCATCTAGTACCAAAATTGCCAAGATTGATTATGCACTGTTAGAATTAAAAGTATGAGTCAAAATAGTCTAAGTAGACTTATAGTCACACCATCAACATAAAACCAACATGGGTCATGTTTATAAGTGGCAGTTGTGTAAGCTCCTTCCAACGTAAATGTCATGAGACATAAGTGCCGGTCTCATGCACTTCATCACATGAAGTCGCACAGTTCCGGCAAATACACCAAGAAACACCCGCTCAACATTACCCTCATCACTCGCCGGTGTTATTACCAAAATGCCAACCTCTCTCCAGCCGCGCTCTCTCTCCCCCCAAGCGAATATGAGCCCCGAAAAACTGTTTATCCCATCCACACGCATACGAGCAGACTTACCCCTTCTGGACATTAATTCCCCTAATGGTGCACACACTCTCCCGGCCCCCATATTGCATGTTGCGGACCAGCCGAGGGCGATGTAACTAATTGGAGTACGCCACGTGAGCCTTAATTCAATTAAGAGCGGAGTGACCCCGCCGCACCAGACTCTCGCTGCAATTTTAAGGTGTTCGTAATCTAGCGGGGATGCATAACAATGTAATTTGCTGCCCAAAATTTCCTCATCTGTAAAGTTAATTTCTGTGTTTTGATCAGTTTATATTGTGCATGGGGTAGAGAGGGAGGTCCCGTGTTCGTTATCAGAGTCTGGTCTTTGTGTATGCCCTGTATGGGTGTTTGATTTGATGTACACAGTTTTTAGAACTCTGTGTTCCTATGTGATCAATCTTTCTGGTGATCATATTTCATACTTCCACACTTCACTATATTAGTGATAAAGTTATAAAGCCTCCATAAATGACATTTCATATGTAGAGAGTTTAAAAATAGTATTTAATATCTCATTGTCTTGCCTTCAGTATCGCAGCGAAAGAATAGGTCTGAGCTATACAAATAAATTTTACATTCCAATGCATTATCTGACCTGCCAGGAGTAACTTCAAGAGAGAATTTAGCATAATCAGGCCTAATGCAATGAATGTGTGTTTTGGTTTTATTTTGTTTGTTGCAAGCTGTCCTGAGTATGCAGTGCCAATTGACATTAACATTTTTTAAAATTATATTCTGTGTGAAAAAATGGTAATTATATTCACTGAGTAATTTAATTACTTCTTCTCTAAAAGAGTCCGTGTTCCATATCATTGATTCAAAGGCACATGATAAGTTGACTATTAGTATAGAATCAAGCATGGTAAGGGTACAGACATGTTATCTGGGAAGAATGAAACTTTATTGATGATTTTTATATATTTTGTTTAAGCTGCATTTAATATCTTCATGCATTACATGATTTAAGTTCTTCTTACATTCTCCCTCGTCTTATTATTTTGTTTACAAGTCTTGTAATCATGCATATAATTGTGATATATATCTTCAGTAGCCATATGCACTTATGTACTGGAATGCAATTTGCACTGGTGTGTGATGTTTCATAAACTGTTAAAGGAAAAGTTTGAACACTTCATTAATATGAATTGACTCAAGTTTTTCGATATCTTCAGTAAGTTTGCATGGGGACCACTGCAAGTGAAATATTCATCTGTCAATGCCTGTTTCTTTTCTGGTCAAAATCAGGCAACTTCCTGCCCCCTTTCAATCAATAAACAAAAACAGACAAATATAGAAGTGTGCCCTTTCTTTGCACTCAACCACCCCAGCCAGCCCAGCAATCTCCCTTGAACTTATTAATCTAACCACATCAAAGGCTGTTATCAAGCTTTAGCAGACTCCTCAAGTCATAATCCCTGATCGCTGTAGCCCTCCTTTGCTACAGTGCCTCTCCCTTTGATGCTTGTGGAGGGATAACTGTTACATCCTGCATAGAGCCAGGAAACAAAAGGCTCTGTGGAAGAGAGTCTCTAGAACAAATAGCAGGTCCTTTGGCAGGAAGTGTTGATAAATCTGCCACCAGACCTGGTCTTTAGGTAATTGATATGCTAATTAGGCCCATACCCCCTTGTATTCATTACCCCTTAGTCTCTATACACCCCACCCCCATTGTGTTTTTGCTGTGTGTAGGGATATG
>OZ022579.1:16506039-16931039 GCA_963669155.1 Arbacia lixula | reverse complement strand
TTGGCCCGAACATTTTGAGGATTTGTGATTTAATCACTCATTACTCCAAATGTAGATCATTTGAGGGCAAATAACTTTCAGCAAGCTTCTAAAATAGACAATACATGAATTTAAGATCATTGGCAAGAAGATTGCCAACAATTACATTTTGAAGGTTTTTTGGCCTTCCCAGTACAGTAATTGCCCTTTAAGCTTGTACATTTATGGGTCTTCTGCTTGATTATATCTGGCCAGGGAAAGGGACAATATAAATGTAAAATTAACTTCCACCAATTATTGATAGGGGAAATGACATTAAGGGATATGGACATTAGGGCTATTTTAAGTCTTATCTCTCTTCCCCTCCACTCAATTTCCTCTTTAATGCTCCTTGTCTTCCTCATTTCCTTCCCTTTGTTTAATTTTCTTTCTTTCTTTCTTCTTCTACTTTCCTTTAATCACTCTGATGTTTCTTGTAGCACTGGTTCTGTTTCTTTGGTTCTTCTTCTACCTTTTCTTCTTCTTTTGGTGGGATAAATACTTGATTAATCGTATTATTTGATTTTCCAGTACCAAAATTCAACATCATAATATTGCACCCACTGTACACTTGTACTGTATCAATGATTAAAGCCCTTTCTGTTACTCTTTTAAACTCAACCAAATTTGAAATACTACCCATTTTCTTGATACATTTCCCCTAAATTCCTTGAGATTCTCCTAAATTTACCGCAACGATGAGGAGAAATATCAGGCATGAACGATGAAACCACATAGCCAAACATGATGAAGCTGTTTATAACGGCAGCTTGGCGTGATGCCTGACACACTCTACTCTTCTCCCATCCACTATGAATTCCTAATGGCCTCGGCAAATCTATTATTTACTGATTGATCTTGTGTCTACCTTATCTGTCCAGTAATTATGCAGCAAGAGTGATGGTTATGGGGGTCACATTGGAAGTAATCCCTCCAAGACAATATTTAGAATGGTTAAAGTGGGGTAATGACTGTGCGAAATTTGCCTGTACGTGCATACAATGGGAAAGAAGGTCGAAATGAGAGAGGAGGGGTGGAGGCATAGGAGTGATGGAGAAGAAATTGTGTGAAGTTTTCACAGAGATGTTTTTTTAATCTCATCAGTGGTCTAGGTGTTGTTGGACTTTTCCTGCTGAGTACATGCTTAGAATAAGCAGATAATCTTCAAGATTTTCATATAACTTTTGTATGTATATAAACTTGAACAAATTATAGAATCCTCACTGATATTTGCTTACAAAAACTCTTATTAAAGCCGAGATCTTTCACATTTCATAGACGTATACATTCTTCCATATGTTTACAACTACATGTAGATGAACAGTACATGTATTTATGCAGCCAGAATATGAGACCTACATCTTATGATTGAGTCATGTTATGATGTAATTACTTAGAAGCAGGCAGAGAACAACAAGGGCAAATTACTTCTGAATCTCAGAGTTTTGATGCGGATAGCTTCTTACATCCAGAGGTGTTGTGTTAGTCATTCTGAAGGTTACAGGGGGTTATTTCATTGGACGTGTTAAGATTAATTAGTCGCAGCATACAGAAGAATGGAGAGGAGTTAATGGAAGGGGGCTGAACCAAACAGCTTGTGTGCTGTACATGTCTCTGGCACTGATAATCGCTATGGAAACCATGCATTATTTAGGAGTGTAAGTAATGAGCTCTTGTCCAAGATGGTCGGCTAATTAAGTTCAACTCCCCCCTTTTCTGTCTTTTTTGTTCGTCCTCTGTTTACCTTCTCTCTGCGGGTGCTCTTGTGTTAGATGAATGGGAAGTGATGCGGATACCGATGAGATAACGTAGTGAGGGTGGATGGGGGTGGGGATAAGGAGGATGGGAGGGTGGAAGGGAGAGGATTAGAAGGAATCTGGTATGGATGGGCAACATTTGCAAATTAAAGTGTGTAGCGGAGCGTGGCGCCCTGGCTGTCACACCCGGCCGGTTTTCCGTGCGAGGCTGGTGGAGCGTGCGGGGTGGCTGCGACACCTCCACAACCCATTCCTCACTTCCTTCGGATATAAATCTGTCGGCGATGCCTCCTCCCATCTCCACAGCCGCCGACGACATCGCCTCGTCCTTTCGCCTCTTTAATGCCCCAACCTGTCCCAGCAGCTGACACTGTGGCATTCTGGCGGTAGTTTGTACTGTACATGGTTGGAATCGCTAGCAATCTGATTTGGTCTGACTCACGGAATGGCCTTCTCAGGAATCCACCTTCAATGATAGCCCAAGTCTAGCAGACATTTTTTCTGGATGTGGTTTTAATCGGCAGCGCCCTTGTGTCGGTCATTATCGCGCCTGGCCTTCTGTCGGGGATTCCAGATTTTGCTCTTTTTTCTTTTGATACTGTCGTTGACGAGGCTGTGTGGCGGCTACATCGGAGACACCATCGGCCGTGGTGGGGGTGGTGATTGGTCGGTGAGTCGTCAGGAAAGTGCGGCATCGGGTGTCAAACGTTTCATTAGCATATGGCAGCAGCAGAGAAGGTAATGACTTTTCCATCTGAGCGTATTTACCATTCAAACGGGTTCTTAAGGACTCTTTCTCTGAAGAGAGAGGTCTCTTTCATCTCTGTCACTGCTCATCTGAAGGCCAAGGCTGCTTGGATCCCCGCTCTAATTGATGCCTTAAATCATTCCACAGAAGTTGAAATCCACACATGACATCTCCATTTATAGCATTCTCTGTTGTCAAAGTCTTAAGCTAGACCATCAAGTACTACTTTGATACGCTTCGCTGCGCATCTCGTGTTGATAAATCAGATATATCCTTGCCTCGCAGACATGGTCAATCGCAAGTCGACGGACCTACAAAAATAGACCATGGTGATCTGTACATTATTTCTTCTTTTTTGTTTATAAATCCTTTGTTATTCAGTACAGGTATACAACATTGAATGTGATTAAAGAATATCACTTTGCATTAGTTATCTTAGCTGCAATGCACTAGAAGTCTATACCTGCCATGAAAAGGTGGCATTTTATCTTGTGTCCCCCAAACCATTGTAAAAGTATAGTGTGTCATGCATATGTGCACGTATGTATGATACAATTGTACATCCTATACCATAGACTGTACATATCAAGACACACACTGTTGGGTTTCAACTGTGCTATAATTCCATGTATACATGTACACAGATTGTTGTTATGCTATTTTTTTTCACAACATTTTGTGCACTGTAAATATGTACAGCATCGTTGAGCATATTTAACATGCAACCATGTACATGTATGCTTCATTGGACATGCCTTGTACCCTTGTACTTCCAATTTTTTTTCGAATGGTCAGTGGATAGTCACTGACCTCTGTCCCGAATGCTACATGTACGTAAGACAAAACAGCATAAATAATGTGTACTATACATGTCATTGCCCGAGCACATCTCTCCTGTACATACAATCACTGTATCCTTCATAGGCTGTGGTCTATATGAGTTATGTACACTGTGTGTATAGTCTTACATGCAGACCTTTGACGAGAAAGTTCCTCTGTTGTGGTGCTTATTCACACAGACCTTTATTAGGCTGTAGTTTCACATCTTGGGTAGATACCATGGTCTATCACAGACAGGAGTGTGATTCTAAGAATAGCTTTACCATTTTATAGTCAGGCTATCATTCAGATAAAGTCCGGGACCCAGTAGCCATATTCATGGAACATTACCAAGCCCAGCAAGTTGTTGTAAAGCACACCCAGCTACTATGTAATTATAGTAACCAGCTAGGCTAGACAGGTTGCATGAGTATGGCCCTAATGGTCAAACTGACAGACTATGCTGTACGATACTGACAGTCTAAATACATGTATGTGCGCTTATTTACCTCCCAAATAAGAGAGTCTGTTTGGACAGTCTACAGAGACAATGACATGTATATTGCATGTTCCCATGCCCATCTATTGTGACATACATGTTCTGTACAGTACCAAAATTTAGATATTCTTCATTCTAAGTAATCTCTAGATTAACATGGCAGTCATGGAGCAAATGAACGTACATACTTCACAAATGTCATTATTTCGATAAACATGTTTAAGCCGCTGTATATTCAATTCACTGAAATTGATGGGAAAGATCAAGGAATACATGGGTCATTTCAGCTCTTTTATGAGCATTGATAGTCTATGACTAACTCACTCATTGAACCATGATAAACCTTACATATGGCCAGGCCTGCTGCATAGCAGATCAACACACCAAGAAGCTGTTATGTCCCATAGTGCTCCTGTGGTCTATCACATTAAACCATAGTCATGGCTGTAGTGTATTAGACTATAGAGGGCAGCATGCTAGCTTCTGCTCTCAGATGCTGCACTGAATTACCCCAGTAGGGAACACATGTTGGGAGTTGTTGTGCAGAGTGCAGTTTCATTTGCGTCGGATAACAACACATGCGCCCCCTCTCATGCCTGTCTGGACATTCAATCATTAGTCACAGATGTTAACTGCATTTTCTTTAAAACTCCTCCAAATAAAGATGTATTTTGATAATGTCTAGACTTGAAGTCGTTTGTGGGACTCACATTTTCTTCATTGTAGCATCTATACTGTTCCTGTTCTGTTTTTTTTTTTTGTTCATCCCCTGTCCCCCCCCCCCCCCACCCCCATTCACACACAAACACACACTAACACGCTTGCTCTCTCTCTCTCTCTCTCTCTCTCTCTCTCTCTCTCTCTCTCTCTCTCTCTCTTTGTCTTACTAGCTCTCTTCACTCTTTTTGTGCTATTTCTTGTCATATTCCTGTGTATTACTCTTCCTATCATTTTCCTATTCTTATTTCAACATGTTATTGTCTTTCTGTTGTCTCTTCTTTGTTAATTCCTCATCTGTCTTTGCTGCTCAGGTAAAGCCTTATCTTTCTTATCCTCCCTCTTCTGTATTGAAACAAAGACATCTTAATACTCTGTTTATCTCTTCTGGGTCACTGTCTGTTTATTGATGGCCTACTGTAATGAAAATGAAATGCCCTTTCAAGTTCAATATATGCTGGCACTAGCACACAACTTCAACCTATCATATTTCTGTTGTGAGTCAGAGAAATTATTTTTATGTTATTGCAGTAGAGAGTAATTTGGTGCACACAAAAACAAATTATATAGGACAAAGAGTGAATGATACTTTAAAATCATGGAAGTAGTTGTACTTGCTTTCATAAGCTTAAGTATTGTGTGTCTATTCATAAGTACTTTTAAATTTACTAAATGTATTCTGAGTTTTGATTTCAAGATTTTACGAATGTCAACACAGCACTTTCTTCAAAATAATGGAAAGTTTTGTTATAAAAAATGTATATTTTTCGGTAGTGCTTTTACAGTACGTCTCACTTGAAGCATTCACAAGTATATTTGTACAATTCTTCATGTGTCAAAGGCTGGAATATGAAAGCATACATGTACACCTATTGATACCAAAATGATGACATGACATTACTGTTATGCAAGAGTACTTATATGGACATGAAAGGGAATAAAAATCATTCTCTCCATCTTTGTTTGTCTCTTTATATGAAGGAGAAGGGTTTAATTCTTTTAATGATGAAATTCATTAGCAAAATGTGTGACCTCATTATGCCATGACTGTCTCAATTTGGGCACTTAGTACTGAGGCTAATAGGCTAGTGCCATGCCATGTCTATCCATGTCACTTCTGCCTAGCTGCATCTGCACAGGCCTCGTCCCTATCAGCCATATTATGCGCACGTCCCAACGAGTTAAGCAAATAAGTGATGCACTGAAGAGTGGGAGAAGGGGGATGCGCACACGCGATTTATGATTGATGTTGAGCAGTGAGAATATGACCAATTACATGTCTGTGTGCTGAACATACATGGAGAGGAATGTCAAAAGCTGTGAGATTGTGGATTCAGTGAAGACTGATTTGTTTGGAAAGCGTCATATTAGTATGCTATTCCATAAATCTGAGGACTTACTACTTCACATATTGATTAGAAAAATGAAGAATAGGATTATACTGTTCATCCCCGTTTTCCTCCCTCTATTTGCCCTCGTTATATTGTTAACATTATATTAAGTTGCTTGGATAAGCATATTCCCTGTACAGTATAAGTGCAATCCAGCCTTCATGTTTTTATTTGTTATATCAGTATCCACCTATTTCTTTGTTTAATTGATTTTGATGTTTAATCTGCGAAGATCTTCTTTTTCGTCAGTGAGATATTGTATACAATATTTTAAGGGTACTATGATAAGCATATTCCTCACACAGTAAAATGTTGATCCATGACATCCCTTTATCATATCAGTATCCACCTATTTTTTTTGTTTTTTAATGTGTTATGATATTTAATACAGAAAGATAATTCTTTTGCGTCAATAAAAAACCCACAAAGATTAATGGCAATGCGTCATAAAAGTTTTTTTGCTATGTGACTATATCAAGACTATTACACAGTTTACTTGGGTGATCACCAGCTCTTTCAAGCAGTGCATTAATGCGGCATGATTGCAAAAACATGTTTTTCCAGAGAATTTTCATTATTTTGAAGGCCTTGTGGTGATGGGAAGCACTTAATAACCAAATATTATTTCTACAAAAATAAGAGAATCGCTTATTTGGGAAGAATATAAATGAGATGATGGGAGAATATGAGTTGTGATGTTTTCTTGTTTTAGTTATGACGCACATACTTGTACTCATGATTTCTCATGATTATCCTCAAAGGGTCCTTGTTTTATGAGCCTGTTCTTTGTTGTTTATTTGTGAATTATGGTAGAAATGTCCTTTCTATACAGTTATCCATTATACACTTTTACCATCAAATCAAATGAAGTCCTGAAGCAAATAAAGTAAACATAAAAGGCTCATGTGCAATGTACAGTATATGTCAAGAGGTTGATTCCAGAGAAATTATCAGCACTTGGACAGCGGTTACTGGCCTTCTCTGAGTTCACTGTTCAGGCAATCAACTGAATTGAAAGCAGACCTATCATTAAGCCTTTGTAAGCCTGAAGAACTGCTCATAGATACGTTTTGTGTGTATAAATTGTGCAAAACTGCACTAATATCCATAAGGAGTTAACATGACTCCTCCTTTCCTATTTGCTCTTCCAGCACCCACACATGATGGCAGGGCAGCCCCAGGTGCCACCAGGCTCCATCTACCAGCCCCAGTTCCCCCCACAGAACGGCCTGGAGCCCTACCAGCAGCCCCCTCCCGGTACCCAGCCCCCCACAGCAGCCTACGCCCCTGCCCCTGCCCCCATCCCCCAGGCACAGCCAGGCGAGCAGCCGGGGGCCATGCCCGCCTACACGCAACCAGGCGAAGCCCCGCCCGGTTACACCCAGACGGCAGAGCAGTTTTCACAGGCGCAGGCCGCCGCGGCCGCAGCACAGGCTGGAGCGGAACAAGCCGGAGCAACGTCACAACCCAACCTCCTTAGCCCGCAACCGGTAAGTGCCGCATCTTTCTTGTTTACGTCTCTTCTTAAGCCTCATACCCCTTCTGCGACACACGCATGTTACTTTTATCGTGGACAATGTGGTTATTACTCATGGATCATTTTGACATCTGCGCAAAAGATGATATCACGGTCAAGAAAGTGTTCACTCTGTCGACTTAAGGCATTGAACATATTGGCACATTACATTGTCTCTTGCGTGTTTACGTGGTTATTTGTCATACTTCCACTCGAGGCAAGAAAGGAAATTAAAAGAAAAGGCCTTCAATCGGAGAGTGCCACATCCATCTTTATCTTCTAGAAACTACATGTAGGGTGGAACGGCTTGAAGGGATACCATCCGTATAAGGCCCTTTGTAAAGTGTGCCAAGATTCCTGAAGTACCAAAGGAGCGAGGGGTATTTTTGGCCCACCCGAACAAATTAACCCTTTCATTGTCATGGCAACCTGTCAGAGAGATGTCTGTGTAGGTCAGAGTCATTGTATTACCCTATCTCCAGGCAATGTTTGGGAGTAGATTCCCTCTTAGCGAGACACCAACACCCTCTCCTTCCAATTATCAAGGGCCGATCTTGATGGCGCACTCCGGCCGTCTTCCCTCTGCTGTCGCTTTGCTGTTCCACAAACGTCCCTCTTCCTTTCTCTCAAACTCGTGGTTTGGGGACTTGACAAACCTGCAACCCAAGGCGGCTACACTGTATTGATTAACCGCTGAGGATACCCTGTTAGGCTGTCCATCTTCTTCTGTTTGGCTGACAAGAAGCCCTCTGTGCTGCATCCCCCCCCCCCCACCCATCCCCTCATCCCTCCATCCCCCCATCCCCCCATCCCCCCATGTCCCATCCACCATGCCTGAGTGGGTCTAGCTGTCTGTAACATGAAGCTCGCTGACGTAAAAGGGCTTTTCTTCCTTGTCACGCTTCACAACATTGCAAAATGTAACAAAACATCCTTTCTTCCTCCCCTGTGCGCTATACATCTTCTACAGTCTGTGCATGCAGATATGGTCAATATGGTTTTGTTTCATTGATTCCCGCTGCATACGATAATGCAGTATTTCCACATGTTTATTCCAAACACTGAAGGTGTTACTTGTATGCCAACGCATAGTCAAGACTTTAAAACTGACCTTCTAGTCATGAACTGCTGATGAAGCTACATCACAAGTAAAAATCATCAAATCCTTTACATTATCCCTTTGCTGTTAATCCTTTTGCCATCTTTCTTTACTCTTTTATCTGGATCAATCTCCTCCTGCACCATCTTTGTCATTCACTCATTATTCTCATCAAATACTACCCATGTACAGTAGGTCTTTACACCATCATCTTTCTGTTATAATTGAGGACACTGTTTCCTTTAGTCTGCTTGTGTATAATGTGTCATATCGATTGTCTGTGAACCTGCACTCTATATACCTCTTGAACACAGTACTCATTCATATCACATTTCCTGCTAAGAATACGGCAGAAAAAGGAAAGGAAGGGAGTTGCGTTTCTGTTTTGCGAGGCACAAAGTCCACGGAATAATCCGTAGCGAATGTGTTGTGGCAGATTGTGGACACAAAGACCCTGTGTGTGTCAAGCCTTACTTGGCCACAGCTGGTGGATCGCTTACCATGAAAGTTCAAGAAGAAATCTGGTATTTCCTTTGAGAATGATGCGTTTCTGGCTTAGAATCCAGCTATTGGAGAACAGGAAAGGTCTGTGACAGTATTTAAGGTAAGGGATAGATGTGGTAAAGATTATAAGACGGTAATCATAGCACAACTATTTTCAGGTGATAGATAGGTCTGGATATAGTGTAGTTTCAATGGCTTTATCTTTTTGAGATTAAATATTATCTTGAATTCTTGATGAAATTCATCAGAAGTTTCTTTAAAGGTAATGATCAAAACAAATCAGATTTGGGACCACTATAACTCCATATATCCACTTGATTTGGTAGAAAGTGAGGGAACTACTCGTATGATGGCTGCTCCATTGAAAACACAACAGACTGGATGGTTCTACATGACCATTCAGTGTGGAAGACTAATGTAGGTGACATAAAGATGACACCATTTTTAGAAAATAGAATTATAAGATTTGGACTCCTTCATCTGGGAGTGTGTGCCAGTAAGAAACAGGCCAACAGATGCAAGCTCAGTTGGAGCCTGTCAACAGAGCTGTAATTAAACGTCACACTTTGTGAGCAGTTTATTAAAAATGGAGAGCGTCAAATGGGCACCGAAAATTACTTCTGACAGTCCCTATCTTTGTTGTTATCATGGTTCTCAGTCACTTTACAGTGTTTGTTTCTTTAACTGTCTGTCTGTCTGTCTGTATTATTTTTTCTTTTCTCTTCTCTTTTTATCTTTGTGACTCGTCATCTTTTCTTCCTCTCATGTATATCTCCCTCTACCTGTGTGTCAATTACATGTAAAATCTCTTATCGTTTCTCTGTATATTTCCCCCTGTATGTATTCTTTCTAGCTCGCTCTCGCTTTCCCCCTTCACTTTCCCTCTCCCCCCCCCTTCACTTTCCAGCCCTCACCCCCTCCCCCCTTCACTATCCCTCCCTTACCCCCTTCACTTTCCCTTCCTCTCCCCTTACCCTCTCGCTCTGTTTCACACCCCTTCTCTCACTTGCTCTATCTTTCTCTTTCTCTCTTTTTCTCTCTCCCTTTCTCTCTTTCCCTCGCTCTCTTTCACGCACCTTTCCTCGCATAATAAACCCCATCTGGTGCATCAGCCCGGTCGCACAGCTTCATGAAATTTCATCTGTTGTCTGAAAGATGATGAGCTAGATGAGTGTGAGAAATTGATTTCTGTTTGCGAGGTGCCTGCCTCAGTGTTGTGTTTATTGCCCGGAAAATAACCTGGACCGTTGAAATCGCTGAAACTCTATACTCATATTTTTCCTTGTGTGTATTTTTATGGGAGTGAAAAGCGCTGTTGATTTCCCAGTAGTGGGCCTACTTATGCCTCGGTTTGAGCTTTTTCAAACCCATAGATTATCATTTCTAACAATTAAGATGAGTAATCTCTAAAGAGCTTTTTCATGAAATGTAGGAGTTGCTTTGTAAATTGTGGTCGTATAATAACCTAGGTTTAGCCACATAAATTCTATTTATTGGTCCATATGGCTATTATCGAGTGCCAAGGCAGGCTGCCAAGTGTGAAATTACATACAGTAGTTGGAAATTGATTTAGATCCAAATAAAAGAACACTTGTATTTGCATTCATTTGTTTCATGTTTTGTATTCAATTGTTTAGTCCATGTATATTAGCCAATGACATCATTAAGGTTATTTCACATGTGCTTGTAGGTATAGTATGTGTTCCAGTCTACTATCATTCCATGATATATTTGCTGGGTTTCATCGACTGCTATAAGCATTAGAGAGAGGGGTGGGGGGGGGGGGGGGATTGGTTCTGGTGCATCATACCACATATAAAATGTGGTACAAAAACAGATGCTGGTACATGTATAATGTTGAATCACATTACTTCTGGGAACATCTAGCAGTTGAAATTTTACTGCATAATATAATCTCTCTGTCACTATCTCTGTCTCTGTCCTTGTCTCTGTCTCTGTCTGCCTGTCTGTCTGTCTGTCTGTCTGTTTCTCTCGCCCTCTCTCACGCTCTCTCTCTCTCTATCTCTATCTATCTTCCTCTTTATATAACTGTTTCTACCTGTATATCTATATCTCTGTCTGTATCTGTCTCTGCTTCTGCCTCTCTCTTTCTGTCTGTGTTGGATGAAACAAATGCAACAAAATACTAATAACACATTGTGCAGGATAGATTTATGGTATTACTTTCACGTCCTGGTAGTTCTCCCATAACAAATGCACACACACACACACACACACACACACACACACACACACACACACACACACACACACACACACACACACACACACTCACACACACACACACACACACTGACATACACACTCTCAGACAACAGAGCAGAAGGGAAGGCAATCAGCCAGCAATCTGGAAGAAGAAATATGCAAATGAGACGACAGATAGGGGTCAGAGAGCAAGTTAACCCTCTGTGGATCACAGAATTATGGGATATGGGACCCAAAAATCCCTGCCAGCTGATCTGTACAAGAGAAAGTCAAAGCGCAGGCACGCATCTAACGTTACATGCATGGCTGCGGAGAGTATGGTGAGTGAGCGAGCGTGTGCGTGTATGTATGTGTGTATGTGTGTGTGTGTTTCTCTCTCTCTCTCACACTGTGTTGGTGGTGGTGGAGTTGGGATTCGTCCCCAGTATGTTTATATGTGCACACACTTGAGTAGCGTCGCCTGCTGGTTATGCATTTATACATGCAGAAAGCACTCCAGAAGCATGCGGGGCTGAGCAGAGTTGAATGGATGACTTGAGTATCAAACTATCGTGGACTTGTAGCGCTTGGCCAACTGACTTGTAGCGTGTTGCTCTCAGCGCATCCATCCATCCCACCCACCCTCCCTCCCTCCCTCGGAGAGTCACCCAGTGAGAGGGGCATTGTTTATTACACACATCTTGAATCGGAGTCACACATTCAAACACTCATGCAGCAACACAGCGCATGTCTAGGATAAGTGCTAATCGAATATGAATATATTTAGTTAGATGTGTAGATTTTATATGTGAACTCAATTATGGTGGACTGCTGCAAAGGAATTTAAGACTGAATCTGGAGCGATCTTGGGACGATAAAAAGGACTAGTCCCTGAACATCGATCTGAAATCAACCACCGGCTGAGGATAAGATTTGTATTGATTGTGACATGTGTTTGATTTGTCGGTTTACACTCAGCGTTGGCAGCCACACACAACTGATATTAGCATTTATGAGTGCTCTTGACTGAAGTGACCCTTGCATGCAAGGACTCAAGCCCTTTCCCCCGTCATCTCTCTAGTTTTATCAGGTTCACATGAATGACAAATGAGTCTCACATGCCTGCAAGCATCGTCATTCAACATATACTGACTTGTCATGTGTCTTCAAGATTGTTGATTCCTTCTTGAGGAAAATAGGGACATTCATATTGACTTGGATCGCTATAAGAGGACACTAAATGACTCTGGGTTTGGCGGACTTTGGTGGAGTACCATCCCGCGCTTTGTCGTCATCGTCTTTGTTGCCAGCGCGACAGGCCACACCCTCAGCTACCAAGCTGGCGCTGCAGGACTTGGGCTATGGGCTGCTGGCCCCCTTAGGAGCCGGTACAGTGCCCCCTCGAGTTCCGGACAGGAGAACTGCGTTTATGCTTCCACAAGGTCTTCAGCTATTATCTACTGCACATAAGGTACAAATTCATCATGCAGGGTGTGAGGAGACGCTATTTTGAATATATACCTTAAAAAGCACAGCTCCCTTAAAAGGTAATATGCAGTGGTAAGATTAAGGGACCCATGGTTGTAGCGGAACCAATCTGTGTTTACAGGTCCCGGTCTCGTTGAATTTCATGATCACATGACGGAATTGTATGTTAAGTCTTAAAATCAAACCGTGATCATGGCAGAACGGTGGATCTTTTCATCTGACTGTGTCTGTACAGACCCTGTGTGTAAGTGCCACAATTATGGTCCAGAAATCATGCTGAATATTTTGCCCCATACGTAATAGTTTATTTCATACGTATGACCTTTGACGTATTGGTATTGGTTTTGGCAAGTAAATGAAAGTCATGAGAATTAGAAGTGAATTCATTCTCAAAGTTGCCAAGTCTCCCTGATTTCACCGGAGACTACCTGAAAATAGACCAAATGTTACTGCACATGATTTCATCACATCACTCAATTTCCCCGATTATTGATGGATTATTGGCATTAGGTTGTATGCATGTGATACACATCTCCTTGATTTCTGATGAAACTTTCCCAAATCTTCCTGATTGTTGAATTTCAATGTTGGTAGCTCTGCATTCTATTGCAACCAACCACCGATTGAGGCTAAACATTACACTCGGATGTTTATGTTCAAGTAGGCAGCATCTTTACTAATTCTTATTATACATGTAAGTAGATTACATTTGTATGCATTTATAGTTGTGGGAAAGGGGGGGGGGGTGGTTAGGGAGTGCTTTTGTGCTAGAACTACAGATCCTCTTAAGGATTTGCGTGTACAGTGCAAGCCGTCTCCTTTCAGTTGCCATTGAATTCCCATTTTACTACCAGCACACACATCTACATGTACATACATTATCTGACTCATGTGCCTTTTCCGATATTGGTGACCATAGAGATACGAGTGCATAATAGATGAGTCTGCTTAAGTGATCTCTTCATATAACCAATCGTGATTATCTCCATATGGTATACGCTCTAGTAGGTACCGTATGTATTTGCGCTGTACGGGTACAATGTACATAACTATATGATGTGTGATACCCAGTGTGGTTTGCACGATGAAAGCCGTCCGCCATAACTTTTATTGTCCAAAGCGCAATTATAGTACTACCAGTATATGTTGAGATATGGGTAGATTTCATTTTGGCATGGTATATTCATAGAAGAGTCATAAATTTATAAAATATAATAAACGTTTACAAGAGATTATGTTTACTCAAAGTCTCGTGATGCAGTAATGCAGGCCCTATGCTTATTTGGGTAATCAATTTGGATGATGAATTCTTAGTGTACTGCTAGTGATTTTTGACAGCAGTAATACATGTAAATCTCAGAGAGTATTATTTCCTGAAGCATACATATAGGAAGAAGCCTAATTACGCTGTGATATGAATCTTCAGTGGGCCGTGCATGAGTGGTGGTGTTACAAAAGCTCTGGGACCTGTTGCATAAAACTTACCATTAATGGTAACTCTGTCATCAATGATAACTACCATGGTAACATTGCTCAAAAGCCAATCAAATTCAAGGTTTTCATAGCAGTTGCCATTGATAACAAAGTTACCATCAATGGTAAATTTTCTGCAACAGGGCCCTGCATTGCTGTGTGTGAACAATCCTCTGCAAATGATGCGATGTTTATTCAGAATCAGAAATGATTTGTGTAAACATCCCACCAACTCCTACTTTGCGGACCTGATGAGGTGGTAAAAGGGATCCGCAATGATCATGGCACTGAAATCATTACAACTACCCCTTCCTTTAATCAGTTCAAAGTGAACTTAAGCTTACTACCAATAAAGAAAAGTGGGAAGAAATTCATAAATTTTACGAGTGGTATTCAAACAGTTATTTCTTTATGGAAACTAATGATATGGTTGTTTGTATTGGGAAATGCCATTGACGTTTATTTTATGAGGTACCCTTTTGAAGCCTGGGAAAGGAAAGATGTCATCTGTTTTTTGTAGATGTTTGCAATCACTCTCAAGGAGAAAGATGGTAAAGTTGTCAAAGCACTGTGTTGGCTCTCTTGTAGACCTGTCATCTCTTCCTCTGCTCTCTTTGTCTCTCTCTCTGTTTCTGTTTCTCTCTCTCTATCTCTCTCTATCTGTCTCTTTGCCTCACTTTCTGTCACTGTGTGTGTGTGTCTCTCTCTCTCTATCTCTTCCCCTCTCCCCCCCCCCCCCTCTCTCTCTCCCTATCTCATCCCCTCCCTCCCTCTCTCTCCCTCTCTCACTCTCTCTCTCTCTCTCTCTCTCTCTCTATCCCATCCCCTTCCCCTCTCTCTCTCTCTCTCTCTCTCTCTCTCTCTCTCTCTCTCTCTCTCTCTTCTCTCCCCCTCTCTCTCTCTCTCTCTCTCTCTCTCTCTCTCTCTCTCTCTCTCTCTCTCTCCATCTCTCCCCCTGTTTGTGTCTCCTCTGTTCGCTGGTCCTCCCTTTCCTCATCTTCCCAGGGGTTCAAAGCTTTCTGTTCCTCTCCCTCACCCCCTCTAAGCATTAAGATGGATCATCCTGGGCTCATTGTCCTCATAAGTCTTGATGTTTTGTTCTTTGGGCTTCTTACTTAGCACTGACACTCAAGAGAAGTTGTTCACACTGCCTATGATATAAAGGAAATTATGCTTGACCTTGTTTGGTGCGTTGTTTGGTGTGCAACCTCCATGGCTATCGTGTTTGTCAATAAACAAAAAACGTAAGTGAGTCAACTAAACACCCACTTTAAAGCAAGGTAGAATGTAGAGACATTGCCCTAAGTTCTCCATCATTGCACATTGATGAAATAGTTCATGTTGTCATTTGAAGGTGAAGACTTGATTGCCCGAAAGTAAGAAAAGATCGTTGGAGCTACCCAGCATGCAAGTGCTTAAATTGCAAGCCATCACCTTCTTAAAAGCTTAGTTTGTGGCACATGTTGATGTTTAAGGAGATCGGATGGACGTAAAGTGGCCCTCTCCTGCCAACCTGCATGTAGATTTATGCGGCTGTTCTATTTGTGAAGCGCGTGTCTGTCGCGTTTGGAAGCAGGGGATGTTTGTTTGTGTCACAGCGTGGTTTGGGTTTGGGTGTAGGTGTGGGTGTGGGTGTGAGCACGGGCCCTGAATCGTCAGCCGTGGGAATGAGCCTGTTAAGAGTCCGCCATGGGAGATGTTTATCGTTTCTGTGCTGCACTTGAGCCGTATCCCTGGCACTAGGAAGATTCCTGGGACCCTGCGGCTGGTGTTAGGTTAACCCCTTCACGCCCACACAGTCCCGCTTTAATGGATGCGTGTCTGGACATCCAGGCTTAACAGCAAACTCTTTATTTTCTTGTATTTATAGCCAAAACCGAAAAGCAGAGGATCCTATAAAAAGAGTTGCACTGTATCCCAAGACACACAGCTCCGTACCAGTCTTGCATCTTATTCCTAGAGATTTGCTCAACCAGTGGTTTAAGGGTTAGAATGAAGACAGACTGAGGGAATTGCATTGAAGAGTCTTGTATTCCATGACCCCATCAAAATAAGTACTCTACCACACTGCAGTTTTCAATACTACTTATATGAGTTGTCAATATGGCCAAGTGTGGTAGTCAAAGGGTTTAGAGAGATGTGTATGACAGGTGTATTATGGATGCGTTGTGACCCACTTAAATTGCCTCTTGCTTACCCCAATCTCTCTCCCTGCTGGCCATTGAGGTGCCTCCTATATATATAGTGTAAGTACTGCCTCAGGAGTCTTTCACACTTAGGATTATCGCGACATTAAACAGTGTAAGGTTTGGGTTATTTCAAATTTACCATACAATATCTTGCTTCAGTGTGGATATTCAAACAAGATCAAATGCTGTGGTATTTTGGTATGTTTATTTGTACGTCTATTGTTCAGATGGTAGATGCTAAGTTCAAAGGGGGCTTAATAAATCCTACCAAGCTTGTGATTCTTCACACCTCTGGTATGTGAATAAAGTGTGAAAGTACAGAATCACAGACTCAAATACTTTGATTGTTTCTGTGATTTGTGTGCAGACTTTCACCCAATTATTCTGTCCGTGTTGGCAGAAATTTATATGGAAATACAGCAATAATGCTTTCCGTCAAATCAATATTATTGGCTGTGAGAATGGGCCCTGGAAAACCTTCAATATAGACTGTTCATGTTGATATCACCCCCTGAAGTAATCTTGCGGGTCTCTCTACTCGAAAGCTCTTGCACAACGTTTAATGGCTGCCTCAGACCTGTATCATTTTAATTGATTCTTATCTCTCCTTAATGTGGCATCATCATGAAGCCTAGGGCTTCGTCATCAGCCTCTATCACGATGGATCTAGATGCATCATATTAGACGTGCCATAGTACAAGCTCATCTTAAACTGCCATTTCCCAAACACAAACGTATAAAACCCAGTCTACATTTTTTCATCACATATTTAAAGTCTGTTACTACCCTCTCCAATTATTTCTTATGTCTTGCATTTATTTTACTTTCATTCTTCTTTTTCTTGGCCCAATAAAAGACGCCTTCTGCTAGTTTTCTCTTATTTGTTGTTTTGTTTACCCCTCGACATGGTCTTTGATATATTTGGGTATCCAGCCTAAAGCTTGCATGTGATTGGCCTGGAAAGCTAAAGGGTGTAAGGGTTCAAGCTGTCAGTATCTAATCAATCAAACTTTCACTTCACCTTCTTAACTTACATCTCTCTTTCTTCCATCTCCACCTTCACCCCTCTTTTTCTCTCTCTTTCTGTCTGTTTGTGTATCTTTTTATTTGCCTGCATCCTCTTTGTTCTCTATCTGTCTCCCTCCCTGTCACTATTAGGTTGGTCAATATTATATCAAGTATCTTCTTCTGTTCATTACTTTAATCTTCCTCTCTTTGCCTACCCTCTCTCATTTACAGTCTTATTATCCCCTCCCCCTCTCTCTTTCTCTCTCTCTCTCTCTTTCTCATGCTCTCTTCCTCTATCATTTCTCTTCCTGTCACTATTAGCTCAGTCTATCTTAAAGGAAGTATCTTCTCTCTGTTTCTTTCATCTCTCTGCTTGCTCATCCTCTCTAATTATCCCCAACCCCTCCCCCATCTCTCCCTCTCCCTCTCTCTCTCTCTCTCTCTTTCATTCTCACTCTCTCTTTTTCTCTTTTTTTTCTTTCTTTCTCTCTCTCACCCTGTCTGTCTCTCTGTCTCTCTGTCTCTCTCTCTCTCTCTCTCTCTCTCTCTCTCTCTCTCTCTCTCTCTCTCTCTCTCTCACCCTCTCTATCTCTCTCACTGTCTTTGTCTGTATTTCTCTACCCCTTTTCTCCACCCCTCACTTCTTCTTTCTCTATCACCTTCTCTTCTGGTAAGTCTCTCATACCCAATCTCGATTAGCTCACACCTACGCCGCCTTATCTAGGACAAGGAGTCTCTGGAAATGATCATTTTTAATCACGTTTGACCTTTATTCAGGAGGGAGGAAAAGAGAACATATCCTAAAAGGTACTTGTCTCTGTCACAAGCAGATTCTGGTTATGCCAGAATTCCTGATACCTGGGGAGCATTTTGGACGCAAGGTGTGACGCCCTTCCCTTCAGAGAAATTGAGATGGTATTTGCAAAAGTCAAAGAGCGGGTAGCTAGCTGCGAGGATGCAAACATATTTCCTAATTCCTCCTTTGTTGAAAGGCAGCGGGGCAGTGCGTATTGATATCCTGATCATATTTACTCATCCGTTGTATCTCCTCCATCATCCCTACTGTCCCCTTCCTCCCCTGACCTATTTCCTTTCATCTTGTCCTTCTCCCCAAACTTCTCTCGTCTCCCATTTCGCTGACTCTCAGTCACCTCCCAGCCAAACTCTGCATTTATATCCTCGTATTCAAACATTTCTCACCTTACTGGAATGTATTTGCCATTCATCTCTTTCTGTCATTCACAGATTTATTCATCCATTTATTCATCCATTTTGTGTAAAAATAGATGTATTAATCCGACTGATGTTCATTCAACAAAGCTCAGTTACGATATCATAAAATTAACACTCACACAATGATATTGAACCAAATGTCCATGCACATCAACGTAGCCCAAGTGGTAGAGACATATAGAGTGTGCATACCATAGCAACATAGATGAATCACATGACCGTGAATGAGAGGAAGCCTTGGGATCTCTGAAAAACACAACATCCTTCT
Source organism: Arbacia lixula (assembly GCA_963669155.1). Lineage (NCBI taxonomy): Eukaryota > Metazoa > Echinodermata > Echinoidea > Arbacioida > Arbaciidae > Arbacia > Arbacia lixula. Next base: position 16,912,107 of record OZ022579.1, on the reverse strand, counting down.
TGCCCTGACATGGTCGTCTGAGCTCAGCTGCCCTGCTCCAGGATCACCAAATACCCCTGGAGCCAAGCCCATGAATATCACCGATTAAAAAAGGAGAAGAAAGAGAGGCAGAAAGACAAAACGATAAGTATTCAAGTTGTAGGCATGTCGATGGGTAGGGATAGCAATGGAGAAGATTGCGCACCAGCAACCCAGACATACGTACACCTCTATCCAATAAACGCCTCCAAGCCCGGGGTTAAAACCTAGCAGAGTAGGAGATCATTGATTTTTATTTTGGGTAGTAGAAGGGCGGCCTCTGTGTCCCGTGGTCGGGTCGGTCTTCTCAGCTTGTTGTTTTAATTCGGAAACTTTGTTGAAATTAGTCGAGGGCATTTGGTGCATTGGAGCCTACTGCCACTGTTTGTGCTGCAAGGTAACTTCAAAGCAGATTGATAGCATAGCTAATATGTGGAAAAATAAACATAGAGATGTTTGGATGTATGTATGTGATTTAGTGTAACTGAGAGATGGAGAGAGAGAGGGGAGATGAAGATGAAGAAATCAACTGTTTTCCCTGTTGCGTACTGGGAAGCCTTACTACATGTGGGGATTGTGTGGATCATGCAGGCACTGCCGTTTCCTGCTGAAGTTTGTGTGGGACATGTGAAGATGTGATTACTACGCCAGTGATTACCTGACGTCTGTGTGTGAGATGGAGTTCGCAGTTTGATATGGAGGAAGACAATCACACATAGAAGTGGAGTGAGAGTGGGTAATCCAGGGAAATGAGGAGTTTCAGACAACAACAAAAAAAAGAGGGGGGTGAATAATAATACCGCCGCCAGAATCCACAGGAAATTCACCCCGAGGATCGAAAATTGATGTTGCATCGAGCGTGGTGGCGCGGGGGCTCGTTTGAGGGGGGGAAACTTGAGCCGCGGCCGGCCGTTGCCTCAACTCCTTCCCTTTCCACGGCACGTCGTCGACTTGGAGAAAATAAGCCCCACAAGGGTTTTGGAGCGCTCGACTGTCGCCCACAACAAGTGGTGTTCCTGATGCAAGCGGGACCCACTTTGTGATCGCTCGCTCCCTCACGTCGTGCTCCCCACATTCAGCTATTCGGCGGAGGAAGGGAGAGTTTGTGGGGAGAGAGAGAGAGAGAGAAGCCAGCCGGTTAGATCAAGGATTGTAGAGATGTTTGCTGTTTTGTCGGACGGGGCACTGCTGCTGCTGTAAACGGAGAAGGATAAATCACGTAATTTGGAGATACAAGCACTGGATGTGCAGACTGGTGATCTGTCTTTATTCGGAAGAGGAGGAGTAGAAGGAGGAGGAGGAGGAAGGGACAATGGCATGGATACATCCACCTTGGATTCACATGCATCCCTTTGAGGTCAGTGTTAAGTTTCCGCCGAGACGGCAGCCGTACTGGCATGTTAAATGTAATCACCTGATCTCCATATATACACACGTATGCGTGTCTGCTATGGGGACCTCATTTAAAAGCTGCGCAGAGATTAGCACAATCAGTAATATCTTCGGACAATTGGAGCAGTGCAGTCTCAAACCATATTTACCGTTTGTATGTGTCTTTAAGCCATTGTGCACCAATCGTGATAATATGCTCCCATGTTGTACTCATTTCTGGGAAAACGTGATTGACGATGTCCTGACAAGGCAAAACGGTTGTGCTGCGCAGTGCCGAAATTAAAAAATCCTCCAGAAGAAATCTGAGTCCTCCTGAAGGAATGAATTTGCGCTCTCTGATTATTGGTTTTTGGAGCAACAGGAGCCGTGCTCTGAAAAGACAAACATCAATCTACATCGTAATTGCTTTTTTTAAGAATTTAACGTAATTCTTCATCCGTATATGTCACTCCATCCATACCCACATTTTGAACGATCTCATATTTCATCTCTCTTGATGTCTCCCATTTCTTCTCCTCGCCTCTCTCTTTCTCTTTCTCTCTCCCATTCTCTCAAGGAATTCAAGATGTCTCTTCACATAATAGAATGGATCATATTTCGTACATTTATGAGTTATTCAATACTTCACACATTTCAGTGCCTTAGGTGTTTTAGTGACCACATTGCCATGAAGATGATGTTAATTTTTGTAGACCTCGCCAAATTTGGTAGATACGTACAACCCAAAGAACAATACATGGGGCCAGCTTATGAAAGTTTTAAGTAAAAAAGTATGAAGGAAGTAATGTGTTAAAAACATCTTCATTTTGTGAAACTCTCAAGTTCACAGTGATTAACTCTCTCCTTACCATTGCCATGAAGGTATGTAGTAAGGCAATGGAGTTTTCAACTACCGGTAAAATAAGGGTGAAGGCTTCAAGGTACTAGTGCATTAAAAACTAAATAGCCTTCCTACAGTGTGTATGAGGTATTCATCCCCATTTTGCACCATCTCCATCCCTCCTTCGCAGCGTGGTGGGTGCGCCAACTCACATCTGGTTGAACGCTGAGTGTCATGTCACAGTGTGCTATCATCAATCAGAGAGAATCCTCCTAATTACCCATAAGTCCTTGTTTAGACGTCAGCGTGCTACATGTATCATCCCTCCGTGCCGGATTCAGCTGCGAAGGTGCTCTTTCTAGCAGCTAATTTATCATCGCCTGCGTATAAAGTTTCCACGTCTTCATCCAGAGCTCTGCTGCTGCCTTGATAAGAAAGCCCACATTTTCCTGCGCTATCCGTTCCCGGTTTTCAGCTGTCCCCGTCTTTTCCTTCTTAGCCATCATATTGTCCTTTTCATCTCAGCCGCCATATTAGTACCCAATGACCTCAATCAGCACATTCTCCTTTTTTTCCAACCATCAAGGTGTCATCCTTTTCAACCATTTTATTCCCCTCCTTTTTCCTCAGCCACCATATCGTCAGCGGTTTTACAAACCATTGAATATGTGCTGTGCTATGTACAGATTTCATGGTTCGTGAAAACATTGATGATATTTACACTTCCCTTCGTTTGCTAATATGCTATATACAGTCAAACCTGTCTTAGCGGCCACCTGTCTATAGCAGCCAACCTGTCTATAGTGGTTACTAATATAATTCCCCTAGAGAGAGATCGTGTATTAAAGAACCTGTCTATAGCAGCCACCTGTCTATATAGGCCACAATTTTTGTTTCCCTTGGGTGGCCACTATAGACAGGTTTCACTGTATGTAGAAATACCTGTCTATAAAGACCATTTCTATAAGGACCACCTGTCTGTAAAGACCACTGAACTTAACTCCTATCACTGTAGTTTGCATGTGATAGCATTATAATCTCTAAAGAACCCCTTTCCATGAAGACCACTTTCTCTGTTTCCCTTAGTACAGCTTACTCTCGATACAACGAGCACGGATATAACGAGGTTTCGTTATAACGAGAGAAATCTCTCGGTCCCAAATGTTTCTACATGCAAACCTATGGTGCAAAACGTCGCTTACAACGAGCACGGTTACAACGAGATTTCGTTATAACGAGCTTATTCTGTTGACCCCAAGACAAGGAAAAACATAACAATTGCGTCCCGTTACAACGAGGAAGGAAAACTCGAGACATGAAAACACCGGCACCGCAAGGAGCCAGACACACATCTCGTAATACACGGCCACACAACGCAATTGCGTTGTGTGGCCGTGTATTACAGCATGTGCACAGTTTCTAATACTGTACATCACTCCTTCGCGATCGCACAGCTTACGTACATTGAAAGCACATGGCTTCCAAGTCCGATCCCATCGCGGCAATCAATGATATACGGCGCGTGCACAGTTTGTGATGCATCACTCCTTCGCACAGCGTATGTACATTGAAAGCACATGGTTTGCAAGTCCGATCCCATCGCGGCAATCAATGACACGGTGCGTGCTGAATTGGCATGATTGGGTGTGTGTCTGATGAGCAGCGATTGATTGGGTTTCTTGACAAAAACAAATGTGATCTCGGACGGGTGAAGTATATTTCACGCACTGAAATATGACATTGAAAGATTTGAAGAGAAAATAAAAAATTCTTCTTGAAATTAGAATACCGCTGGAAATCATCACGATGCAAAATGAAATACATGTATGAGCATGTAGGGCAGCGTTAATCTTCTACATGGAACCCCCTCGTAATAATTTTGGAATGACCCACAAAGAAAGTGCAGATCATAACGGTGTTGCTACGTCGAGCGAGACGCTCTTATCTAACTCCACCTTCCCCTTATATCAAGGCCGTTCAACCCGTTGCGCCGCCTGTTCTCTTGTTTGTCCAAACAATGAAACAGCATGTTTTCTTGTCCAGAAGATTACGAGAACAATTGACCTATTAATTTACTGCAAAATAACACCCATCGTATCGGGAATGGTCTATAATTCATTGAATGCAATTAGTTATTGAAACGTCAAAATGTATCAAGGTAGGATAATGTGTTGAGCAAAAATAAATCCCCTTTTCAGTTTCAAAGCGCATATCCCTTTCCAGTTTGAAAACGCACGATCCAATCCCCTTTTTTTTCAGTTTGATAACGCATGTTTCCAAGACGGCTATGGATATGAAAACATAGTAAAACACAATGAACACACAAGCACACATGTTTTCAATGTATTTTATTGTTTTTTATTCTGTTTGGATACAACGAGGTTTCGTTATAACGAGGAGAAAGCCCTGGTCCCGACGACCTCGTTATATCGAGAGTAAGCTGTATGTGGTTTTTAGCCCGTTGTGTGACCAACAACCTGCTGCTCTGTGGAATTTGTGTGTATTTGTGCAAGAGTAGCGCATAAAGGGTTTAAAACAGTTATGACTGTATTTAAGTAACCATGCTATGCAACGGATACACACAGCTCCCTGAGCATTATAAGTATTCATCCACATTCCCATCCATAGATTTAGATGATTTGGTGTTGTTTCTGGAATCAGACCTCAGTGCTCACGTCACTCTGTTTATATTCCATTTGAGCAAGCCCCTGGCTTGCTGTGCTACATGTACATCTTTCCTCACACATGCTGACCACCGTGAAGTCGTGTGTTGTGCAGGCATGCACACAAACTACTGTTCAGTGGTGGAAATATCACCTCTTGCCAGTGTTGATATCAACAATGGTTGGAGAAATATGCGGAATTTTTACCAGCAACATATATTGCGCATTTCAGTGTGAATATCACACAATAGGACGTGCAGATCAGCCCCAGCTTTCTGTGCCAATGTGTCTCATTTGCCACATGAGCAATACATCCTGGCTGGCGCCATGCATTAGCGCTGTACATGTGACCAAGCTCTCTATCTTAACCAGTTCTTTACTGAGCAGCGCCTCTCTTGCACAATGTGCCATACAGACATTGGACGGCAGGCTTCTCAGACACAATTAAGCCACACCCATTTGGTTACTGCAGTTCCATTTTGACATCCTTACTGCGCCTTGGTTCACAAAGCTCGATAATCTAACCATGAGCAATGGGTTAAACTCCGGGCGTCACTGCAGTACCATACAGGAGATTGAACCTTGCAGACTACAACCTAGAGGTCACTAATAATTAATGCCCAACTACCAGCATATATATTTTAATGCATGGTCTTTGAATATTGCGAAAGTGCATCTTAAAAAACCCCGAGTGCAGGTTTTGTTTTGGTGTACAATTACTGCAAGAGTTACCTCTAAACCTCTTTTTTCTCTTTCAAAATGCCATTATGAATTTATAAGTGGGGCATTGATATGTACTTTTACTCGAATTACATGTTTACATTTTGCAATACGTGTACATCTAAGTGATAAACAATATATTGCGTGTATGTATATATCTGAAATATCTGTTTAAAGCAATATGAATGGACTGTTTGTTGGAGGGTACCCGCCGCAACATTTATCATGCTGTAGCATAGTTTAATTACATTGGAATACACCTGCTGATCATTTTCATTATCAAATATCACACATTGTACGATATTGTCTATGTACATATTCATGTAAAACACATTATCCTTATGAGGTACACATATTAATTAGGTACTGGTACAGGTGTAAGGACTAATGCACATTAGTTTGCTGTATTACCACATTGGCCATCATGTGGAATATCCTGCCTAGCGGCACATACATGTAATTGATTTTGATAACACATATATGATATGAATGTGTAGTGTATTTCAGTCATGGGCTTTCAAATGCATAGTTCTGTTGGAATAACAAATTGAAATTTGCATGTTATAAATCTTTATGTATCAGATGTGTATTTTGCCACAAGTAATATTAAGTAACAATTCCTACAGAGAAGCACTTTAACTGCCTAGGATAGGGTTAAATGCACATAGCTCAGCATAGCAGGAGAGTTTTGCAGGATATCTAGATATATGAGGGTACCATGTAGTCTAATGTACATGTTTATGCATGTGGGTTATGGTGGCCTGCAGTTAGCATGACAAGATATGGTAGTGAATGCTTGTAAATATGGTATAGTCCATACAGAACATGTTATACTGATGAAAACCTGGTGTGTTGAAAGAGAGGGAGAGAGGAAGAGGGTACCGGTAAAAGGTGACAAGAGGGAGACAGAGAAAGAGAGAGATGGAATGAGAAGAAGAAAAAAAGAATGAGAAAGGAAGAGAGAATGTCAAGAAAGATGTAGGAAGGATGAGAGATTGAACAGAAAGAGAAGGAGGAGAAGAAAAGAGATAGAGACAGAGGGAGAGCGTGAGAGAGACAAGAGAGACAACAGCAGTAGTAGCCAAATATGAGCACCCATGCCTCCCGGGCCCGCAAGTGAGTTTTCATCATCTCTCCATTTACTGTCATTCCACGAGGAGCGCTGGTCCTAAGCGCCTACCAGGGCTTCATACATGCGTGCTTCCATCGACAGACTGTTTCCTCATTAGCGCCGGAATTACCCGCACGATTATCATTAAGAATATGAGCACCGGGAAGACGAGGGAAAGGGCAAGAGAGGGGGAGAGAAGATATTAAGGAGGGAGAGACGTATAGAACCAGAGGGTGAAATCCTGATGCCATTTTTTTTTTTTTAATAATAAGCCAATTTGCTAAGCGATGTAGGTATGTAGACACACAGCCCTGTTCTGTGTGTAGATGATAGAGACCGGTAGGAGGGGGGGGGGGGCGCCCCTTCCCTTACCATATTGTGGAGACGATCTGCACGGTTGCACTTGAAATGAAAGTTGAGGAGGCGATATTAAAGAATGCAGCGGGGAGGAACGAATCCACATGGCAGGCCCAGCCGTCTGTCTCGTCACCGCAGTCTTCTTCCTCTGGTCCGTCTCTCTCCACAACCCATGCCCGTTCCCGTCCCCGGCCACGCTTTGATTACCACCCAGATATTGGCCTTTTATCATCGGCAAAACCTCATCATCACTTTGCTTGTCGGCTCACTACCTGCCAGCACCCCACCACTGAGCCTCTCCATCTGCATGCCACGTAGGGGTTGCAAACTCGCGTCGGACGGAGCATACGCCACTAGATACCGTCACACTAGGAGCGAAGAGGGGTGTGACACCTTCGACCCCCAGCCACACCCTTTTTGTGGGATTGGACAATCTTGAAGAGGTTATGTCACTCAACTAGCTCCACCCGATCTCATGGTGCTGAGAGTGCACATGTGAAGACGTTCCATGCTCTACATACACTTAATGTTGGATCTTTGGATTCTGGCTCTGCAACAGCTGTGACCAATAATGTGGAGTGGCTCTCAGAGAGGGATTATTCAGCCGTGATTTATAGCTCGCGTTAATCTAACACACTATAAATTCGGTCTTTTGGCTCTGAAGGTGGCTGTATATACTGACTAATCATTCGGGTCGCAACGCGTGTGAAAGGTTCAAGCCGGAGCTCCTTCATTGGGCAATTAAAAGGAAGACAATTAAACTCCAGTATGAATTGATCAGCTGAGGGACTGGAGTTTGTAGCAACCACATTCTCTTTTCTTGTGTGAGGACCTGACCACAAAGTCTGTTTGACTATCTGGAAACCCTGGACTGAGATAAGGAGCCCCTCTCTCTTGCCCTTGTATTTCGTTGTCTTGAGGAGCTTGCTGTATTGATCGGCGTCATGTACCAGCTCAGTATAGTGGTAATTCTTGTCTGTGCTTTGTATTCATAAATCTTATGCTTGTAAAAAACGCAGCGGCGTGTGTCGGCTGTGGTATGAGGGGTGCGTGGAGAGAGGGAGAGAGTGTGTTTGTGGTGATTGGAGTATGTGTGTGTGTGTGTGTGTGTGTGTGAGTGTATGTGTGTGTGTGTATATGTATCCGGTGAATGAACCTGTAAGCCATAAGCCACTACATGCTCCCCCTCAACCCCCCTACCCTGCAAAAAAAAAAACTCCTCTTCTCGGTCGATCGCCGTCGTCCATGGCGGCACGCTGGCACCTAAATTGAATGCAAATGTGGGGAGAATTTGGCAGGATATCCACTTATTGAATAATATTTCCCTTGCCCCAAGACGGCTCTTCAGCAGCGGGGGTGCGGGGCTGTGCTTGGGCAGTGCTCGGGCAGCCTTATCAGGGGAAGATATGGAGTTAGCGGGCTAAGACACACACGCACACCCCTGGGGTCTGATGGGTCTCTGCCACGCATACACAACACATCTACCCTCAGTCACGTACCCTAGCACAGCGATGCATGGACAGCAAGGCATGCATATGCTAGCTCTACATGTACCTTCCACTCATACTCGTTATGTATTCCTTGCAATGTACATGAGCGCAGAGTGATTGAACAACGGGTGGAGCAGAATAGCAGAGAATGTCGAAATGAACTAATGGTGGCCCCAAGTGTATTTTCATCTCCAAAGGATGCACATGATGTTAGACTGTATGTTGAGTGAGGTACCAGGATGCAGCCCACGTCCGTAAACTTCCCGGTGTTCCGTAATTGATTCAAGCGTGGTCTGCTTGCAGCATACCAGAGACGTGCGGTCACTTTATAAACTTACTCTAAGGTTGAGCCAGAGATGTGGTTTTGATGTAGTAATGGTATTTTAACAGATTTAGGGGACAAGGAGGATCTCTCCTCCTAACTGACATGTTCTCTCTGCAAGAGCACCCTCATTTTAAAGGGAAGAACTACAGCGCACCCCCCCCCCCATTACATAACATAAAGAATCTACTCCTGTTATGCCTCACTGCATGAAGTACCATGTACACCCCTCATGGTCATAGCACATGGCAAATTCTACTAATAAGATCATGGAAACATATCTCAGGAAAATCCATTCAAAGCTAAGAAGTCCATGGTGAAACAAAAGTCCCCACTGTCCATTTGAATAGACCTCCCTGTTGGCCCACTGTCTCGGAAGTCACTCCCCGGGAATGTTGAGAATGTGAACAAACATGCCAACTAACATCGCCGTGTCACAAACGGTAGCCTGTGCCGTATTGAAGCGTTAACCTAAATCTAATAGGGCCAGCTGAATCGAGGAAAGGACGCTGCCTTCTTCACATCACAAACGCTGTCTTCACTTGTACTGTTACCCTTGTCTGGCGGGTGTACAGAGAGAGAATGAGAGAGAGATGAGCGTTTAGGTGGTCGGTGTTTGTCGTTACGTGGCGGCGTCCCATACATGCGTGGGGCCCAGGAAATACCAGAGAGTTACCTCCCATTAAGCGACAAACATCCGCAGCTGAATAGAATGATTCCCCCATGTGTTCATGCGTGGTAGGAGAAGTGGGCTTGGGGGGGTGGATTGGAGAGGATGTTGTTGGAACTTCATTCTCCTAGTCAAGGAGAATTCTCTCATGGGCATACATGTCTTCAGATTCACAAACAAGTATGTTGTTGTGGTATTACTTCGGATATGAATGGTAGAGGGACGATCATCCAAACTTGCATTTATTCATCATTGACATACATGTACTGAGTTTGTGTGGATATGATTATACCAGTAACCAACATGTGAGGAAGATGATTTGTGTTGCCTGTAGGGTGTCTGTCTCAAGATGTGCAATGCAGAAGAGCAAAAACAAACTCTGGATATCAATACTGCATATTTTAAATAGGTCAAAATGGAAGTAAACCACATTCAACAGCACCATTTAGTGTGGTTTTCTGTAAGCTGAGAAACCTCTCCCAGAATAGGGATGCTCGATGGTGTGATGAGTGTTGTGGTGTGAAACAAGCTCTTGAAAGAAGTGTGACCAGCATGGTGCATGAGTGAGATGCAAATCAAATCACGATGTGGAATTTGCGTGGAATTAGGGGGAAGAAGACTTTGGTTTGTGCGTGACGTTCAATGCAGTATCTGTTCGATGGTACAGACGGCTTGTTCAAAGGACAGACGGCACACACACACACACACACACAAACACACATGCAGCGGACATGGCTGTACGTATTTCTGTCACGTACCAGGCAGGCCCATTACTTTGTGGTTTGATATTCAATACGCTATTGTTTAACTGGGAGATACATTTACAGTGCCATTACATTTTTTTTGCTGAGAAGTCAATTGTAGCAAGCCGCAATTTAAATTGCGAGGGTACAATTTCTCAGTTGCAATGTAATTTGTGGCACAGATGTAAATGAATTGATTTTCTCTTCTTTCGTTCTTGCCATATGGTAGAAGCAAGATTGGTGAGCGAGAGAGCGCAAACCTGCTATTTGGAAAGCAAATAGCTTTCAATAAGAGGTCATCGTATTCATGTTATTTCGCAGTAAAGCAGTGAATATCTAGATGGGTAATTTTAATTTTTAACCAGCACAGCTTTATCATTATTTTCATTCCACAATAAGATTTCTTACTTGGCTTGACTTATAGAAAATTGATGAAAAAAAACAAACAGAATTCGAGTTCTCCATGTAAAATAAAAACAACCTTCAAACAGTGTTATGCATTAACTCTGAGATATCACAATGCTTTCACGGTGGTGGTAGATGTTAAAAGCACAGAGAGTCAAAGAGTCTCTTGGGTAATTTCAAATCGCACATTCTCCTCTGTCAGGAAGTGCACGCCTTCATTCATCCTGAAGTTAGGTTCACACGAAGCAGCATGTCGCCGCTGCTGCTATTGCTTGCCAGAGTGGTGCAGTGTTAATCATAAGGGGTCGTTCACACGGGGAACACAGTGAGCCTCCTCTGAATATATATCTGCATTGCTGCATGCATAGCACAGGGAATTCCCCAATATTATCTAAGAGCTTGAGTGTGAACAGTGCTTTCTGAGAATCTCCTAACATTGATTGTACAATGTACATGTTGCTCTCCAGGCTAATAATGATGGAACTGGTCTGACTTTGGGTATAAAAACACATACATGCAGTCTATTAGTTCAGACAGTTTTGTGTAAAGGTTTCTATTTGACGTGTGGTGCTTCAAGTGACATCCTTCAAGTTCAGTCAGTGATATTGTGTTGCTTGGCGTCATCTCTCTTTGATTTGTTTATAGTTTGAAGGCGCATGTATGTAACCTTATTTTTTACCTGACTAGACAGGGTCGCTATGTCAAGACTACCACACCTAACATGACATGAGCATGTGCAAGCATGGTTTATGTTGATTGACCGAACACTAAGTATCATGTTACTATATCAAAGCCTCCCCACAGTGCATACACCTCTGTGTGTATTTTTTCTGTAACCAGGCAAAATAACATCTCACTAGCACATATACATGACGTCACTCACTCTCATGACAGTTTCTGTGCAAATGTGGCTTGAAATCTCCCATCCCCCCCTCCACACACAAAAATATCACTGTTTCTTAAACCCACAAATACGTGCGGTTCATGAAGAATCAGTTCTCTTTAAGATTATGTCTGTCACTGTAAATAGGAAAGTTCATTCATGCGATCATATTTCGGACAGCTGCTTTTTCGTCATGTTGCCAATGTTGGTACACAGAGGTGGTGATGCATGTACATTTCATTGATCATTCCGACCCCATTAGCTGTGCTCGATTAACTCACAAATAACCCAGGAGAAAGCAGATTCTTGCAGCACATGATCGGTTTTCATCTTTTGAATCACTCACTGATGTTTGTGTTTCGATGCTTGGAGTCAGGGCCAGGGACGGACAGAGACTGAGACAGGTGTGAGAGAGATGAGGCTGGTATGAAGCCAATATGGACTCCAGCTGCCCCCATGTGTCTTATCGCCGTCGACAACCATTTGTCACTGTCTCCGCCACACAGGGGAAGTGTTCGGCTGACATTTTGAATGAAGAATGGTACAGATAGGGAGGAACATCAGATACTACTTAATCATGGACACACACACACATAGTGTGGAATATCCCAATTATGTAGGTTTTCAAGGCTTGGCATTGAAAGGATTAATTCCAATAATTGACGTCCTCTCTTCTCTACATGATACAGAATATTGCAGACAGATGCTCAGGTCAAATTTACTCCTAAAGTGTACTCCTAAAGTGTACCCCAATAAGCCCCCAAATGGACACACTGTAGGCACTCACACCCACTCACACCTGTATGAACACATTTATACACACATACAGCTGCACACACATATATATAAACACACACATATACTCACAGGTGTTCCCGAATGTGTGCAGCTAAATATAATGCGTACCGTTTCTTTTATCTACCTATATTCCCGCTAGTTTTTTAATTCCACCTTATAAAAATAAAGGAGAGAGGGGAAAATTTAATGTGTGTATGTTGTGAACCATGCAAAACAATCATTCTTTACTTGTTTTTGCAGAGCAATTGTTCTCTGCCTGTACTTGTATGTCTCACTGCGATCATTACAGGATCAAGATATATCTGTGCTGTGTTATTTTTAAATGTAGCTGGTTGGTTGGTATGACCATGAAATAGAATGCACTGTAGTCTATACCCAAGGGTGATGTGTAATTACTTGGAAGTGAAAGACCTTGGCGTACTTTGTGTGTGCAGGGGTGGGGTATGGTAGTTTATCCACAAATGACTAGACTAATGGAATTACCAATCTCACTTAGTGTATTCGGACTCAGAGGGAACTCAAGAAAAGGGAGTAAGAATGATGGTGGTTGGTGGAGAGAAAGAAGAATAGAGAGAGGGAGAAAAATGGACAGACAAGCATATGGTACTTGTGGGGACTGTCATACATACATACATACAACTCACATTCACATGTAGATCTTGAATGATCGAAAGCAAACATGAATAATGACATAACATATGCTCCTTCTCTCTGTCTGTTTTTCTCATTTGAATTCTCTTTCTCATTTGTTTCTTCTTTCTTTCATATGATGTAAATATCTCTGATTGTTGTTTATTCTGATCTTCAATGGTTTCTCCCTCCCCATACTTGATTACGTTCTCCCCGTTTGACAGAGAGTCAGGGAACTTTAAGAAAGGGAACTTTACGAAAGCAACCGCAAAGAGTGAGGATAAATGGAGGAAACAAGAGAAAAAGTAAAAGACGGTTAACTCAAGGGACACAGAGAAGAAAGGGGGTAGTAGGGGTAGAGAGAGGCAGAGAGGTACAATTAAAAGCTTTCTATCACTCTAGTAGGGCTCCCTCTTCATATGGTAATGACCCGTTATCTCCGGCGGCTCTAGGGTATCAAGTCCTGCCATCTCGCCCACAGCCCCGCCTCCTCGCCTGACAGCAAGAATCTTATCTGTTGACAGGGTGGTGTTGCATTAACAGCCGCTCGATCGTTGCCCTTCTTATGCTGTTTTACCTCTCTGGCCGCCGCTGCGTCCTAATGTTTTCTCCCCTAGTTTCCTGCTAAAGTTAAATGGATGTCGGTTCCTACTTTTAGACTGACGCTTGTTGTAAATGTGGATGCACAAGATAAGCTATATAAAGTAGGTTGTGGCTGTGAGGGTTTTAGGAGATAAAAGAAGTACATCATGCATGTTTTTGTACCTTATGCAAATGTTCAGCACTGAACTTATTTTTCTGAACTAGACTGTAAAGCCTGACATAAGGAGTGATTTTTAAAGTGATACTCCAACTATTCCCTTTATTCAATTTTATGTACTGCTGTATTTCAATACCCTGGGCACAAGGGAGTAGAAAATTTGTGTACAAAGATAGCTTGAAGGAGATAATAATGATATATTCATGTAAGGGGATGTCTTTATACTCAGGTTTCTATCAGAAAATGTGTTCAAATGAAACATATATTCATGTGCTCACTGAAACAAGTTTCACTGTAATACTAACCCTGTATTTATTTCTCTCTCTTCCTTCGCTCTTTCTTCTGCAGGGCGATGCACAGGCCTCAACCAGCCAACCACAGCCCTCTGAGATCGTTGGGCAAGCCATCGCCGTGGCGGCAGGCAAGCCAGGCGAGACGCCCAAGAGACTGCACGTCTCAAATATTCCCTTCAGGTTTAGGGACCCGGACCTCAGACAATTATTTGGGGTAAGCTTGGCGGAGATTTCCTCAAATTTTGAATTCAAATGAAATGCGGGAAGGAAAGATTCATGTTTGAAAATTCCATTCTCGCTTAGGGACATGGGCCCCATTTGATAAAGAGTTGTGATTGATCGGAATTGATCACAATTCCAATCCTTTTGTCTCTAATGTACAGAGTTGTGATTGATATCAATTCCACATCAAATTGCAATCAATTTTGCAATCTCACAAAGACAGGGCCCAGGATTTAACATAATCATTCAGGGTACGTTTGGGGCAAATACCCAGCAAAATGTTAACTAAAGCACTTTTGAAGATAAAAAGTCAAGATAAAAATTCAAGAAGAAAAGAGAATATTCCAATGACACAATGAATCTGAAATAGTTATTTAATCAGCATGATATTTTGATGCAAAGTTAAGAGTATTAGACTTGTTGATTAAGATACTAGCATTAAGAGGAACAGAATCTGCATGTGATGCAAAGTGGATGGCGGGAATAGGATTGTTCCATATATGGTGATATAATAGTTACAATGATATGTATGTAGCAAACACATTTTCTTATACAATACCTATCAAGTTACTACTATCCTATCTAAATATTTATCTTTCTGTCTGTCTTTCATTTCCTGTCCTTTTCATATTCCTTCATCACAGGCCTTTGGCACCATCTTAGATGTTGAAATCATCTTCAACGAGAGGGGGAGCAAGGTACGTTCTGAATAAAAGACGAATCAGAAACCCTGACATCAGAGTTTCTTGTTTCCGTCAATTATTCCTTATCTGCACCTTTTTAAGTATGGAAGCATCATTTGAATGGCAGGGCAAATTTTGGTGTGGTCATGACAACACGGGTATCCCCTACCAGGATAATGTGATAGATTTAATTCCAGCGAGGGCGGTTGACATTTAATCCTATCATTGCTAAATGAGTGACATTTGCAGAGAGTCACTGACATGGAAAAAAAAAAGACCAAGAGCAAGCAATGTATCCTTTGTAAGAAGTTGGACATTGCAGAAAAAATGCACTGAGCAATGTATCAGTTGATAATGTCTTTGTAGTCACAATCAATTAAAAATGAAAACAAATGTGTTTTTTGCTCCGTGAAATTAACCATAGCACAGGTTAAATGTCATTCTTGGTTTAATTGCATATTTGATGGCTGATTTTCAATTGTGAGCCATCTCTTTCAACAAGTTTCCTTTTTTATACCAGTACATGAAAAGTCGATGTCATTCAGCTAATGCTTCTAGCTTAGTTTAAATATTTTGAGAAGGCTGCTTTGCTCCTCATGTGTTGCTAAATCAGGCAAGCTTCGTGTAGTTGAGGAACAATTTCTAATGTTTTACTGATAAAAAAAATCCACTAAATAGCCTGGGATACCAAGTGATCTGTAATCATAAAAATAGATTGAATCTATTGTTTTTTTAAATTAAAAGTTGCTAATTTGAAAGTGAACAGATCTGAACTTAGCTACTCTTTTTTACAAAAGAGTGCAATGCAAAAACAAATGTCCATTAAAGTCCATTTTCATTGTAAAATTGAGAGGCCATGCCTCACATCTAAGAGCTGTTTATGAGTGAAATTTGTTCACTTTTTTCTTGAAAATTAATATCACATGATATAAGGAATGTAGCAGCCTTTTCTTCTGTTATGTAACATGATATACAAATGTAATGTACTGTGGTATACCTTGCATATTATGTCCCATTGTGGTAATTTTATGCAGGATTGATAAATAGTGATTCCAAGATCAAAAGAACGTAGAAACTACTCATCTTATTTGTAGAAAAAAATGCCACTTTACAAATGATGGGCAGCAACTATAGTTTGGCAAATCTTGTGAAGATATTCTGAATGTGCAGTTATATTGGACATAAGTGATGAGTGAAGCAAATGTTTTCAAAAGTCATTCATTTTGATACACTTGAAGAAACAATTATGGTATTTTGACCCGAGAACTGGGTGAAATCCACCAAATATTGACACTTATCGTGCATATGTGATATCACATTGGATCGATGTGTAAGGTATGCCACATGTACTCAATTACTTGATTTCATTTGGTCATTCAATTTTTATCTTTATTGAGTACATTTCATGATTATTTGAAAGGAATTTTGGAATGGAAAGAAATGTGAATGTGCCTGAGAATGTGATTATGAAAGTTTTCTTTTATTCAGTTGAATGCATAGTGTTTGTTCCTTTGTATGTACATTTGTATGTGTGTCTGTTTGTGTGCATGGACTTGCTACGTCCATTGTCTTCTGTGAGGCACTTTTTTTCTTCCCATTGTATGTGTGTATGTGTGTGTATGTTTGTATGTTTGTATGTATGAGGTATGTGTGTGTGTCTGTATGCTTTTTGGCCAGATGTGTGTTTTTGTCCCTGTGTTTGTCTTTGTCCAAACAAGCCCCTCGAGCTGTCCGTACTTCCCCTGTTGTCCGTCCGTCTCTCCGTCCATCTACATGTATGAGCCTGAGGGGGGGAAGCAAACGTGTGTGATTGTGGTTTTTGTGTGCCTCGAAGCATGGCCTGACCAAAAACAGATGCATCGTGAATTTGATTGAGTTCTCCTTCTAGGACACTGGGATTCAGAAAGTGGGAAATGGAAGGGAATTTTCTCATTTCTTAAAGGTTTTGGGGGTATAAAACAACATTTATTATGTGAAAAAAAAAAATTTACTGTAGAGAGTATTGTAATCATTTTGATACCATTGAAGGTGGGACTTTTCCCCTTTCAGATTAAAGAGAATGTTATAGTGAATCAACAAATTCTTTGACTTTCATAATGTTATGCAAAGAAATAATGTGAAGAGGGTACTTTGCCGTGCCATTAAGGAAATTTTGTTGACATTGAAAATACATATCTATTGATCACTAATTGCTATTGGATTGCGAAGGATTGGCAAAAGCCCATAAACTTAGGTGTAGTAAGTAACCTTACCATGATAAGGTATTAGTAGAAATAAAGCTAATTAGACTGGAAAGCTTTTTATCGAAATAAGTCTTCAGAATGTAATTTTGCCTCTATTGTACACAGAGTGTATGACAACAAAAGCTATAAAGTCTCTCTTAGATTTCATAAAGCCCTATGGGATGTGTACAGACATTCCCAGTGCAAAATATGCTTCAATGGCAAATAAACACTTGAATGATGACTGATTTGGGGAGGGGATAGGATGGGATTTGGGATTTATGAAGGGGGGGGGGGGGAGGTGAGCACCAGTGGCCGAATGGAATGGAGAACTCAAGCTAATAACAGAAATGCATGACGATTTGATGTAACACGGAATGAACGAATGCTCCTCATTATCTCTGAAGCTGATGATTACTCTGTCATGTAAATGCATGCCTGATCTGACTGTAATTGTCACGAGGAACAAATCACCTCTCGAAAGAAGAAAAAAAAAACGTCTGCCGTAGAAAACAGATTCAATTCACTTTAGATCATTGTACCGTAGGATAGTAGCAAGAGAGCTCTCTTTTGTTTCTCGACATTCTGTTCAGCTCGTCATACACCTTCTGAACAGAGTCTTTTTTGTTGTTTTTTTGTTTTGAGGTGTTCACATTTTTTTTCCAGTGGAGACTAGCAGACTAACACCATTTTGACTAACAATGACTTTCTGTAGCATGGAGTGTTTACCACCATTTCGTTTTTTTTAATAAGCTCACTTTTCTTTTTGACACTCAAAAGTTTCCCCCTGAAAAAAGCTTTAAATTTAGAATGGCCCCACTTTTCCAATCCGATGAAAAGTCCAGAAAAACTGTTCCTGGACCTGAATTATAAATAACGTTATACCAGGCATCACACAACAATGCTTTATATTTGCCTCTTTCGTAGATTAGCAATTCAACTCTTGCTTCACCAAAAGCTCACTTTCTTGACAATATCACCACATCTCACTCAAACACCAAATTATCCCTACTGCATTACAATATCACGCTTTTTCTCTCTCACTTTATATATTTCTCTCTCTCGATCCAACCTTTTCTTTCTCTTATTTAATATTTCACTCTCAATCAAATTGTATCCATTCATTTCCTTCATTATTTGAGAAACTGTCTGATAATTTATTTTAAAATAGTTGAATGCATTGCATTCTAAGCAAGTTAAAATTGCTTGCATTTTAGATAGGTTTATGGTTGCATCATGAGCAAGAACTTGTCTTTTCAGATATCTTGATTATTAATATATTCCAAATAAATTGTGTATACTTCTGTCATAGTGTTCATGTATTGCACTGGAGACATATTTTAATGATAGAAAGGATAAAACATATTTTGAGCTTGTGGTAAATATATCTATAACATTGATTTAAACAGGCATGGGGTTGTATCATTACGTGTTTGTGAAAGTTGTCCTTTAAACCATTGTTTGTATTAAACAGGAATAATTGATCATTAAACTGTTTCATTTGATGTCAAATAATCCATACAGATTCTTGTTGGTTAATGCAGTGATTAATAACTATCTAGCATGAATTCGAAATGAGAACAAAGTACAACAAGCATGGTATTGTCTATTCTTATGAGTTTTAAACATTTAAGTAGCTAATTACCAAGTTTTAGGTTTAGAGATAAACGTGATGAGAAGATTATGATGATTTATCATTTATGATTATTCATTGACAACTGACCTAAATATAATCTGAGTTTGAGGCAAGAAATGGTATTTTACAGAAATGAATTGAATTATTGAACAAATTTAGAGCACATGATTAAATGTTATTTTAAAGGGAATGGAAAGAAATGCCTGTCCTAAAATTGACATTCACTGTTTTGTCCCAAAATGACATAGGTTGATTCTCATTTTGCAAATTGGCAGAATAAAAATAGACGGTGAATAAGACTGACAGTAGATGTGTTCTTGTAGACGAGTTTGAGTTTGTTGTAAGTAATGCTAGGGGGAAGGGGGGGGGTGATAATGGTATGGATATTTACATACTGTATACATGTTAGCTTTATAGATAGGAGCATTTCATATTCTGAGCACATAATCCAGCCATTTCATATCAAACCACTACTCCATGATATGTTAGCGATACAAAACAAGTTAAGGAACATTAGTAGCTGTGTGACAGGGATATTTTAAAGGACAGACTGTATGCCATGCATGCCTGAAAATGATCAGCTTCAGAAACCGAGTCGAGTGTTGAGTCCTTCTTGAAGGAGCTACCGTGATGCATCTTGGGTCGATTACCATTGTCTTCATGTATGTTTTATCTGTTCATGTACCTCCCGTCTTGAGTATAGGAGTCGAATATGATTGAATTGTTGGATGCATTTACGAGATAACACATATCTATGTCATCATTCATTGATCATGAGTTTTAAACATACATGTCCATGTGTGTGATAACATATAAGTGGAAGAACAGCTCAAATTTTTCTGTTTTTTAGGAATTGCACAATTACATTTGAGCTAAGAACATCGTCATTCTGAGATGTGAAGTTCTCTTATTAATTTGATATATCTGATCCAAAATGTTGACACATTTTTTTAATTGAACGATGTATGTAAAAAAAAAATGATTCTGATTTGATCAAACATGGATTTAAGTAACTAAAATTTTATATAATGGTCAGCTTTTAAGTGCATTTTATCAGACTGCCAGTAATGAAGGCCTCCCCATTCTATGCTTTCATTGCATCCGACTCTGTTCTCTTTGCACCTTGCATTATACAGCTTCAATGATTTCCATCTGATCTTATGACCCCAACTTGGAAATGAATGACCTTCAAACTTTCCATTTGCATGTTGCATATGCTGCAAGAAATTCAACCTCCCTGTCTTTGATCACCCCTCCTCCCTTCTCCCCCGTTTCAAACAAATCATTTGATTTCCATTTTGATCTCAGCATTATGTTGCTACAGACATGCATTTGGAATTCATTTTAAAAAACTGTTGTTGATCAGATTATTATCAATGATAAAGGATTTTAATGATATAATGTGCTATTTGATATTTGATGTATTTTGTGCATCTTTGGATAATGATGCACAAACCAATAACTGATTTTTGCAATTTGATGTATTGTTCCCTGTTTTAGTATACTATTTTGATGCTTCATAAAATGCCAATGTTAATAACTTAATGTCGATACCCATGTATGTTTTTAATTGATCACTTTGGGAGCCATGTATTCAAATTGAATGTGATTATGTTTTGGCATCTGGATCATGCAGGCTTTATTTGGTCATGTTTTTTTCGTGAGCCTTCCATTACACAGCAATATCCCATTAGTTCTAGATGGTTAATATGTCATTTGAATTTTTTGTTCATCCTATATATCACTTGCTGAATGAAAATCCATATAGTTGAGTATTACCCACCTAGCTACTACCACTATGGTATGTCATCCAAAAAAACACCCCCATCAGAAAATTTAAATGCAAGAATTCCTATATGAAACAAACTTTTCAAGACTATCCCCACATGTAAATGATAGAAAGAAAGTTGGTTTTGAATTTGTTCAGCCTTCCTCTCCTTCTTTCCCCCTGTCCCATCCTTAAATCCCCCCCCCCCTCTCTCCACAAGCACTGCTTAGCTTATTTCACTTTACCGCATTCACCTTTCCTATTCCACACATGCACACTAACAATACACATGCTGCCTCTTACACGCTTCACTCACAGCCATGCCTTATCAAACCTTTTATTTGTTTTTTATTTCAGAGAATCACACCTTGACTTTTTGGCCTTCACTGCTCATAATTAAAAAAAAAAAATAAAGAGCAATATATCTTAATAGATGATATAAAGGAAAAAGTACAACTCTGTCTAGCACCATATTGCAGATAAATATATTCATCATTCTTTTTATTTAAATTATTTGTATCACTGAAATTTTGTGCCGAAGAAGTAGAATTGGTAAGGAAGGACTATTTATTTGTAATTGATTTCAATATTTGCAACTTACCATTCAAAGAAATTGAATATGGTATTGTATTGTGGATGGTTCTCATCAATATTTTAAATTGAAATCAAGTTTAGATCACATGAAATTATGGATCAGATTGTGAGCCAACCCCCAACATGGAAGCAACCAAGGTTTCATATTTTACCTCCAGGGTGTGGTACAATGAATAAAGTTATTCTTCAGATAAGGAAAAGAAAAGGAGGGGGAAAATACCAAATTCAAATTCCGTAGGCATCAGTCATACAAAAAGTGATTGATTATATTCATGACAAGAAACATACTTGCTTTTGTTTTGTTCATTTATTTTTATTTCATTCCATCCCCCCCCCCCAGCTTCTCACAGCACATGATTCATTCACAATACCCATTCATGTAACTCATGCTTCGCTCTAATCATGTCTGTTCTCTTCCACCCCTTGAGACCATCTTTAAGTGCCACCTTCTATGTGTTTATGGCAATATTGTGTCTTCAATTTGTGCTCAAGAAATTTGTTCAAATTGTCTCAACAAAACATAATTAATATTTCATAAGCTGTAGTACATTGATGAATTGCCTATACCGGTATTAAACAGTATTTTTGAAGTACAAAGAAATTACAATTTTCATGATGATTGCATAAAATTGCAAATCTCAAAAGTACTCTGGTAATTTTTAATTCATTTTCATGTAGAAAGTCTCTTTTATTTCTATATCATTGTGTGAGTATGATGAGTTATTGGACCATACAATGCAATGACTATCTTAATATAAAAATGAAATAAGGTTTTCTGTGATTTTGCTTTTATTTAATGTTTCTCTATTTCATTGACAATGTTTCCTTAGTTCATTTCACTTGTTTGTTTTACATTGCTTTGCGTCTGATAAACTAACCCATCTTTCTTTCCTTCACTCCTGTTTCCACTCCCACCCCCACCCCCCTCCCTCCCTTTTTCTCTCTCCCGACACCACCCCCCCCCCCCCACACACACCCACTTCTTCTCCTTTGCTGTGCCTCTAATAGATCACCAACTTTCACAAAAGGTAGAAAGTCACTAATTCCTGCCATCGTAACTCTCAGACCAGCACTGCCTCGCTGTGATGCCTGATATGAATCCCTTTTGATTGTCCCCAAACCAGAAACCAACCAAAACAGAGACATGAATTCTTGCACCAGTCTCTCCTTACTCCCATTATTCACAATGAAAACATGTTCAAAGATGACAACTTGTCATTTAGAGCCCAAGATGCAGTTGAATCTTGCTGATAACCCAATGTTCTCTCTTTCTCTCCCACCCAAGAAAGAAAAGTCATTTTTTTGTAACGAAACAAACGATCTTTGCATGAACAACTATATAATGTGTTGCATGTTATCTGTCTTGTTTATCTCCCATGCATGCAGGGGTTCGGTTTTGTTACGTTTCAAAGTAGTTCGGACGCCGACAGGGCACGCGAGAAATTGAACGGCACTATTGTTGAGGGGCGAAAAATTGAGGTGCATGTTGTTCCGTCGTAAGATTTTATACTTCTTTTTTTTTTTTTTTAGTAACCACCACTCATTATTTTTTTTTCTCAAACATTTATTGATTTGTTCAATTATATTCATGATTGTAATCCTGCGCCCGTCCAAGTTCTCGCATTATCTGATGCTGGGTGAATGTGTTAGAATGCGGACGGGTCGCAGTCATGTGACCTGAATCTCTCTTCTTATTGGCCAGTGTATGTTTGTTATGGTTGGGGTGATGTCGTACTTTTCCTCACCCTGCATGAGATAGAACTGGAAGTGCCTCGTGTTGAGACCGTCCATTTTTTCTCTTGACGAGTATTTATTTACTGGAATAATGTTGTGCTAACCATAGAAAAATGCCTTTCCCTGCTCTTCATTTTTATTTAATTTTTTACAATCATTTTACACCAATCCAAACACATCAGTGAAAGCCAGATTTTGTGCTCAGGCCATGCCAGATTCAGTCTTTGGATTCAGTTTGAAACATCTTGTGGGCAGCTTGTAAACAATACTCAAAATTATTGTTTTCTATTTGATTTTAGTCAAAATGGTAGTTATGTCACATTTGGATGCACCCAAAACATACAACTTTTGAAGATTGATTGACAAATATTAAGTGTTTCACATTTTAATGCTTAATGCAAAGATGACTTGTTTTCTATACGTCATAAAAAGTAACCAAACAACAAAAAATATCTGCAGCAAGCCAAGCTGGTCGCAAATTAAAAGATTGATAGTAGACAAGAAAACTTGATGAATAATCATCAAAAAGATATATTCCTGGATTAACTGGTGTTATTTTTTAATTGCCAATCTTTGCTGATAACTGCATGGCCTCTGAAATAAACCAGGCAATTTCCAAATTGGAAATATGATTATTACAGATGACTGAGATACAAATAAATATCAGAGGTTCCTGAAAACCCAAATTCACTTCCAAGCTGCTCCAAGAGTTCATGAAAATCAGAAGAAAAATTGAATGCAGCCTGCCGAGAACTAACCCCTAACGTGCGGAGTTGCTCATTCTATATATATTTAGATATATATATAGGATAGTTTTCTTTGTTGATGTTGAGTTTTCAAAATGTGGCTTTTATATTTCTGTGAGCGTTCTCATATTTCCCCCCCACTCACACACACATTTACCAAAACAAGTTAAATTGATAAACAAAATCAAAACGCAACCGTCATTCTCTCTCGGCCAGACTTTGTCAGAAATCTTGTCGAAGCCAAACGTCAGAAATGGGTTGTTGAACTTTGGCTGCTAATATTCGGTGTGTAGCCCACCTCGATTCCAAAGAGCACGTTCCAGGGTATCGGAGTAGGTGTGGGGTAAGTTAGCCAAGATTTCACACTGGCAAGAAAATTGGAAGGAAATAATGAAGGAGATTTTTTTTTTCTCTGTACCTATTCAGGTTCCTTTTCTTTCCATTTACAATGTAGCTATCTCTTTGAAATATTTTGATTTCTTTATGATTTTAGACTAGATTAGAAAGTAGTAATATTATGTTGTGATTTTGTATATGGTGTTATTGTAAGTTAAGATGCTTTATTTAGCATCCTTATCAAGTCACTAAAAATTACACTCCTTTTAAAAAATATATATATATATATATATATACCTGTTAAGATCGACTGTCCCCTTAGAATAACTCGTCCACTCGGTTGCCATTCAAACAACTTTGCCAGTTTCACCTCCCAAAATCTAAAGTTTGAACATGCCCCTGTCCATATCCATATGATCATGCATTTGAGGCTTTCATAATATTCAGGATTTAGTTTCCCACACTTAAGGGCATTATAAGTACAATGTGCTCCCCATTGGCATATCATAGAATCTTGCTTTTTGTAGGGGGATTGATATCAGTAGACAGAATTGATGTACTGTAGGTTTATGTTTTGCCTGAGATTTCCATGACAACAGCGCTTGATTGTACACTCGATAAACTGAATGCCTGGTGTATGTGTCTGTAATTTTAATTATTATTGTTTTTAGTGCAACGAATGTCTTTTCAGTTCTGGTGCACCTTTGAGACAAGTCTGTTACTAAGACATACCATTTAGGAGAGCAAAAAAAAAAAAAATGAGGAAAGGAAGGGTCTTGCCTGAATGATCATTGTGGTCATAGTACGTTGTGCCTGGCTCATTTTTATTTTTTGATGAAGTCTTGTTGTATGTAAGCACCCCCCAATTATTTTTGATTGTGGAATTCCGCATCAAACTGCAAGGAAAGTCAACCCCTCTATTTTTTGGCTGCTGTACTCTGTAATGATGGTTCACCCTCTCACCATTGTAGATGTGATCACCCATTGTATGCGGCTGCAATCCAACGGCGTCCGAATCTTGTTTATCCACCACCAAAACCAAAAAAAAAAAAAATGAAAATGATCCGTACTCGTCTTGGCACCTTTATGTATTTTGTTTTTCTTCAGGATTATCACTGCTGCATATTCTTATTGGCACCATCTTCCCATCCAACTCCATCTCTCTTGCATGCCCGTTCGGTCTCCCTTCTATCTAACCCTACGAGTTAGCTCCCTTCTTGGACTCTTGCAGATTGGTCGTCGGGCCGTGTTCTCTGCAGGCGAGGTAGCGAGAGATGGTCAGGAGCCCGCCCTCTGGTGGTGGCAGCGGTGTAAGCGGGGCCACGTGTAGGTCGCTGCCGTGCCTTCCCCTACGCCTAAAGGGATGTATGTGACTTCATGAAGCTTGAAGTGAGAATGAGATCTAGTTTACCTATATTCTTTAGCTCTGTTGCATCCTGCATTTGACCACAAGGCTTGAGCTGACTTGAGATTGTGCCGTGCCCACATACAAGTAGCCTTGTCCCTCCCCAAACCCCCAGTGTACAGTAAAACGGAATGACTGTCCAAGAAGCAGATGTGCCGGACTTGGAACGGGAGGAGGAGCCTGCCCTTCCACTGCTAACGTTTTTTGGGAACGTCAGCCTGCGATGCTGCCTGATTGGTTTATGTTTCTTTAACATTGCTACCCAGCATGCACTAGCTATTATTGCAAAGCATCATGGGAGGTGTTGGTACTGCTGCTACTGATAATGATGATGATGATGCCCATGATCATGATTAACGTACTGCCTTGATGCCTGACCTGACTTATCCTCTGCAAGTTGCCACGTAGTAGCATCTGGAACGTGAGTCTTGGTGTCTGTGAGTCCAACTCTTGTGCGTAGGCTGCTTGATGTATCAGGACTGGATGTGACTTGCTTACACTGAAACACAGCAGGGTGTCAGCACAGCCTCAAGAGGAGGAAGATTGCTCCATCTTGTGCATCATGGATGTGTATGTTTCTTCTGCTTTATCTTACTACTTGCAGTACTACTTGGATATCTCCATTTGCGGTGACGATTGATGGTGTTCTTTGTTTCCTCTCCCTGTCCCTTCCCCTCAGCCTCTCCTTTGTTGCTGAAATGAAAGAGCAAGTCCAAGAAACAGAGATGCTTTTAAGATGTGTCCAAGGCAATCACAGGGCCGACATGCGAGATCTGCTTCCAATGGCTAAGTAAGCTATTCCCCTTCACATACTCGCCCGTCTTGAATTCTTTTCTGATGCTTCTCCCCTCTTCAGTGAGGTAATCAGTTCGGAATCTTGGCATGTTTTCAATTGCTCCTGCAACGTTGGCTGGCCTTCTGATTGGCTGTCTCTTTCATTGAGATTGGCTCTAAATGGCCTTTCTGAACACACTGGTGTCAGGTGAACAATGGGCATGATGCTTCTGGACAGGATGCAAGGTCCAGTGGATACTACTCTATGGCCACTGGCCAGATCTCCTGAATCGGTCCATGATGCTGATGTCGAATACGTCTGGTGCAGGATTCCATCAAATCAAATGGTAGCAATCCCTGAAGCCTTCTGATACTGCCTCATAGCACTCTTGATTTGAACAAGGTCCCTGAGTCCCTATTAACCTGGTCTTTTTTTTTTCATTTTGCAAAGAATTTGCAAATACCTCTGGTTCTATGGTAATCTTCTCAGACTTCTGTGTAATTGCCTCTGGATGTCTTTAAGATCTCCTCATATGTCCTTCTGGTATAAGATGTTAGATACAATGTGGTGATTTCATCAGGTCAAGAACCCTTCAGGAAAATGTTGAAGCTGAACACTACTATTTTAGGGCTAGTTCCAATGTATTTTCAGATGGAAAGAGACCATTTTTATGATTATAATAGTGGACCAGGATTCTTGCTTTTTGTAACCTACAAGTTAGAACTTGTGTTCTATCAGACTGAAGGTTAGGAAACAATTTCCTCTTTTTCCCAGAATTTCTATGTTATGGCGTGGTTTTGCTGGAAAGCAATTGTAGGCAGATTTTGAAACTGGCAAAGTATGTGAGGCAGCCATTGGGGATACGGATTGATTTGTCCCAGCCCAAAACAATTGCATGTGCTGGATTCTGTGGTAGACAAAGGGTGATCCAACAACCTTTTTTTTATTTTAATCACTTACCTTCTGGCCAGTTATGGATGGCTATGGTGATCTTTTTTGGGAAATAAAATACATATACAGAAGGGTGACCATATCCCAATTTCACAATTTAGTCAAATCTCTTGTGGAAGAAAGTAAAGTGTGTATATCACCTGGATTGATTGTATTTTCTACCAAGTTGTTGCATAATTACACAGTGTATGCATTCTACTGAAATGACATTAGGTTGCATTGAGCACAATGCATGTCTAATGTTTCAACAACTAGGGATTTTAAAACCCATGATATGCTTTCACAAATAAAGGACGGCCTGTTTAAGAGAAAAAGAAGGTATGAAATATTCTATCACTACATGCAATTCCCTTAGTGTGAAGGCTAGTGTGTTGTTTGGGTAAAGCCTTAAAGCTGATATAGGAAAGGGACAGTCACTGGTCTTTTTTTAAAGAAAAGATGTGCATAGGTGATGGAATATGATCAAATAGTTTAAAATTGTGCATGACTGTTCGACTTCCTTCAACCATTGTTAAGGGTTGCACATTGTATCAGTGATTGTAGGTATCTAAGTAAGGGTAGGGAACCAAAAGAGACATCAAGTAATAAGAGTTGCAATGTGACTTAAAACTTAATAATTACTCCAACAGGCATTCTACTTTAAGTCTGCTAATAGGATCTCAATGTAAATTTGAGGTCATCTCAAGGGGTGTCTATCCATCACCATTGCAATGAATAACATGGGGTGCAAGTCTTTTGAGACCATACACATATTCAATGATGGGGTGTTTTGCGAGGGTCTGTTTTAAAACTATTTTAAGTCTTACCGTAGTGTAATTCTGCGGTTGTAATGAAGTACAGCTTAAATGAGCTAAGCTGGATACCATCTCATAAACCTTGAATGCTAGGCTGAGGTTCTTTCTAGAAAGGGTTATGTATTGTGTCTAAGTTTACCAATCCACCCAAGCAAATGAGAGGAACATAACCAGGCATAGTCCCAGAGTCGCTTGTAAGATACCCTTAGATACCTTAAGATACCTTAAAGAATATCTACCCTAGATATGAACTTGCTTACCAGTACTGGCAGCCATTCCCAATCATGTTTTTTTATATATTTTTGTAGTCACAAATTTCCAGATATTTACCTAAACCGAACAGTTTCCAGGACATGTGATTGTAAAGGCTTGAGACTACCAGATCACCCCAAACCATATTTTTTTTATCACGTTTTTCTTATTTCCCTTTTTTATTGTCAATCATTATTGCACTTTTTAACTAAGTCCGTAGATAAGTTTATTTTGTGAATATGATATGTGTTATTTCTGTTTCCAGCGAAAACCAATCAATGGCATGTAACGACTCTTGCTGCGAGATTACAGCATATAACTTGATTTTAACATTTATTGCCAGATAAGATTCCACCTCAAATGCAATTAACTTACAGAATTCAAAAAAGGAGTTAAGGAATTTTGAAGGGAATTTAAAAGTGGGTTCTATTTCTGTCTGTTGAATGACAAAGCGCTAATCCTTATTTTCTACAAATTGATGAAAGCGCAAGCAGTTTTGATTTGAAAGATTAGAGTATTTCAGGGGGTGTGGGATACGGCATGATATACTTGTAATCACCATGTGGTTTGATTGTGTCTCTTAGCACAGGAAGTGTAGCCTTGTAATGAGATATTCTACTTTCTTTGACGAAGGAAATTTGTTGTTCGTCCTGTCAACATATCTAGGGCAAGATCGACATGCAGCGAGTAGTCCGACATTGATTGGTTTTCCCTGATTGTGGTTGTAATAAGGCTAGAGTTACTCTGACTGAAGTGTTGGCAGCGAGCTTGTTTATTTTCCGACTGACAAATGTTTCAACAGTCGCCGCCAACATCTTAGCCAGAGTAATGTCATATTTTTTTAGGACTTATTGCTCAAGTTTGTGTGATTGTAGTGAAATATCTGTAGTTTTGAGCAAAGTTGTCTTATCAATACCTTTTTATTCTGTAAACTTACTGATTGTGTTTAGAAATGCAACTATATGTTCATAATTTCATCAAGGTGGATAATTACATTATACATTGAAATGTGAAAAAAGATGTGCCTTTTGACCAGTTAAAAAGGCTATTTTAAATCAAGATTATTTTCACTAACTACATGTATATCAAAAATTCAACTTGAGTAGTTTTTTCCAAAAAATGAGTAACTGTGAATGTGAATACAACAAGGAAGTCCAGTCATTATTTTGCTCTGAATTACAGATATTTTCGATTCAATAAACGGAAAGATTGTTCTTTAATGTAAAATGCCCACCACATTCCACAAATGAAATGGAGTGAAGAAAATATGCCCACTCAAAATATTGATGCAGGTGACGAAAGGAGCGAATCAAAAAATGTTTAACCACATGAAATGCTTCATTACATTGAGTGCCAAAGGCCTGTCTGAAGCACTTTGCCTGTGCTCTCAGAATGATTCTCACAAGAGCTTTTTAAAAACCTTGACTGCAACGCAAAGGAGAAAAAGATGGTCATTTGCAGTATGTATTCTCCAATTGAAATGGCATTAATATGAAATTACCCTGCGGAGCACAACGTTTAGCATCGGTAGTAATTGTCATTGTGT
This sequence comes from Arbacia lixula, assembly GCA_963669155.1. NCBI lineage: Eukaryota > Metazoa > Echinodermata > Echinoidea > Arbacioida > Arbaciidae > Arbacia > Arbacia lixula. The sequence goes on along the minus strand of OZ022579.1, from coordinate 16,882,368 downwards.
TTCTCAGGATGTGCTCTAACTTGTTAAACTCCATCTGAAATAAACCATGTTCAAGCAGAAAGACAGAGGACATAAATTCACGCTGTGGTGGCAAAATTTAATTTGCCTGCGTAAAAAAAGCAGGGCAAATTCGTTCTCGGTGGGCATTCTACTAAGACAACTCTTCTTTCTGATAAATAGATTAACTTGATTTTATGTATCTAATTGTACAATCACATTTCAATCAATAGTCAATTATCATGGGTTGGATTTGCTTCACATCACTGATTTGCAAATGTAATTATTTGAGACAAATGGTGCAAGGAAAATCCATTTTTTACACGGGACATCTTTACTTTTTCGATGGAGTCTCATCTCTAAATGCATAATACATGCATCATGGAGAAGCAGAGATCGTGCCGAGCTCCGAAACGGTCTGATAGAAGGCAGAAATTATTCCTGACAGTTTGATGGAACAATCATTTATCTTTTCCCCCCAGGAGGAAACAAACTGGAATTGAAAGTCAAATTCCTCTCCATTTTGAAAAACAAAATATATCCAGCATTTCATCTCCAGAGGGAAAAACAATTCCTTGCATTTTTTTTTTGTTGTATGCAGTCAAGCAATTCTAAGTGCTCAAGTTACAAATCAAATTAGGAAATGGTGCGCGTATGATTCTTACTTGCAAAAAGATCTTTTTTGTTCAGGATATGGAAAAGGCAAAAATATGACATTAACTTGCAGTAGCGTGAGCTTGCTGCAGTGTTGGGACAGACCAGTGCACTAGGACCCATTTGGGAAATTGGCGAAATTAGTCGCACAACAATTATTCATGCCGCGGGGCAGCCTTTCATGATTTATTCAGACGCTCTGCCCTCTCCCGTTGGTTCCAATAGTTCCAGTAAAAGGGACACATCAGCCTGGAATCAAATTGGTCCTGGCTAGTTTGTCCGCCCAATTTGATTTGTAGCAAACCACCGCTTTGGAATTTGCTTGATTGAGGGCATAAGTTGCTCTTCTTGATACAGTGATATGAAGCAAAGACACTCATAGATCATGCTTGATTTATGTAATGTGTTTCTATTAGACATGATTATTGCATATGTTTTGTTTTATATTGAAATCATTTGAAGTAAGGGTACATTCTCCGATAATGCATATCCATTTTTAATCAATTTTTATCAGAAACATATATTTGAAATACATACTCTCATATATGATAACCAGTATTCATATTTCTAAAGAGAGGTTGAAATAAGCTTGCATTTAGAACATGCATTTGAATATCAGCCTTTTTATTTTAAAATGTATTTTTTTCAATAGAGTTACAGTTAATTATCATGAAAATAAAAACTATTATTGATGAATTCACAAGAAAATTTGTTTTGCAATTTCTTCCCCAAGTTCCCTTTAAAAATTCACTAAAAAAGACACCAAACTATCATTAATGAATGGAGAATGTGCTCATACTTCTGGAAACCCAGGTTCAGATTCTAATCTCTGTTCATCTCACCATTCTCTCCCTGTAAACAGGTCAACAATGCCACAGCGAGGGTCATGACAAACAAAGTCAAAACACCAACACCAAATGGTAAGTATGGGACTGGGCTGGTCGCTAGGCTGAGCAATGAGACAGAGTCAGCTCCAGTTGATGAATTGCCACAGTTTTTGATAATTTATAATGACTTGTGAGAGCATGCATGATGGTGGGGTAGTGTTAAAGCTTACCTTTGTTGCCCTTGATTTTAAGGGTTGGGGACATTGGTTTGTTGGGGATGCAAGGGGGTGCAAGGGGGTCCCTTTATCCCTTTACATCGTTCATTCTCTTTTACTGTTTATCGTTATTATCATCTTCTCCACCCACCATTTTCCCATCTCTCCAACCCTCTCTCCTTTAATTTGTTCTGCCGTATCAAAGCCAATTTATCCAAGTTTACCTCATATTTCACTCTCCTACAAATCTTCCGAAGAATAAGCCCCCCCTTTCATCTGACACTCGTGTTTATACACAGTCGCTCTCCACAAACCATCTAGCGGGTCCTTGCATTATTAATGGGAGGTCTTCCTCGGAAGGACCTGTGAAGACTGCTTGGCATTGAGATGCAACCCATGTCAAGAGAAATTTAAATTGATTGGAAAAGCGTCTTGATTCCCCTAACTAAGCTGCTCTCTCACAAAGCCAGCATGTCAGACGCAGCTGAATGCAAATGACTGTTCCCTAACTTGCTCTCTCTCTCTCCCCGCTACCCCTGCAAAGCTCTGTGGATAACATAAAGACTTGACTTACTCTTCCTGGCATTTGATTTCTACAATTAAATCTTTACTGGAAGTATATCGATATCAGTCTTTTCTCTGTTAGAATAATTGGTACACATTTGGATTAAATAGAAAATATCCTACCGACCCCTTCTCCCCATTCTTCAAAAAAAGCTTCATTATAGAAATAAGGTGAATTAGGACATGAAGCGATAAGTTCATTTGAATCCTACCCTTTCCCTCTAACTCTGTTTAACTCCTGCTGCTCCATTACTGTCAGCTAGCATCAGTAGAAGAAATACATTATGTAGGGAAGCAAGTTGTCTAGCAGGGAAGGAGTTAGTGGGGTTTTTCCAGGACAAAATTGTTTCTTTTCTGACTCACAAATCTTTCTCATTTATCCCGATGTAGTCGCTGCAAAGGGGCGCGTGCGCTGTGTAATATCCAAACTGCTTTCCAAGCCATCCCCGGCTAATAAGGCACAATTCATCCAGATATTCCTTCCAATCTGCAGCCGATGTTGACTCGCAATCTCTGATTGCGGCAGCAGATCAGCCCGAGTTTGGAGATGATAGGAGAGCGCGATGGGGATAGGAAAGAGAGACACAGACCAGATGGGTTGCCTATGAAAATGCATTAAATGTCGCATTGTGAATAGAGGTGGTATGAAATATGGAAAATAAAATTTAGCATTCTGCTGCAAAGGCCAATTTGGGGGGAATGCTACTTTTACTAGTTTTGCTACCATATTGTGTTACTTCAAATCATACTAAATGGATATATACTGCTTTTGGCTATGAAAGTTGTCAGATGTTTTTGAAAACAGATTGTATGCCTAAGTTGTATTTCAGGGAAGTTTACGAAAGCATTGCAAACAAGGGAGATAGTTGCGGGATTGGAGAATTCATAAGGAGACGTGTTCTGTGTTAAATGTTTGAAGGATAAGGTCACTATTAGACTTGTATTTCTGCTATCTGGTTAATTATGATGAAATAAGCTTTGGAATGACACAAAATCATAATGATTTTAATCTAGTCCATTTTATGATAAATGTATTCATGATTTTAAGGAATTTTAAAAGGAAACCTGTACCATCAATTAATAAAAGCCCCTCCCAGTAACTCCCTTTTAATAGAGCTACTCAGTATAGACAATCTATTCAGGAATTCAAATGCTGGGGAATATCTGCTTATGCAAATTGAAGCTCATCTTCGTTTGAAAGCAATACCAGCAATAACGCCATAGAGAATAAGCCAACATGTCGTGATTAAATTCTAAGAAGAAGAATGATTTGATTGCCATATGGTAAGCTGTCTTTCTCTCATTCGCTGTCAGTGCCTGCTTGGGCTGTGGCAGGCAGTGAAATCCGAGGCACGGGACGGGAGGGTCTCTGTATGAGAGAGGGACAGATAGAGGGAGCGAGAGAAAACAGACAGATACCCCCTTCCCGTACCCCTGCTCTTAGACGAGAACGACAGGCCTCTCAGGTTTTCTTTCGGCGCGCTGAGAGCCACCATAGATCCCGCTGATCACTGCTGCGAGGTATCGGTCATTAAGCCGCAGCCAATCACAGATGCGGATGGTGGAATAGCCCGTTAAATGCATCTCTGTCTTATCTCTGCCCCCCTCGCACATACACGCACACACACATACACACAATTACCCTAAGGCTACATTGATTTAACCCGTGCTTAGGTAATGATATGCCTTTCTCCTCTGTTACTGGTGCCCACAGTTTGAGCAGAAATTCACACTGTAGACGGAAATTATCGAAGCTAGTCTTGTGAAATCTACTCAATAAGAAAAGCAAAGAATGGTAATGAATACAAGTCATTAATCAAGGAAGGGAAATTGCTATGCAATGGGAAATTGAACTAGAAATCATCATTTTAACTACTCTAAGATTCCAATCAGGTAATAACTGATCACAAAACAGATGGGATGATTTCACATCTGAATTAAAGAGAATTAATGAGCTGCCCTTTGGCCTATTTTTTTAAACTTAGATTCATTGGAACTAATTGCAGATGATCTTAATCTTTTTTCTTCCAAAATTAAAAGAGGGGACGGAGCACTGACTTATAACTGTATTAGAAGAATAGTCTGTCTCAATATTCCTACAACTACAACCATCAGTCGTTTAGTGGTAAAGGGGGGAAAGATTGTCACGACATCTCTGTTATCATGAGCGTTGCTAGTGAGTAAGTGTGGAGGAGAAAGCCAAGCCCTGGAGGGGTCGCCGGGGGGGAATGGGGGTGTCATCCTTACCAGCTTGTTTAGAGTGAAAACACCCATCTTCAAGACTACGATCAGCGGCTGACGTCGCGCTGCTGGCGCCGACAATACTAGCTCTGACCTATTAAATCTGAATTTGTGAGACGGAAGAGGGGGGTTAATTTCATATCTCTTTTATCTTTCTAGCTGATTAGGCTTGCCACTTTCTGTGTTATTCAATCATGCCCATTCACAGACCCTGACGGTTGACGAGCGATGCGATTTATTCTCCTCAATGTATCTCACTCCTGTTTTATACTCAAGTATCTCCCTTCCATCAATGTCTTCACTCTTTTCTACTTCTTATCTTTTCTTTATTCATTTCCCCATATCCTGAATATTCTGAATGTTTTCTTGTTCTCTCCTTCATATGTTAATAACATTTGCCGTCTTTAATTTTCCCCTTTCATTTTGTAAGTTTCCATTAATATAGAAGCTTCCTTCTTGCTGCCCTGTCTCTCCCTAGTCCCAGACTCCCGTACAAGTCCTTGCCTTTCTCTTACATTCATGCCCCTTGACTTCCAATGCATATCTGATTTTCCCTCTCGTGCCTTCCCTACTTTCCCTCGTCTTCGGCGTGTAGGGGCCTGCATCTCTGAATATTCCCTTTTCCTTCCACATTTAAGCCCTTCACTGGTCCTCACAAGTCTGTTTACACCCCCCTCCCTCCTTCACAATGTCTGCTCTTATCTCTTTTCTTCTATAACCATCATCTCTCTTACCTCTCTCTCTTTTCCACTATTATCATATTTTTTCCTTTCTTTAAAAGAAAAAGCCCAACTTTGTTCTCCTTTCTGTATCCATCTCATCAATTTTCCATCTTGTTAAGTTATTGCCTACCATTATAAAGCTATCTGCATAAATGTCCCAACTCCCCCCCCCCCCCTGTCCATCCACATTCTCACTGTCTCTATCTTTCTTACTTTCTATCTTTCCTTATTATCTTTCCTCTTTCCTGTTCCCTTTCCCCACCCCTCTCTGTATTAATCTACCTCTTTCTCTCTTCCTTTTCCCTCTTCCAATCTCTTTCTTTCACCTACTCCCATCACATCCCACCCCTCCCTCTGTTTTTCTCTCCCTTATTCAGCACTTCTCATATAAAATTCATCTTAAATTATCCACCCCATATCCACCCTCTCCTCCCTCTCTACTGTCCAACCCTGTCTTCTTAATCCTCCTCCATATTATCCAACCCTACTCCTCCCCCATCCATCCCTTGCCACACCTCTCCTCCTGCTCTGCTCCTCCCATCTCCTCCCCTCTCCTCCCCTCTCCTCCCCTCTCCTCCCCTCTCCTCCCCTCTCCTCTTTTTCCTCCCCTCTCCTCCCCTCTCCTCCCCTCTCCTCCCCTCTCCTCCCCTCTCCTCCCCTCTCCTCCCCTCTCCTCCCCTCTCCTCCCCTCTCCTCCCCTCTCCTCCCCTCTCCTCCTCTCTCCTCCCCTCTCATCCCTTCTCCCCTTCTCTCTTCCCTTCTCCTCCCCTCTCCTCCCCTCTCCTCCTCTCTCTTCCCCTCTCCTCCCCTCTCCTCCATTCTCCACCCTCCTCCTCCCCCATCCATCCCTTGCCACACCCCTCCTCCTGCTCTGCGAGGCTCCCGTTCCATCTCACTTCCTGCCCTCGTCCCAGGATACTGCCCTCTAGGGTCAATCCTCTTCCCGCGCCTTCCTGACAAACAGACGCCCCATTTATTCAACCTCACACCCTCATTCACATCTCCCTGCCCCTGCCCCCTTTCACACCTTAGCCTACAATGCTTCCCATATCCAGGGCTCTTCCAACACAAGAAATTGAATTAGACAGCAATGGTAAAAATAAAAATTTATCAGCATTTTATGAGAAATTCATGTTCATGAACCTTTAGTTGGAGAATTTATGTTTTCAGAAATAATCCCTTATCAGAAAAACAAGTACAAATTTGTTAAAATGAAGACAAACTAGCGAAGATCATCCCAAACACATCATACTCGCCCTACTCAAACTGGCTCCTAAACTGGCCCCTCCAAAAAGCCAGTTTGGCAAAAGAACGGCCCCACTATGGGGTGACTGTTCAAACAGTTTGCACTCAGGTAAAGACATTATTCCATATATGTGGGATAAAAATAAGAGGAGGAGGAGGGCCATATGGGGTAAATTCTCACCCAAGGGGGATGGAAACTCACCTGGGGTAATTAGGAAATTAGATAGTGAGTTTGTGACGAAGATGGACTGGACATCAGCCAGGTATTGTGTTACCCTTCAAATAACATTAGCCCATCATCATGCTGTGTGCATTTCCCTATCCCTGGGCGCTAGAGAAGAATCATGATGACAGGCAGATCATATAATGTTAGTCTCTGATTACATACCCACTTTAAAATGGAAAGGCAAACCCATTTAATTTGGAGCAACTGTGTATTAGGATTTAACTTTGAAAAATGGCATTGTGGTTTATCTGACTACTTTTTTAGCTGTTATGTTTCATGTTGTCTGCCTGTTTCTTTAATTTGAACTGTGTTTTTTTTTATAATGAATGAAATAAAACCAAACTTGAAACCCTATTTCTCTACTGAAGGTTGCTTTGCATTGATGTATCATTTCATATTGCTAGACATTCAATTGTTTGATAACCAAACCTCAGCATACCTACAGTAGCATGCCTGAATAGAGAGTGTGTGAACAGCATTGGAAACGATCTCCCGATACAGACTTGACTGCTCTTTTGCCCCAACTTGGCAGGACCATCAGCGAATTAGTTTGCATGAGTCTGCCACTATTCCCCATGCGCCAGCCGGCGTGCAGGCAGCCATTTTAGGCAGAAGAAAGAGAGCGGAATTAGAGCAATGACCCCTTTGCATTTGCAATTTAGTGAAATTGTCTTCCCTTTGAGGTCCCCAGCTGACTGATGAAGGAAGGGGGGTGGGGAGTAGGGGGGGGGGGGGGGGTAATATGGTAGGAGAAATAAGGCATGTATGTGAAAAGAAAGAGTGTCTTAGTATGATCAAGGGGGTCATATTGCCAATAGTAAGCCATTCAGCTGTAAACCATACTATTGTGCTGGAGCTACATTTTATCAAATATTACATTGTTTTATTTCATTTATTTGGGAAAACATTCAAGTTTTAAGTTACTAAGGTATAGAGATCCAATATTGACAGCTTTGACAAAGTGTTAATGTTATACTATCTACCTTAGAACAGTGATTTATTCTGTTTGATATTATATTTCATGCATTAAGATTTGAAAATAATGCTTTTCAAGTGAAATATTTATTTTGACACATGTTCTAATATATGTGTTTTATTACCTTTCTCCCTTGCCATGCTTTCTCTCTGTTTCTCTGTTTCTCTCTCTGTCTCTCTCTCTGTCTCTCCTCTGTCTGTCTTCTTCCTCACCCTTCCCCCCTCCTTCATTTGTTTCCTTCCACCCTGCAGGTCTAGACCTCTTGACCACCAATGCCCTCAGGACACAGGTCCTAGGGAGGGGTCGGGCTGCCAGGGGGGCGTACGCTGCCTACCGCATCGCCGCCCCACCCCCAGTCCCAGGCTACCCAACGGCTGCTGCCCTCTACCCCGCTGAGCCCGCCGCAGCCGCACTCTACCCCGCAGACAGATACCCGGTAAGAGCAGCCCCCTTACCCCACGCTGTTACATAACAACAAAAAAACTTGCATCCCCATGACGCCCAAATAGATGATTGTTATGATAGGGCATTTTTGCACTTATTAACTCTTAGTGTGCGACATATTATTTTTCGAACAATTAATACGCACAATTGCCATATAGCAGCAATTTGTTTAGCACAAAATGGGTTTAAGCTGTATAACTGTTACAACATACAATCAATGGTAAGAACTATGGAAACAGCCAATGAGCATTGGGCATTCAGCTATTGCGATGGTAGTTACCCCATAAGACATACAGTGTGTAAGCAATACCAGAACAGCAATCTGCTATTGAAAATCCCTATTTTTAACTGCACTAGAGAGGCATCCTGAATAGTGATAAGCTCAATAGTTTCCCAAAACGTCATATTTTTACTTGGTAGTGCATCTTGCCCCCAAATTAGCTTCCCTTTTAAGCATGTTTTACTCTTGAAATGCCCCTTAGCACTGCCATGTATGAATATATTGCTCCGTGATCGCATCGATACGCACCCTCCCCTCTTTTAAATTGCATGTTTTTGAAAAATAGATAAGTTCTTGCTTAATGAAAGTTTGGTTATTAGCGCTGAGGTTGTGATTTGATTCCAGATATATTGCGTACCTGCACTTTGTATTTCCTTTCAGTGATGCCTTGCAATGAAAAGAGCCTTCCCCAAATATCCCCCCCCCCCACCCATTTCTGAATACCTCCACCCTTTGTATTGTCTCAGTAAGTTAGTCAGCATATTATATGGCTGGTTCTGTTATAACGTTCACCCTCGTTTGCATGGGGTGAGCTACGTAAGACATCATGTAGATTGAAGACTCCACACTCTCCTGTGCACCTTTGCATGCTTGTAGTGATGTGGCTCCATCAGAGACTGAGTTATTTCCCTTTGTTAGCCACCTTACTCCTTAATGATCTCATTCCAGTAGGGACTATCAACCAAAGTTCCTGCTATTGAAGGATTAAGACTCATGCTAGATTTGTTGGTAAATAAGCTCAATGATTTCCATGGACTTTTACACCAAATGTATGTGTAAGTTAAAGTGATTTTTATCATGGGACAACATATCAAACTTGCTTCAATTTTCTAATTTTTGTGGTGTGTACATCTTCAAGTTGGCACTAGTTTGTTAAATAGCTGACTTCAATCCTGGTTAAAATACTTTGATACACCGATTTTAGTTGAAATTACAAAATGTTGCCAATTTAGGTGATATAATACTATTTGTTATACATGTAGCTCTTCTGAGGATTCTTGAATGGGTTAAATTGTACCTCGCTAGAATAAAAGATTATTAATTATTTTCAAAGAGTCTGTGAGTCTGGCAATATTTTAGACTCAAATATTGATGACATTCACATGATTACACATATATGCAGTGCCGTGAAGAGTTGATATGGGAAATAGTTAAGAGCATGGAAGTCATTTTATTAGCCATTTTGGGGGTGATAGATAAGGCACCATAGACATCCTTAATTCAGCGTCCATTTCTCTTGAGAAGGATACAGATAATAACTTAAAGCTAACTGCCCACTGCAGGACGAATCTCTACTCAAGACACATCTACTAAAAATTCAGAATAAGAAACCTGTCTCCATCTCCAGGCCTCTACTATTTGCACAAGATTTATTGAGCTTCATCTGAAAAAATGGATGACCCGCAAAGTCTTTTCCAGAACTAAACGAGGCTCTTGCACTCATTATGAAGTTAATGTGACACGCATAGCTCAATGAAGGAATATGGATGACTCGATTTGCCCTCACACCTATGAAAATGATTTATATCTGCAGTCATAGCTGGGTAAAGTTAGAGAGGAAAACACATTTTGCTTCTTTAATGGCATACAGTAGTTTTGTGTCCTTTGGGAGCCTGTATTTTAATTTTTCATAATCCCATACTGAAGTGTGCTCCATAAATCAATTGTGTGAGATTGCTTTTTGCAAACATCCTTCCCCAGTGAGTTGGCCGCGCCGAATATATTAAAATAGATGGCAGGGAAAATGGCTGTAAGTTGAGCTAGCATCATGCATCATAGGCACTTGAAGCAGCATGAACAAGGAGATTGTATGTGGGGAGAGAGACAGACGGACAGACATACAGAGGCGGGTAGAGAGAGAGAGAGAGAGAGAGAGAGAGAGAGAGAGAGAGAGAAAGAGAGAGAGGGGGGAGGGGGAGACAGCCAGACAGACAGAGAGTGAGAGCAAGATGGAGGAGGGGGTGAGGTAGAATCCCAAAAGCTCTGAATTTCATATCAAACTCTAGCCATCCATTATTATTTTACTTCTTGTTGTAAAATTGAGGCCAGCTCATAAATGTTTTCAAAGTTGGTAGCATAGCAACACATAAAAGGAGAGAGGGGGGAGGATATTTGGTTTTCCTTCAAAAGTTTCATTTTGACCGTAATCCCTAACAATTTACATACATGACATGTAGAAATGGTTGATATTTTGCTTTATGATCTCTCCAACTTGTCCGTAAACATTCAGTTTAATTCTAGCTCTAATTTATTTGAATAAGTATACAGTTCTAAACCTCTCAGACATTTCCTTGTACAATTAGTACTTGTTCCTGCATTCCAAGCTACAAATGTTAATATGAATGATTACATAATCATCTTATTGTTCGTGTGTGTATGACTTCCCCTCCCACCCACCCAACCTGAAATAGAGTACCAGTGCCATTGCTATTGATGATAAGGTACCCTCTTAAAGTTCTCTTTCCATCGACATTAGCCCAATCATGGTTTGCATGCTGTAATGGATAGAGCATGAGATATTGATATACCTTGTCCAATGCATGAACGTGAACTAGATTCAACCTCTTTTCTTCGTCATATATCTTCTTGTGTACTGAGTTTTGTATTATGTTGCATGTTACTATCTCTGGAATGCCACTTTCACATAAACTTCATCTCTTTTTCTAGCGATTACATAACTTTTAAATATGTGCTTATGAAGGATTAGCTTCTTGGAAATATATAAATATTCTTACTCCTGAAATAATCTATGAAATACACAGCATGGTATGATGATTTATATCCCACCCTTTTGTTATACACTGTACATCTCTCATAGTTTTTTTGTTTTTTTTAGGATTCTATTTCTACTTTTGAAAGATTGTTATTTCTTTGGCTGGTTCTGTGTTCACTAGTATTCCATGTTCAACAGACGCTTACTAATTTGATTTTAGTCTGTAAATGCGTTACAACACTATAGTGGTACCATTACAGGATGGGTTAATTCTTTTTCTATGATATGACTTTATAACTGGCGATCATGGTGTTACAGTTAAGAAAATATTAATACTAAGATATATATTGGAACTCTTGGTAATTTCACTGGGTTTCTTTTCATCAGTTCCAACTTAAATCAGATGTTGAAATAGTAGGAATTTTTTGTTAACTATCGTGTCTTCTTCTTCCCCTTTCAAATTATATTTCTCAAATAAATAAATAATTATTTAACTGAATAGAAACTATTTATTATTGATGGTAATTATGCATGATCATAATGGACATTGTGCTAAAATTGGTGGTGGGATGAATGCCAATATGTGGTATATGTTGTTCTGTTGTTTGTGATATGAGTATAAAATTATGCTTGCAAAAATAAGAGCATGCACGCACAAAGTATGTCATTATGAATATAATTTCCAATAAGAATTTCATGTCTAGAAATAAAGATATTGCAAAGATTGCTTCGTGACAAAAGCACATTTTGGAGTGGGAAAATGGAAATTGTGTAAATTGCTTAGATTTGCTGTTATATGATTGATACATCTAATTGATTAGTTGTTTGTTGTGTGACAAGCAGTCCACACAATGCATGAATTAATTTTTTGCAATAAGCGATGATGTGAATTTCAAAAAGGTTTCATCACTTGAAATCATTTTTCGTAGTTTTTTTTTTAATGATGGGGCTTTTTTTTTCATTGTGGGGGCTAAATTGTTATGGGCCCTCATGATTTTGTTGTCACCATTTAGAGGAGAAGTATACTGCTAGAGTAGACTGATTAATCACCATTGCTTGCATGTGTTTGCCGTGTTTTGAGGCATCTTGTTGATGAGTTACTAACCTCGCATTTGTTTGCACCCTTCTTTTTTTTCTTGTGCATCTTTCTCCTCCCCATCACGCTTCCAATCCCTCCTTACCCCACACCCCTCACACACAAACATCCACACACACACACACTCTCCCTCCCCTTCCTTCACACACACCAACAAACAATACATGGAATTCTGAAACACTCATTGCCACGCCTACTTTTCCATGTTGATTTTTATTTAATGCACGCTTCAAAATCTCTCTCAATTACAAATCATCCAATGTTCCTATCATATGCTATGACACATCAATATATGACATGTGTGAAATAATCATACACACACAAATGAATATTTAACACATAACTTAACAACAATGAAAACAAAAAAAAATCAACATTAAAACCATCATTACTCCCGATTGATTCTAAACATCGTCAAAACCCTCTTGGACAACCCCCTCTTCCACAAATCTTCTGCCACCGAAATTCCACGAACCAGACTGATCTTCTCTTGCAGACGGCGGCAGCAACAGCGGCGACATACGGGGGCTACATCAGCCGCTACGCCACGCCCACTGCCTACGCCATCCCCTATGGCCGGGAGTATGCAGCAGACCCCTACCACCATGCCATTGGTCCTGCCACGGCTTACGGAGTAAGATATCCCTCACTCACAAGGGTAAATCTCTGACCGAACGACTCTCTTACCTCACCTCTCTCTACCAGTGGTTGTCACCGTATTTTTTATCAGTTTTCACCTTTTTTTTTAATAGATATTTACTCACAATTTTTTTTTTTGGTTTTCGTGTGCAATCACACCATTTTTGTTTGTTTTTTACCCCCCTTTTTTTGCAAAGTGTTGGTATGGTCATGCCGTGCAGTGTATTACGTGATGTGTAGATAGTTTGTTACCTCCAGAAAGTGATATGATATGTTGTAATGTAGATTGATATGCCTGGCTTTCTCTGTGATAAATATATGTTCAGTTGCTAGCTGTGGACAAACTTTCCTGTATGCACATTGTGATGCAGTGTTATTATATTTCATATTTTCTTAATGAATGTTATATTGATACCACAATGTAAAATGTCTATTTAAATGTATGAAGTCTCTTCACACCCCTTTCTATCCTCATCTTTTCTCTCTCTCTCTCTTTTTCTCTCTCTCCTTCTCTTCCTGTTGCTGTCAATCTCCCATCCATTCTACTTATTTTCATTCTTTTTTTTTCATTCCCTCCTTCCACTCTAGCTCTCATGATCAAGTTTTTCTTCCCTTTTTCCTTTATCCTCTTCTCTGACTCTAAGTCCTGTTTCATATCACTTTTTATCTTTCACATCTCTGTGATTTATCCTACTCGATCCTGCCCTCTCTCTTTGTATAAACTATTTCTGATCCGATACCACTCATTCTTCATTTCCTCATCCTCTTGTGTACTTTTCCACCTTAATGATACGTGTTTGTAAAGCCGTAGGGATATATTGTACATACATTGTTACAGATACATACATAGCAGAGTCCCTTTTTGCTTGTTATGTATATTAGTTTATTAGTTTAGGCCTGAAATTTTGTAATTGTTTCTCTTTTTGGCACTAGTCCATTCTCAACCAAAACAGGAATGAATGATACTTACTTTTGAAAGATAAAAATTATAATAATTTTGATTACCATTCAAAATAAATATCAAGTTTCCATGTTCTGGTCCTTCCCCTTTTTTGTCAGTAGCTGTGTTATTCAAGCACCTCTCTTGATGCATAACTTTGTCAGACATGGAAACATAAAAACATACAAGTTTAATTCACTGAACATCATCCAACCTTACTATCATATCATATACCTGTCAAAAGTAACAGGTTTCATAATGAATATTGTACATATAGATCCAATTCGACTCAGTTTCCAGACATTTATTTACTTTCTCTGAACCAGCACGCTGTTTTGTATTGTTTTGCTGTGTTCATTTGTATGCATTGAGATGTTCATTAAAATATACATTTCCTGCATGATCAGATGGATATGCTCACTTAACTGTAGTGCAATTGTTGCCTTGTAACACGTCTGTAACTATATGAATGAAGATATGTAGTACCCATTATGTCAATGTTCTATTTTGTCTTATTTGTCATAAATATACCAAGATTCTAAGGACCAGTAAGTTTTCACTCCAAGCTCCATTGGCTATCGATACAAAGTTTGACATCGACAGTTTGACGTTGCAATGGAGCACAGATGACTGAAAATGTATGTTCAATATGCATTTGAAATCTGTTTTTAATCCTGTAGCTCAGAGTAGTATGTCTAAATTGCCCAAGACAAATTAATTTAGCAACGTCTTCCTCGCAATAGTATGCATAAATGATATTTCTTACCAAAAATACTCAAAAGAGTATGTACTCCTATCATACTACTAGAAATTATAAATCCCTCACAAGTAATTAAATCTATTTGTGTGGTTTATAATGAATTGTGTATTCACGTCATGTTACTGTGTTTAACATCTACCAGGAATGTCACCTTGTCTGTGAATGGTATGAAGATGTAGATTATGCCCATGTGTAAGTGTCGTCCATGACGTTACATGTATGAAGTTGCAATCTTCAATGTTGTACTTATTCCTCACTCAACTTCCACTGCAACTTCAGTGTAGTATCTCTCCATATGTGATATTTGATGACAATCTTGATTCTGTATGAGTAAGAGTCCCACTGTCAGATTCACCATTCACTGCACGGTATTATGACCACATCACATTTAAAAGTTCAATTTAAAGTAAAAGAATGAAAACGATACAAATCCGCAAACCACTGCTTTATAGAGACGAGTGTATTCTAGAGAACGTAAGTCGAGATCTACTTTTCTTCAATTTTCGTCCGCAAATGTACCGTTACATGCAATGTTGTTGTTTTTTTCTAGTACATGTAGTTTGCATGGTGCTTTTGCTGTAAAATGTATGTTTTTGTTTTTTTCAAGATAGCATTACAGAAGAAAAAATGTTTTGATATGTTCCTATGCATTACATCGGGGTAATAATGTTTCCTACATATTGAGTACCGATAGACACTTTAATAGGAACATTTGGTATTAAAAATAAAATAAAGATGTGATGAACCCCTAAATATTTAGCATCAGCTTTGATGTTGTAAAGATCATTTTTTTATTAAAGAAGATAATTATTCCTACAAAATTATGTCATGGGATCCCTGTAAAGACTATTGTTATTTTCCTTTGATAATTTTTCAACAAAAATACTTCCTCATTTCACGGTCAATTAATGTATTTGATCTGAGCTCTTTTGAAAAATAATACTATTAGAAATGATAGCCTTGTTTCAAAGCTGATATATAGATTGAGGATAATGGTTGAATGTGTGATATTAATTTCTTTGATCTGATGTTCCCCCTCTCTCTCCCTCTCTACCCCACCCTCAGGCTAGCCTGTATAGAGGAGCATATGCACGCTACACCCCTTACTAGTAGGAGGGCGGGCTGCCGGTGATGCAATCTTTTTTATTTCTTCATCATTGCATCAAAACATTGGGACATTTTTACCTTCAAAGCAAGAACAAAGCCAAGTGGAGGAGAGACTTCTGCATTTAAAAAAAAAAATGGTTTTCAGCGAGAAGCCGATTCTGCTTGAGATGATCTGCCTCCATGACGCACGCTGCAAAGGCTCTTATTGGACCAGCATGACGAGGCCGATTCGAAGATCGTGTCTGGCAACGGGTTGCCAATTTGAAGAGCTCAACTCGTTTTTTTAACTAACGTTTCTGCAGGCCTCTTAGAACGGCATGAACCAGCAACTCACTCGCTCTCTTCGACACGGAGATCGGTTTGCGACGATCGGAAACTTGACATTTACTTCCATATGTTCAGAATTTTTTTTCATAATGTATATGTACACAATTTCTAATACCTCTGTACCAATGTCATGATGTGAAAGTAGTTCTATTCTATGAAGATAGATGTTTAAGAATCGCTAGGTAATATGCTGTACCAAGCTCTTATTGGTAATGCACTGAAATCGGCCCTGCTGATTGGCCACTCAAGTCTTGAATACTTGGTGGACTCATAGAGGAATTATATCAACGTTTCTTGTCTTCAGTCGCCTGCGGGTTCTTCTCATATGTCATATCATGTGTGCTAAGTAAGGGATTGCTGGATGAAAGGAATGGATGGATGGACAGATGGAAAGCCTTGGAGGAAAGTGATGGTTTTAATCTTTTTATGATATTTCATAACACTTTGCCAACGTGTTTGTAACACTAATCTTTCTTTTTAATGTATCCTTCATTCTCCTAAATTTGGTAAGCTTTTTTATGTAGTATCTTAACAGGAAAAGGCTTTCACAAAAAACTACCCCATATAATAGTTTTGAAAGAAATTGCAAAACATTAGGACAAATGTTAAAGCAATTCAGCTGCAAAGAGCAAAGTTTGAATAGGGAACACCCCTGTTTGAACTTTTGGAATGTGCTATTACACAATGAAGTGTACATGTTGTAATGGGAATGGATTGCACCATTTGATGAGATGGAGATGATTGTTGCTATAACTCTTCCAAAAACCTCTGACTATTCATTGGCTGAGTCTGACTTAAAACACACTGCCTACACCTTGGATTATCCCATTCTCCTTTAGAGGGGTGTCTGTCTCACACTAAATGAATGCTATCATTGAAATTTATTTTTGAAAAGTATGGATAATGGTATCGTGTTGTCTGTGTTGGATTGTACCATTTTCTGTAGGGGTGTTGGACTTGTGGAGGCTGGACAGTATTGCAGATAGGATTGCATTTGGGTTCATTTTTTTCTCTGTCGGATAGGTTAATGGCGAGGGAGAAAATGTGAAAAAGAAAAAAAAAATGGTGCTACCAATCTGCGTATTTCTGTGTAGGTTATCATCTGTCATTGTATGGTGTATAGTTGGTTAGACAGAAACTTGTATATTTATCAGTAGTGGTTAGACATTCATCTAGAAAATCTCATAGAAAGAATCATTATTAACATGCTCTTCAACCTTGCCTCAGAAATACAGGGGATTATTTCTGTGTTATGAGAATTATGATTATGTTTATGTTATTTCTCAGTATTTTCACTTCTTTTAAATTACAATTGTATTGTTTATGTTGTTTTGAAGCAAGTTCTGTTTTGGAGTTCATTGTACCAGAGATGATCTTTGCTAGATACAAAAACTCATTGTTTTTATCTTTTATTTATCATGGCACTTTGCTGGAAAATATGTATAGGATTATGTAGTTGATAGCTTGAACACACTACCTTGTATTAAAGATGTGTGTTTTTATGTTTCACATAGATATTTAGGGAACTTTCTCAGCTTTGCTTGACCACATACTGTTCGTTGAAGTAAGATAATGATAAGAGGAGAGAGTCTAGCAAAGAGAGAGAGAAAGAGAGACAGAGAAAGAGAGAGAAAGAGAGAGAAAGAGAGAGAGAGAGATATACACAATGAGAGAGCGAGAGAAAGAGAGTGTAAGAAAGAAAGAAAATGTAAGAGTTAGTTTGAGACATCAGTATGATATTGGAGGCAGCAAGCTCATGCGTGTTAGTTGCTTTTACTCTTTATATTTATTATCATTGATGATATGAAAAGTTATTTACAAAAGAAATAGCAATCTATTGTATGTATCATAGATTGCCACGTGTCTGGATGGTCGCATCTTGGTGCAATGTTTCTCCTTGCAAAGTGCGTTAAGTTGTAATTTTTCATTTTTCCTCGCAAAAAAAGTGTTCTTTGTCGATTACCCTTGTAAATTTCTCCTTGGAATACTTTCGTAAGTGTGCTATTCGGTGTTTGACATAGTATTGTGTTCACTGATTCGTCAGCGACCTCTTGTGTGTATTTGGGGGAATTTGCAAAAAAATTAAATGATGGGTTTGAACAGAAAACTAGTATGAAGGAAGTGCTCATTATATTGGACAAGCTAAACTGCCAAAACGAGGTCAGGGTTTGGGGAAAGATGCCGAAAAATAAGCACAAATAGTCGTTGTTATTAAACATCAGTTGTGCTCTCATAAAGGATAACACTATACTGAAGAAATCACCCAAATCAATGACAAGTTTCCTTGTATTCTACACACCATGACCACCAAAGGCAATATGGAAAGGGGTGTCAATGTATACGTTTCTCATTTCATGACATTTTAACCAGAGGAACATATCTAATGGTTGATTTTTAAAGAACGTAATTTCACACCATTCAGTGCAACTTATGATGAATAGGAAGCTCTTCTGGCATTATTACGAAGGGTATTCCTTGCCAGTCACTAATGACAATCATGTTTGTGGACTTTAGATGTTTTAGAAACCGTCATGTTATTCTTGTATATGTACCGACCCTTCCGTGTTGTAAGTTTCGTGTTGTATGATCCTGTGTACATTACTTTTATCGTTGCCAGCTTAAGTTATTATTATTGTACATTTTTGTTTTCTTTTGTCTTTGTAACTTACTGCAGACATTTGAATCTGTTTTGGGTTATGATCTTGATTACAGGAGGTTTATTGCAGGATTGATTGCTTGGCACGAACACACTTCTTCCAAAATTCTCTTGATTTGTGTCAAAAGTATCTCATCACAAGAATGTCCTGCCTATCTGGTTATCACCAACTCATTCAAATTTCAATTGCTCAACCATAACACCACATTTCAACTCAATTCTAGTGTTTTTAGGAATCTCAGAAACTCAAAAGTGTGTAGAAAAAATAATTGTGTTTTTTGACAAAGTGACTTTAAATCGTGTTTTATGAGGACAACTCTTCATATGATATATTTTTTCATCAGTGTTTTTTTTTTCTTGACAATCACTTGTTATTTGCAAATGACATTTTGTTATCTATTCAAAAGCTTGAGTGGTAAGTAAAACATAAAGTTGTAAGAGGAAAAGTTGCAATTACCTAAGCTATTGTGTGCTCTTTATCCTGTTGATTTCAACTTGGAGAAGAAAAGAAGATTGAAGACAATCAAGGAGATTATTTGCTTCATCAATGTGCAAGAAAACATAACTAAATAAGCATTTTCCCCAAGACTAAGACAACACGGACAAATTCCCTTTTAAAGTGTTTATGACTGTTACAGGATTTTAAATGTACATCTAACTTATGAAACATTTTCAATATTTGTAGGCATTTTAATCTGTATAAAATATTGGATGAATTTTATAATTCTGCAATTTTCATTAGTTGAATGTCATTGTAAGCGTAGAAACAGCCAAGTCTCTGTCTGAATGAAACCAAATTAGTTTCCTTTTGGCTCTAGGAGATTTGCTGTCATCCATCTTAGTTTTTAGGGGTTTCCTGTCATTCTAGCTCATTTCATCAAACTGTGAAACTGCCTCCTTCATTTTTTCACAAGAGGCTGAATTTTAAGTGTAATAGGGGGTTTAATTTGAACTTCATTTTCTCTTTTTTAATGTCTGGTTTCTTTGGAAAGCTGCATTGGTGAGGCACTTTATGCCCCCACATTCTTAAATTTTGCGTTAAGTTTCTTGACTTTCCTGTTTTATGATAGACAATCAGTGTTTTTCACACAAAGAAAAAGGTGCCATCTCAAACGTGTCAAAAAGTTAAATAAGGTTAGGGTATTTTGCCAACTGTTAAAATATTATGTTAAGGCATTTTTGTTTTTGTTTTGTGATAATTATGTTGTATTTTTCTGAGTAAATCTTCATATCTGCCAACATATGGCATTTTTCAAAACCTTTGACTAGTTTTATCAGATGTGTTTTCATGTAGTTTATTTAAATGGTAGAACTCTGTCACTTATGTGTAGTCAAAATCAATATATTATTTTCTTTTTCCTTTTTTTAAACATTGGTTCAGGAAAAGTTGGAAAGAGAAGAATCTTAGGGGCATCAAATGCACAGAAGTATTATTGTAAAATCTTAATTACAAAAAAAATAATAAAAACTGTACAGACTCAACAAAATCCACACTTGTCTTTTGAGTATTTTGTGGCAAATTGTTTATCTACAGATGTACATATACTCTGCACACGCACACACACTTACACAGAAGAGAGAATGCCTGGAGAGATGATAGAACAAAGATGAAAGAGGAGAGAGGGATAAGACAGGGAGATGAAGACAGAGAGATGGGATGAACAGAGAGAATGGAGTATACAAGAGAAGAGGAAGAAACAAGGGAGGAAAGGGGCTGGAGTGTGAATAAGAAAGATGATCAAAATGGAAGAAAGAAGGGATGAAACAGAGAGATAGAGAGATAGTAAGAGAGGGAGATGAAGACAGAGAGATGGGATGAACAGAGTGAATGGAGTATACAAGAGAAGAGGAAGAAACAAGGGAGGAAAGGGGCTGGAGTGTGAATAAGAAACCACGGTCAGAATGGAAGAAAGGAGGGGTGAAACAGAGAGATAGAGAGATTGTGTGAAAGGAAGGGATGGAGAAACAAAGATAAAGAGGAGGGGAAAAAGTGGCCGGAGATAAAGAATATAGCAAAGCCAGTGGTAAAAGATGGAGAGAAAGAAAAGGGAGAGTGTGACAAAAATAAGAAAGACAGATGAAAGAAAGAGGCATGGATGTGAAAGAAAGATAAAGAGAGAAAACAGATGGAATAAAAGGGGATTTGGGGCAATATTGTGGTTTAACTTTATTGGACACACAAATAAAAATCATCTGATGCGGTCACAAAATCATTGGGTGACTTTAGCTCTTTGCAGCTTATGTTATGTGTACAAAGTCAGTAAACCATACTGATTCTGAGGACAAAATAAATTATATTGAATCAATAAGAATGTTTCATGTTGATTTATTTGGCGCCCATAAAGTAAGTCTAGGTTTAGTACTTTGTTTGCGTTAAAGGGAATATACTGTCCTGGGAAGACAAAAAGCCTTCAAAGAGGTCATTGTAAGTAATCTTCTTGCCAATGGTCTAAAATTCATGTATTGTCCAATTTAGAAACTTGCTGAAAGTTATTTGCCCTCAAATGATCCACATTTGGAGTAATTAAAAATTAAATCATAAATCCTCAAAATGTTCAGGCATCCATTATAAGGATTTGTGATTTAATCACTAATTACTCCAAATGTAGATCATCTGAGGGCAAATACCGTTCATCAAGTTTCTAAAATGGACAATGCATGGAGTTAAGACCATTGCCAAGAAGATTGATCATGGTCACGTTTTGAAGGGTTTTTTTTTTTTTTGTCTTCCCAGTACAGTATATGCCCTTTAAACCTCTGTTCAAAATACAGACCATTGAGCACATATGTATGGGAGATATATTGAAGGGGGTTTACCTGATGTGACATTGCACTTAACCCTTTGTGTGCCAGTCAAACTGACGCTTGTTTTACTTTGTGGGTACTACTTGGGCAAAACGCACCAGCAGGCACATACAGTATGAATAATGGGTGGAAAACTGAAAGCACACACACACACATACACACACATACACATTAGACATCCACACATACACAACACAAAGCACACACACACACATAGTACTTGGACCATAATAACAATAATATAAAAAATACACAATATATGATTTTTAGATAAACTTCTTTATTTGGCACAATATATATTCTCAGTTTGCATTGGTTAAGTTATCTATCAAATAACAACATGACAGGATAATCCAGCTGATTAAAGATAATAGGTAGTTGTGGGTTAAGCCAAACTTCGCTCACAGGATTTTTATTTCATTTTTCTACCATTCTATAGAACTCTGATCTTCAAACCATCTTCTCACATGAAGAAACCATCTCAAAATAATATATCAAAGGTATTAGTACAGTTGGAATCAAACAATCTACCAAATAAATTTTCGATCAGATGGTGAAATTCAACCTCCCAAGAATGGTTGTGGATGCAGCGGTAATGAATTCAACACACAGCACAGACTTCTAATTCTCCCTATCGCATATAGCTCTCTGAATCTGAACGTGTGTGGCGCTCTAATTTTTTTACCTTTAATTCTTGGGATATGAACACAAACATTCGGCAATCCCGTACAATATAGGGGATCAGGGTATCCCATGAATTTTCTTAATTTCAACCCTAAACCTAACCCTGACCCTAACCCTAAACCTAATTCTAAACCTAACCCTGACCCTAGACAAAATGTTCGCCACTTAATGCGTCCCCAAAAGTGATTTCTAGGTCACTTTCTGCCGACGACAAACTCTTACCGGAAGTATATGTTCCAAGCGCAGTCGTACAGATATCGGTATCGTGAGGTGATATCGCTTGATATCGGCTATATGCGATAGGGAGAATTGATGGCTCTTCTTGATGATAGAGGCTCTGAACATAGTTGAATCTGTCCAAACTTGGCATGAACTGTCAATTGCACACATACTCTCATACATACCTCATTACTATAATTCTCTGGGTACATTCTCACAATTTTAGATGAAGGGAAACTCCCTCTCACACAACTACCTCTTACCTTTGTCCATAATGCTTCAATCAAAAGTACAAAGCCGTTTATGGCAGAAATGTTGCTATAGTTGGAAGAGTTTCAGGCCCTAGTACAGATAAATAAGCACGTATCTATATATTTTCAATGTAAACCATAACATCACTCATATGTGAGCCCATAGCTGCTATTAACTTGCACAACTGAGTATAACAGAATATGTAATGTAGTATTTATATTGTTAACCTATCTCTTAGGAAATTCAACCAAAGAGGCCCTGAATGGGCATTTCACACAGAAAATGAGTTGCATTCACAAAATACATGAAAATCTGAGGAGATCAGTGAGAGTTTGAGCAAACTCGGACAAGAAATAAAGAAGCTAAGGCCATGTCAGGTCTTAAAGGGAGTATACTGTACTGGGAAGACAAAAAAGGCCTTCAAAAGGTGACCGTGAGCAATCTTCTTGCCAATGGTCTTAAATGCATGTATTGTCCATTTAAGAAACTTGCTGAAAATTATTTGCCCTCATATGATCCACATTTTGAGTAATTAGTAATTAATTCACAAATCCTTGAAATGTTCGGCCCGAACAATTTGATGATTTGTGATTTAATCACTAAGTACTGCAAATGTGGATAGTTTTAGGGCAAGTAACTTTCAGCAAGTTTCTAAAACTGACAATACATGCATTTAAGACCATTGGCAAGACGATTGCTCACAATCACCTTTTGAAGGCCTTTTTGTCTTCCCAGTACAGTATACTCCCTTTAACACTCCCTAAATTGGCAACAAATGTGTGATGTCATAGGCGAGGGTATAACGCAATGCATCCTATGTGTAAGGCACCTCTATCAGCACACAAGTTCTTTTCGAAATATGGTATCAAATTGACATGGAAGGGTACTTTCCAATCTCAAAGAATGGCTTGAATGTTGCTTTAGAATAACATAAGAATTAGGTACACTTTCACTCAAAGGATAAGAGAGCCATGCTAAACTGTAACATCACAGCTCGTTCCAGGTTTCACAATTTGGCAAATTTCAAAAAGTTGTTACTTTTGTTGTCCTTGCCCGAATTCACTCAAAATTGCACAAGCATGTTTCTCTCATTTTTCTGCTTTTCCTGACAAGAACTTTTCATTGGACTGACTACCCCTTTAAAAGAACTGAATTTCCAAATCTTAGTATCTATTATGGCAAGTGAAAACTTAAAAATCACATAAATTTAAGTTTGCAGCATATTCAGTGAATATAATACAACAATAACCTTACTTTAGTACTACGTTTTGGAAGAACACGTATCAGAAAAGAGGCAACAAATTTGTTCAATAAAACCAATTTGGGCGGTCCACCCTGGAAATAAGTTGCATTCGAAAGAAGTGGACAATTTCAAAGGGCAGGTCAGAGTACTTATGAGCAATATTGGACAACTAAGAAAGAAGTTATAAGCAAAGTTTGACTCCTTTATATGTGAACTCAGAATACATTTGCATCCTATGGGCAGAACAACTCTAATTCCCTCTCAAACTCAGGTCAATGACCCAAGTTCTTTCACAAAATTAGTATTTACATGGAGGGTTACTCACCTATACTCAAGAGAACAACTTGAATGAAAATTAATTTCATTTTTGCAAACAAAGTAGACAGAAGTAAGTTCAACGACAGTAACATAGTCTCATTCCTTGGTTTCGAATTTAGTTAATTCATAAAAACAATATCAAGCCCAATTTCACTTGAATCTATCTCTTTTAATTCTCTTTTGTTATTAACTATAATGGTCTTTTGGGGTAGACTTTCTCTTCAAAATCAAATTTGACCAAGAAATTAACATGCGCAAGAAGAATATTCCCCATGTCGTAATATTCCGCACTCCCTAAAAAGAGAATCTGCATATCAACCTCCCAGTACTTAAACAGCCTTTAACCCGATCTATTTACAATTTGTAAAGATTGGTTCAGAAGTCTTAGCTCAAAGAAATGAACCCAAAATCTAATCCATTTTTCTGTTTCATAAAGGAAAGAGCATACAAAAAGTGAGAATACCAGAAATGAAAGTCAGCAATCACCTGTAGGATACATAAGGTGATCGTGAGAGAGCACTTCCCATGAACAACATACAAAAGTCTAAACAGAGAATTGAGAAATGAGTTGAATTGAATTGAATATTTCATCATCTTTTTCCTCTTATTTACACACAATGTACACCAAGTACCTTAACATTCTGCCACACATGTCAATGAAGGCACCGTTGTATACCCAGCAAAACTCTGCAAATTAAAACCTCAAAGTTTCTTGGCTTTAGCATTTTACATAGATTTCACACATACTTATGAAAACATTTGAAAGAAGTAGTCCAGGGCCCCGTTGCACAAAACTTACCACTGATGGCAACTTTATAATTTCTATGGAAACCTTGCATTTGATTGGCTGTCAAGCAATGTTACCATAGTAGTTACCATCGATGGCAGAGTTACCATTAATGATCAGTTTTATGCAATGTGGCCCAGATACATTTAACAGACTCTGATGTACGTGATGGACCATAATGAATTCATCTCCACATGGTGGTTCATTTTGTACAAGGCTTGGTCAAGATAAGCCCATTCTACGATTATATTTCTTTTGCAAAATCCATTGACCTTTGACCTCTGAGGGATATTACCTCAAATATTTTCATTTCATCTTCAAGTGGTGGTATATCTTTGATTCCATCTTTGCTTCAAATTGGGTTGTTGTATCTTCTGTTTCTGTAAGAAATATATATATATTTTCACAATCTCTTACCAAAGTGCATTAACCTTTGACATTGGACAGATTTGACACAAAGTTTCAACAGGTAAAGGGTAACACACAGGTACTGAGTTGTAAGTTAATCCGTCAAGCAGTTCTGAGGAAAGCACAATCAACCCAAAATATAACGCCTCTGGCCTCGTCATGGCTGAGGCAGAACACAACCATACAAATAAGTAGATTCAAACATTTGTAAGCAGATTTTTGACCAATTACTAAACCTGAGACATTTCATTTTCATTTCAGGACAAAACACTCGCTGATCCAATTAAAAAGCATCAACCTTGCCTGCACAAAGAAGAGCTCATGGAGGCGCCCTTCGCACACCCGATGAAGGTGGAGTGTGTGAAAACGTCATGTGGGGGCAGGCAGTTCAGCAAGCAAATCAAATGGAAACGAGAATATAATTTAAAAGCAAATACAAAGCTTGCCTATCCCTCAGCATTGAGGGCAGTAATACATGGTAAACACTTCAGGCCATTCAAAAACAGAATCACATTTCAAATGACAAATTTACAACATTACAAAGCCTTCTTCATGCCGCAACACTTATTGCCGCAGAGAGTGACAATATGTAAGAGCAGCCGAGAGTAGCCAAAACCTGCGAAGAAGCTACCAAGAGTAGCAGAAGACACTATTAGCCACCAAAGATACACAGCAGACCTCTGCAGGACAGTTAAAATTGCTGCTCAGTGAATTGAATCAGTATTTTAGAAGAATTGTGCATAAAACAATAAAATCTTGTAGCGGCCTCTGCGCGGTGATACCTAACGATAGCTATAACGATCACAAACTCTTGGGTGCCTCTTGGCTGCTTCTTGGCTGCGCTTGGTGCCTCTTGGCACGCGGTAAATATGATGAAAGACTACAGATCACATGTAACAAGTGGAAGACGAGGAAAGCCCTACATAGTCAATCATGGATTCGTCTGCCTGAGTACAAGTACACATAGATATGAAAATGTCATAATCACACACAATAATTATGTGAAAAATATCTAACACTAAAAGTGTTCTATATCAGTCCCATGACAAACGTATCTTTTAAAAAATATCTCGTATAATCCTTTCTCTGACAAACAAGCTATTCATGTGAAATTATAAGTCAGACATAAAAAAGTTCATTTTTTTTCAATGTGGCATCCCAAAGCAAAACTGTTTGACAGTAAAGAGAACGACTAAGAGAAAAATCAAGTTGAGCATCCATCAATGCCTTGGTCTCACTGCTTGAACTAGGCTATTTTGGCTTCCATTGAGTAATTCAAACATCTTCTCTCGTGGGCAGTTCTTACAATGCTGTTGACGTTCCCCTCTCATGATTTTAACTGAAACCAGCTGTCAACACGGCTGCAGGTTGAACAAAATGTCCACTTCCTACTTCTACTTCACCTAAAACCTCCAGAAAAGCTAACACAAAGACCTTGGGACAGAGAGCTAAGGCACTCCATGATACCATTACCGTCTTCCCCACAGGATATGGCACTAAGAAAGAGAGACTTTTGAGGCCTGCAAGAGGGCTGCACAACCTTCAAGGTTGAGCTGATACTATGAGCTCAGAACAGAGAATTGTGGCACTCCAGGACCGCCCACCGCACGAGATGTGGCATTTATACGGAGAGACTTCTGAAGCCTGCAAAAGGCTACACCACCTTTGAGGTTGAGCCGATATTGCGAGCTCGGGACAGCGTTGTGGCACACAATGATTGCATGCCTCACACGATGTGGCACTGATACAACGAGGTCAGGACAGAGACGGCCTTCCTCACAGGTGTGGCACTTAGAGAGACTGTAGTGGCATGCAAGATGGTTCCACCACCTTGATGGTTGAGAAGCCCAGGCTGTGCATGATGAGTGATGAGGGAACGATCAAGGGTCACCTGGTCCGAGCTCTCTTGGCGTCTCCACTCCCTCCTCCTCCTCCTCCTCCTGCTCCTACACCAGCCGCGTCTTCCTTTCTCTTCAGATCTGCACGAGCACACACAGACAAGGAGAAAAATCCAAATAAAACACATTTTTCCTTGTTAGTTTTTTACTGGCATTTCAATTGGCATCGATCATCGCTTTTTCCTAAATTAAAGTGTCTTTACCTCTAATATCTCTTACGTTAACAAATAATTACTTTCGTCATCTATTATAATTTAAATGACCTTTGTGATGTTCTTTTATAAATGAATCCTAAATCAAAATCAAATCATTTTTATTTTCAAAGTTAACTTGTGGGGTGCTGTGTGAACATGGGCTCTTCAATATATAGTTATAACTGATAAACATTTCACATTTAGGCTAGATTTAAAACATCAAAGAGGCAACATAAAACGTACTTATGAAATATTATTTCCCTTTAAATGGAAGATAGGGAAATTGGGAAAAAAATTAGTTGGCAGAAAGACATCTTTATTATAGTTTTTAAAAAAAAAATATTTCAACAGATTTAAAAACTAGAGCAATTCGACTGCCACGCAGTCGATAAATATGCCTCCGCCTCTTTGCTATTCTCAGAAAATGTGTATGTTTGATGGGCAATGTACCATTGCTCCTATGTGAAATGAAAATATCACATTTTCTTTTTTCAAGTTTAGCTAAGTTTGTTCATTGACTTTTGACCTCTTATTTCTTTGACTTCCAATCTAACCAGTCTGTCTAAATCCATCCTTGCATCAAGTTTATTTAAAATTAGCCAATTTGGGGTGAAGTTTATTGACCTTTGACCTTTCAGGAATTTTACCTAAACTTCACCAGTCTACCTCCATAAGGTGATACATCTCTGTAACTACGTTTGGTTTGAATTGAATCATCAGTATTGGATTCAATATGAAAAATATCTATTTGGGGGCAATTTTTAGCCAATTTTGGCAAAGTTTATTGACCTTTGATCCCCGACCTTTGAGAAATTTCACACAAAAATGTCATCAGTCTAGCAGTGATCCATCTTTGCACCATGTTTGGTTGGTATTGCTCCATTGGATTTGGATATATTTTAAAAATCACTTTGGGGGCAATTTTTAGCTAATTTTTGGCAAAGTTCATGGACCTTTGACCTTTGAACTCTCAGGAGTTTTACCTAAACTTTCACCAGTCTACCTCCATGAAGTGATACATCTCTGTACCATGTTTAGTTAGAATTGTGACATTGGATTTGGATTTGGAATTATTGTGAAAAATATCAATTTTTGCAAAGTTCATTGACCTTTGACCTCTGACCTTCCAGGAATTTCACCAACAATGTCACCAGTCTACCCCCAAGTAGTGATCCATCGTTTCACTATGTTTGGTTGGAATTGCACCATTGGATTTGGATTTATTGTGAAAAATTTAAAGTTTGGGGCAATTTCTAGCCAATTTTGGCAAAGTTCATTAACCTTTGACCTCTGAACTTTCAGGAATTTTACCAAAAATGTCACCAGTCTATCCACTAGTAGTGATCTATCTTTGTACCATGTTTAATGAGAATTGCATCCTTGGATTTGGATTTACTGTGAAAAAGGTAGATTTTTGGCAAATTTTCACAAATTTCATTGACCTTTGACCTCTGGCCTTTCAGGAATTTTACCAAAAATGTCACCAGTCTATCCCCGAGTAGTGATCCATATTTGTACCATGTTTAATGACAATTGCATCCTTGGATTTGGATTTATTGTGGAAAAGGTCATTTTTGGGCAATTTTTACAAAGTTCATTGACCTTTGACCTTTGACCTCAATCAGATTTGACCCCAATTTTACACACTTCATTAGTTTTATGCAATACATACATGAACCAAGTTTGAAGAAAATCTGCTTGACGGTTCTCAAGATATTGCCTAAACGGATTCGGGACGGACGGACGGACGGACGGACGGACGGACAACCCGAAAACATAATGCCTCAGGCCACTTGGTGGCGGAGGCATAAAAAAGAAAATAGATTTGAATAAGAAACTTAAATTTGACCCTATATCCTAGTAAATATGGCAACATTGTACAGCTTGGCGCACTATCAAATGAAAGAGAAACTCACCAGGTTTCTGCCTCAACGATCTCTCCTCTTCCTTCAACTGTTTCTCGATCTCGGCCACTGCTCTGTTGTCATCTTCCTGGAAAATGTGAACAAATGTCGAGACATAAATAAACAAGGAACAAAATAATAAGGCCATGAAAATGAAATGAAGTTCTTTGGACACATAGTCGGGGAAAATGACTGGGTGGAGAGACAGATATTGCAGAGTATACACTGTAGTATACACTGTTTTTTGTAAAAGGTGTCATTTTCACACAAGCTTCTTTAGAATTTTTATGCCTCCGCCACGAAGTGGCAGGAGGCATTATGTTTTCGGGTTGTCCGTCCGTCCGTCCGTACGTATGTCCGTCCGTCCGTCCGTACGTCCGTCCGTACGTCCGTCCGTCCGTCCGTCCCGAATCCGTTTAGGCAATATCTTGAGAACCGTGAACCAGATTTGCTTCAAACTTGGTACATGTGTGTATTGAATAAAACCAATGAAGTGTGTAAAATTGGGGTCAAATCTGATTGAGGTCAAAGGTCAAAGGTCAATGAACATTGTGAAAAATTGCCAAAATTGACCTTTTTCACATTAAATCCAAATCCAAGGATACAATTCTCATCAAACATGGTACAAAGATGGATCACTACTTGGAGGTAGACTGGTGACATTTTGGGTAAAATTCCTGAAAGTTTAGAGGTCAAAGGTCAATGAACTTTGTGAAAAATTGCAAAAATTTGACCTTTTTCACAATAAATCCAAGTCCAAGGATGTAGTTCTCATTAAACATGGTACATGGATGGATCACTACTTGGGGATAGACTGATGAAATTTTTGGTACAATTCCTGAAAGGTCAGAGGTCAAAGGTCAATGAACTTTGCCAAAATTGGCTAAAAATTGCCCCAAACTTTATATTTTTCACAATAAATCCAAATCCAATGGTACATTACCAACTAAACATGGTGCAAAGATGGATCACTACTTAGGGTGAGACTGGTGACATTTTTGGTGAAATTTCTCAATGGTCAGAGGTCAAAGGCCAACGCACTTTGCCAAAAAATTACCTAAAAATCGCCCCCAAAGTGATATTTTTCAAAGTAAATCCAAGTCCAATGGTACATTACCAACTAAACATGGTGCAAAGATGGATCACTACTTGGGGGTAGACTGGTAACATTTT
The DNA here is from genome assembly GCA_963669155.1 of Arbacia lixula. Taxonomy (NCBI): domain Eukaryota; kingdom Metazoa; phylum Echinodermata; class Echinoidea; order Arbacioida; family Arbaciidae; genus Arbacia; species Arbacia lixula. The sequence continues at coordinate 16,851,854 of OZ022579.1, read as the reverse complement.
TGGTGACATTTCTCAAAGGTCAGAGCTAAAAGGTCAATGCACTTTGCAAAAATTGGCTATTTTTCACATTGAATCCAAATCTAACGATTCAATCTAAACAAACATGGTACAGGGATGTCTCACTTCATGAAGGTAGACTGGTGAAAGTTTGGGTAAAATTCCTGAAAGGTCAGAGGTCAAAGGTTTATGAACTTTGCCAAAATGTGCTGAAAATTGCCCCCAAATTGATACTTTTCACAATAAATCCCAATCCAATTATGTATTTCAAGAAAACATGGTACAAGAATCACAAGGATACAGGGATGGATTTAGACAGACTGGTTAGATTGGAAGTCAAAGAAGTAAGAGGTCAAAGGTCAAATGAACATTGCCAAACTTCGCTAAACATAGAAAAACAGAAAAAATGGTATTTCATTTCACATAAGAACTGGAACATTTCCAACCAAACAAACAGATTTTCTGAAAATAATCTAAATAGAGCTAGCAAAGAGGCGGAGGCATATTTATCGACTGCGTGGCAGTCGAATTGCTCTAGTTTTTAATGGCTCCGCCATCACGTAGGCTGATGTTTGTTTTAGGCATATGTATTTTACAAGTGCAAATAGATTAAAATGAAATGAAACTGGCACTAGAACTCACCTCTGCGTTAGTCCAGAGGAGGCACTTCCCCCCGGTCTGCTGGGAAGGCTGGCCAGGACGTGTGGGTTGTCTGTTGTCAAAGTGATTGTAGTCCTCGATGGGCTGCCGGCAGATATAGCACATCTTAGCCCCGCACCGACACGTCATCTGCACAGACAGTGGCTCAAATAGTCAGATTTGTTGCAGCCCAAGGCCCTGTTGCATAAAACTTACCAGTCATAGTGACTCTCTCATCAATAGTAACGACCATGGTAACACTGCTCAACAGCCTATCACGGTTTCCACAGAAGTTGGTAGCAAAGATACCATTCATGGTAAGTTTTATGCAACAGGGCCCAAGTGACGGCAATGAAAAAGTAATTCATACAAATCGCATAGAGCGAGAAGATATCTTGCACACATATTGTTAAGGCCATGGCGGATTTAAGGCTGCCTATTACAGCATGGGGGGGGGGGATTATGACCCCCTCTGATCTCGGCAAACAGCAACAGAATTTGGCACATACTTAGGACGTAATCTCTAAGATTGCATAACAAGAAACAGTTCCTACATGTTAACTCATAATTCATTCATAAAAGAGGAATGGCCATAGTCAGTACATGCAAGACAACAATAAGAACAAGAGGACAAAGAAAGGGATAAGATAATGAATAAGAGAATAATAAGGAACAGAAAAGGAAAATAACCAACAAAGAATAGTAGATAAAGTCAACGATGTACAAGGAGAAGCAGAAGAATAAAAAGAAAGGACGAGAACAAAAGGCAGGAAGAAGAAGAAAGGCTATGAGGACACGGAAGGAGAAATTACAAAAATACAAGGTGGTTCGTGAACCACGAGTCTCACCCGATTTTGCATTCAATAAACAGTACTGAATTGTTTTTCAAATATTTAAAATGGTGCCTAGGTGACCTTTGACCTCATCATCCTCATCAACACACATGTTGTAGTACCCATTTGTATTCATCATTTGGACCAAGTACGAACACAATTGCTGCCGAAATATAAAAAATGAGAGCAAGTTAAACTAAAACTTAAAGAAAAATGATGTACATGGCCTCATTTCATTTGACCTTTCGACCCCTAGATGACCTTTGACATCATCAACACACAGGTGGTATTACCCAAGGATCATTTGTACTAACCAAGTATGAACACAATCGATACAGAAATAAAGAAATGAGAGCAAGTTAAACAAAAACTTTAACATTTTTGTAATAGACTAACATGAAAAGTGATTACTACACTGTAGGTCTCAGCCGAACTTCATTCAGGCGAGACAAAAATGAGATTAGACTGTTACGAGCACCACAGTGGTGTCATCATATCCAATGTTATGCATGTTTCTGGTTCTAAACATCAACGCTCAAATGGGCTTTTCCCTGGTCTGACAATGCCTAGTGTTGAGCACTCATATAATGAGAGTTCTTTTTCCTCTACCCACATACATGAGAGCCAGTTGGGTTGACAACAGGCTCATATGACATCACACTTTCGGTACTCTATGAAACTGTAGCCAGCTTTCCTACCTTGTTGCAGCCCTCTGATTTGAGAAACTTGGTGCCGCACTTGTAACAGGTCCTGACCTTCGCCTCAGTCATCCTCTCATGGCTACAAACAGACAATCAGACCAAACAATCCATCACCATTATTTAAAGGGATAGTCCACCCTGAAATTATTTTTGTTTCAATAAAAGCGGACACATGAAAGAAACATATTAGTGAATTTTGTAAAAAACATGTAAAATGGAAAAAACGTAAATGTGAAAGAGACTGTACTAGAACTTCCCTCCCAATAATAGAAGTGGAAATTGACTTAAAGCAAAATCAAAGCAATCAGTACATTTTGAGGCTTTGGGTGGGTTGTTCGAAAGCTATGGCCTAGAGAGCAGAGACCACTATACACTATGGAGCGCATATGTTCGCCTCACCGTGCATGCGTTCAATGGGAACTATGCCCCCATCATATACTGAAAAGGGCAATACGATTATGAAAGTAGACTATGCTCCCTGCAGTACAAACGTAAATGAGGAGAGTTTTTCACTTCTCCAGAAAATGTTCATTAACTACAACTGAGATTTCATACACGCTGTAGTTCGGGTATACTGCTGATTCCTGCCGAGTTTCATGACTTTTGAAAATGAGACACCCTGTCTTTAAGCTAAGAAACACTAGAACATCTCCATGTTCAGATGACTAATCATCACCCTAGTTTAGTGCAACAAACCAAAAGCATGCTGTGATATATCAGCTCTGCTACTAGGCAGTGGGAGGGAAAGACTTACTAGCTAAGTCTCATGGTTGATTGCTTCTTCACCTCCTCGCAGGCCAGGCCAAAGTGGTCCTTCCACGGCTCCTTGCAGTCACGACACGTCTCCTGATGAAGACACAGAAAGAAAGGCAAGGAAATAGCAAACTTCTTTTTGTTTCTCTTGTTACTACCTGAACCATTACCCTTTTGAAGTGATATGAGCAGAAGATGTTAATGACACTGAGGAAAACATAGAAGAGTACATACACAATCATACACATACACAGAAAGAGGAGAAGAACGAGTGGAAAGAAAGGTGAAGATGAATAAGAAACAACTACAGACCTCCCTTTCTCTCCTCATTCCACGCCTCATCACACTTCTCAAAAACTTCCACCTCTTAACCCTACATCCCTGTGTCATTCCTACCTTGAAACCCTCAGGACAACATTAGACCTTATGGTCAGTGTATGGTCAGTGTCTTCTCCCGTCCAACCATCTCCCCTCTCCTATCCTTCTTACCTTGAAGCACTCTGGACAGCGGAAAACCTTGTCATCAGTGTCCAGCACAGCGGCATAGTTGCAGTGTGGACAGCGCAGGAGGTTGTCCATTTCGGCCAGGTTGACCGACTCCTCTCCCACTCGCTCATCATACTTCTCCAGAATATCAGCAGATAGTGTCTTCTCCAGCTGGCCTGCGTGATTCAATGCCACAGAAAACAGCATTCTTAACTACAGTTAGCCCTGTATACAAAGACTGCATAAGTGAGACGAGAATACAAACTTTTTATCGGTAAGCTAGTGGTTCTTACACTCAAGGAGGTTTGAATGAGAAACATTGTTAGATGTATGCCAAACATATGATATCAACAGGAAGGTGGACAGAGAGATGGATCCATAATGTCATCAACTGCTTCTTGGTTGAGGCAAACCAATCTGAGAAACAGAATGCCACAAATTGGGGAAAATCAAAAATATGTTAAATGCTGATTTTTTGTTCTGTGATTATCATAACTAAATCCTGATTGTGCATCTGTCCCTTTGTCAGAAATGACAAACTGTATTAAATTGTACTGTTCACGAAAAACTCTCTTTCCCTGTCATCCGCGAAAATATTGGCTTGTACTGTAGAGACTTACTCCTTGGGAAGACACTGTCACAACCATCCTCCAGACAGGACAGAGCAGCCTTGCCCTGGCCAAACACTGCCTCCTTGGTGTAGCTCTGCAAGCACGTCTGGCAGAACAGGTGGCCCTCCAGGCACTGCACCATGCGCTCAAAGGTCACCTCAAGGAAGCAGCAGCCACACTCAATGAGCTGTCCCTCCTGGGGGGAAAAGGTCAAGGGTCAGCGGTCAATAAATAGCATGTTAATCAAGTGTGGCCCTCCAGGCACTGCACCATGCACACAAAGGTCACAACCAGGTAACATCAGCCACATTCTATCAGCTGACCCTCCTGGGAGCAAATAGTCAAGGGTCAAAGGTCAATGAATAGCATGTTCATTGCAAGGTCACCTCCAGGAAGCAGCAGCCACATTCTATCAGCTGACCCTCCTGGAGGCAAAGGTCAAGGGTCGAAGTTCAAGTAAAACAATGTTCACCTCAAGGTCACATTGCTACCCCAGAGTTACAGCTGCTTCAGATAGCCATGGCCCCTTGAGACTATTTTAAACCTGCTTTCATATACAAGCTTGTGTGCTCAATACAAGCAAATACAAATATACTCAAATTAATTTACCTACAAAAACTGAGATTTGTACTCCAGTCTACATGTTACAGGATTATAAACTAAGTGACATGAAAACTCTTTCTCTTGTGCATTTTCACGTACCTGCTCATACTGGTCTTCGTTTAATCGCAGGGCCACCGCAAAGTCATTTTTCTGAAATCAGAGAAGGTCAAAGAGAATCCTCATAATGCTATTTACAAATGCCACAAGTGTTACAATTTCAGAACCTGTTAATCAGATGTACGGCATAGAATGGCAAAAATATATATATAACAATTCATTGTCTACTAGACAGAAATAATACAGTCACAACTTTTCATTGCCACAGGAATTACACAAATGAAGACACAAATAATCCATACCTCAGACTCCGTCTTGAGATGCTCCTTGTAGAAGTCCACCTCCTTGGCCAGTTCTGGGTGCATGTTCTGGACGCAGTAGGTTGGCTTACGGGCTTTCCGCATTAGTCTGACCTCCACCTTACGGCCATCCGCTGGACAGCAAACAGCAAACAGATGATCATGAATGCAACATTACTGCTGCATTTACCTTTTCCATTGATATTGAATCTCACAACAATGCTACCAAAGGAACAGCCAATCAGCACACTGCATTGTAATTGTTGCCATGGTACTTGAAATCAATAGCTACATTTATTATGGGTTAGTAAATCAAATACAGAAATAACTCATTTCTCTTTAAGAAAAACTATTTTTGTAATTGAGTGATTTGGTAAATTAATGCATTATGAACCATTCTTCACTGAGCCTGGCTATTTGCTGGCTGGCTTTTCTCCACTCAGTAACTGAGCAGTGTGACTCCCACATACTCTGCTCTTTGAGCAATAGACAGCAGGCTATGAGAAAATTTCCCAACACGGTGCAATTCAGCAACACCCCTTTGGTTACTGCAATTCCATGGCAAATGCTGACATACTTCCTGGACCAGGGATCACTGAGCCCAAAAATCCAACTATGAGCAAAAGGCTGATTCAAATATCAGAATTTGACATTGACCTTCGACACATCCATCTGAACCAAAATGTAATCAATGAATTATCCTGTCAGAGATCCTCATTCTACCAAGTGTGACAAATTATTGTTGAATACTTCTTATCACGTTTTCAATATATTCTGGAAGAAGAAATAGACATCCGGAAATATAATGCCACCATCCACCCCTTGGGTGTGGCATAAACAAATAACTGCCAACACCAGAAGAGAACACTTATAAACAAAACATTGACTGTATGCAGTTGGCTGGTATACCTAAACCCTCCCGTGCAGAGATGGAAGAATCGCTATAATCCCTAACAGTAAAAGTGTTTTTAATTCAATGCCTGAAAAAAGGTATTTGGCCAAGACATATAACTTCATTGGAATAACTGTACCAACTTTGTGGTGATATTTGGTCAAATAGTTTCGATACTATGAATCATCAAATAATTGACTGGGCCTTACCACTGATGATAACTTTGCTACCAATGGCAATTTCAATGGAACTTTGAATTTCATTGGATGCCAAGCTATGTTACCATGGTAGTTACCATTGATGGCAGAGTTACCATTAATGATAAGTTTTATGCAATGGGGCCCTGGAAGGGAGCTCTTACATCCTTTAATGTGGAAGAAGGAGCCCTTGCTGTCGTCGGTCACCATTGCCTGGACGAGGGGGTCGCTTTTCACTGCATCGTCAAGGGCCTTCTTAGTCTTGGCGTACGAGCCTCTGAATAGGGATGACATCACCAGCTTAAGGCTAGTCCGACTGATCTGTTGTGAAAAGAAAAACATTGCATGATGAAAAGCACTAGCCTTTGCTGCCACCCAAAAGTAAAAAAAAATGTACCTTTAAGAGTAACACATTGTACCACACAGAGTAACACAAATATTCTGAGGAAAAACGATATGTTGTGAGAAATAAAAATTAAATGTTAAAAACATTATAAATGTTAAATGCAATTGCTTACCTTTGTGAAGTCATTTGAGAGGAGATCCAAACCCTGATTGAAGTAGGAATGGTAATTGTTTATGAAGCCACGATTTTTCCAATCAACATTGATGTAATCCATCCCTTTCACTTCCCCCTGTGTAGAAGGATCAAATGAAAAGTTTATGTCAAACAAAAGCGCACTTCATACAACTGTAAATGTAACATCTTGTCTAGGTTCAATGAAAATGATAGCTTTCCCCTACACAGAATTGCAGTCTATGGGTATAAACAAAATATGGAAAACAGAGAGGTGAAGTTTTTTGAAACATTGGATGCCACAGTGCACATGGATACCAGGAAGGCATCATCACGAAATGATAAAATCATTGAAACTTAAACAAAATTTCAACCTGATGACAAAGGTTCTGCCATCATTATAGAGTACCAAAGTGGTGTCGTCATATGAGCACGTTGCCAAGAGCACTGGTTCTACACAAACTCACTTCATTGAGAGGTTTAGCGGTCTGATATTGTCTAGCGGGCTAGTGTCAGGGACTCCTAATCAGGGTCTCTCCTGTGATCACTGCTGCTTGCTCTACCTGTATAGTTCAGAACCACTTGTCTTGACAATATGCTAAATTAATGTCACACTTCTACTCTCTGGGCCATGATCAATACCACATCTATCCCTCACCTTTAAATTCAGCTTTTGAATGATGCCCTCATTATGCAATCACTCTCTACATTGGTCTATTCAAAACTGAATAAAGTACTTGATAAGAGTATCAATTACCTTAGTGGTTGATGATTTGTGTGTTTCAGGAGCGTTGCGAGGGTAGTCTGCATTCTCCAACAGGTGGTTACAGACAATATTGACAGGGTCCTCCGTGTGATAGTATTCCTGAAGCTTGGCTCGGACAAAGTTGGTCTCAACATCAGGAAACAGCTTGGCCTGTACAGATGACATTTTGTAAATGCATGGACAGGACAAGTTTCTTGTGGGCACACTCACTACTTCCCTTGAGTGGCCACTATAGACATTTTTGAATTTACAACTGAAATTGTCTATAAAGACCAGAAAAAGCTGTCTTTAAGGACAGGTGGTCTTTATTCACAGGTGTAATGCAATGCAGTGAGGTCAATGAAGTTCAGTAGTCTTTGTAGACATGTATGACTGGATTATTTGAGCTCCATCTGTAACAGAGACAATGCTGCTCTTTACTCAATTTAGTTGAATGATATCAAGATCAATTTCAACAAGAACTGGGAAAGCTGGTCATGTTTGCTATTTTGAGCACCCTCCATTTTAATAATAATGGTTAACTTTGATGCTTTGCATTACCACTTCATGAGAGATTCAACAATATCTTAGTACATTCAGTTGTTTGCATTCATGTCCATGCTATGAGGGAAGATATTTAAAAAGCCACAAAATCCGACGATGCACAACATTGATCCAATCATGCACAAATCGTTAATGTCCGAAAGACCATTTTCATTATGCATTCAAATTTTATGCATGTCCTTCAAATAATACATTACTTATGGTAACCCCAAAGCTTGTCAGAGGCTTGTCGCACTTGCAATAACAAATATATTTAGAATGCACTCCACCCAATGATATCGAATCACTAGATACAGGTGACTGTAATAGCAGGCCACTTTGCAAATCTATAGCGTGAAGCTTGTGAACATGTTATGAAACGGCTTATTGTGCACATTTCTACCACACTACAGCTCAAAGGAATTGGAATAGGGAAAGGGAAAGGGAAGGAAGGGAAGGAGCCGCAGTTTTAAACCGTGGTATATTTTGTCCAGTTTAGCATGAAACATGATGCTTTAGCCTAAAAGGCATCATGTTTCATGCTGAACTGGACTAGATATACCATGGTTTAAAACTGCGGCTCCTTCCCTTCCTTCCCTTTCCCTTTCCCTATTCCAATTCCTTTGAGCTGGAGTGTACATGCAGAAGATGATCTTATTGATATCTTACCACCTCCTGTTGCTGAATGGTAATCACAAGCGGGTCCACTGGTTGATCCAGCAGCTGCAGGTCCTGCTCTGGGACATGCAGAGGACCTGGCACAGGGCCTATCCCCACAGGACCAGGCACAGGGCCTGCTAGTAGAGGACCTGGTCCTGGCGCTGGGACTAATCCTGGGCCTAGTACTGGTACTGGCTGAGGTAAGGCAGCAGGAGGAGGAGCTGGTGCTAGCCTGTAGGGGGGCAAGACTGGTCCTGCTTGTCCTGGAAGCGGCACAAAAGGCATAGGTAGGGGGCCCCTGATGTTGGCATTATAGAGAATGGCATCTGGCGCCAGGACAGGAGGAGGAAGCGGTAGCCATGGAAGGTTGTTGTTGGCATTGGTGGTGGTGGTAGTGGTGACATTTACCGATACTCCAGCTACCTGGGTTTTCCCACCTTGCACTGGTTGCGGGACAATCGGCTTGCCTGGACCCGCCACAGGCAGACTGATGCCACCTGGGATGCGGCCCCTGAACTGGACTGTTTGCCGCAAGACATTCGGTGCGGCAGGTGGCTGAGCATGCTGACCATGAAACACATTCTGGTGATTCGTGACAACAGAAGTGCCGGCTGGGACATGCGTGCCTACGGTTGCTTTCACACCCGTGGTACTCGTTGCACTCCCAGATATTGCGGCGGGATGCTGATACCTGGCTGTTGGTGTGAACGGAGCAGTACTCACTGCACTGGTTGGTTGCAGATTTCTACCTTGCACCTGAGTTCCATTTGGTGTGACTTTTAAATGGACTGGACCTTGCTGCTGGCCAGTAAAAGAAGAAGTTCTAGTCAGGATGACCCCTGATGGTAACGATATTGAGGTCTGCTGGGGAAGACTGTTTGGCACACGGTGGCTAGCTGTACTCTGAAAGGTTGCTGCCCCTGCAGGTGCCGGGGCTGCAGCTGGTCTGGGAGGGTGAAAGCTCTGACTGCTACTGGGAGGTCTACTCAGGGTAGCTGGCTTAAGAACCTGCCCGTTCTCAACCTGGAAAGGGGTGGACGTAGAAGGACCCGGTAAGAATCTTGGTGCAGATCCTTGCGTAGAATGTGCCTGTGATATCCCCATTTGTGGTCGCGGAAGAGGAGCTTTGGCAAGAGTTGTGGCTGCCGTGGTCGACTTAGTAGATGATGAGGACGAACCATCGTCACTTGGTGCCCTGCTCAAAGTCGCTGGGATAAACTTCTTGCTCGAGCTAACACCATCTTTCACTGTCTTCTCCATAAAGGCACTTCCTGATATAAACAGGTGCTTCCCGTTGTGTCCCTGCACCCCCTGTTTATACTGAAGAGGACCGTTGAATGAATTCATCTGCCCATTCACCATAGGCGGCTTGATATGCGTGGCACTGAATGTCTTACCACCAGAAGACGAAGGCAATGGGGCAGCTTTGCCTTGGATGGCTTCGTCATTTGTCCTGATATTCACTTTCGCATCTCTGTGATGCGGTAACGTCCTCACAGAAGACGTCACCGGTGTCGCTGATGTTGACACATGCTGCAACTCCTGTGCTTGGCTACTCCGTGGTTTGAAGTCAAATATTTTCGGGAGCTCATCATTATCATCATCATCATCTTTCACCTCGCATATGTTTGCTCTTTGTAAATCAGCATTTGGTTTCTTTTCTTTCCCTAAAACTACTGGCAGGTCAGTCTTCTCTTCTGCTTTGGTTCCTTCGGAAGGCTCTGCAAACACAATGATACAAATACATAAATGGTAAAAGAGAGTAAAGTTGAAGATTACAGGAGTCAAGGACCTCTAATCAAGACAGAACCATTCCTCCTATATTTGATTTCAAGATCTATACCACTTTGAGATGATTCCTTCTCATGATTTGAAACCAAAATAGAATAGAAGCTGTGGTCACGGTAGAATTGTTTTTCCATTAATTACAGGTCTGTAATCTTTATCACTAAGTCCCCTTATCTTAAAACTATAAATATATTATGCATGATAGAGGGTAGAATACATTTAAATCAATAACTTTTAAGATTTCCTTTTTTCTTTTTCTTGCAAAAAAATTATCAGTTCATAGCACGCAAAATCAACACTGACTTGGGCCATGCAGAAATTCTAATTACAGCTATTAGTTTGGAGCTCTGGGCCATGATGCATAGGTTTTCAATTATCAATGGTAACTACAATGACAACAGTCAATTGCACCTGTTGCCATAGTAGTTACGACTGATGGTAAGTTGCAAAAATTGAAAACCTATATACAACATGGCCCTGAAGGACAAAACTGGATTTAGCAATATATACTAAACAAGTTCTATCACACCTACAACAATTATTCTCCTTCACTTTTCTTCTGCCATAATGCATTTCAACTTGACGTTTTGGGTGCATTCCCTTTCAGACATCAGCTGACAAGGTTAAGACTTCTACTCACTGTCTTCCGTAAGATCAATTAGGACATCCTCCCTCACGTTGATCACCTGAGGATCGTCATCTTGAAGGTCTTCAAACGATGGGATGGTCTTAACAGTGGCCAGGAGCTCTTTGGAATTGTCTCCTTTACCCCTTGTAATGACTTCCTCATCAACCCGGATATCGTCACTGGTGTCATCGAGCACAATATCATTGTCAAATTCATCCATCGCTGGTCCATCATAATCAGCTTCTTGGTTTGGTGTTTCATCTTGCGACAGGAGGTCATCGATGCAGCGGTTGAGAAGGGCCTCTTCCGTGACTGGTTCGTAGCAGTTCTTAGGGTGCGTGACGCATTGCAAGATGACCTCTGGTGGCCGCATGGGGAACATTGTTATGAGGTTCTCAGCTACCATATTCTGTATCGTCTCCATGACGGGAGTTTGTGAGAAGACTCCGTTTTCCTATTTCTGCAGGTACACACAAAAAAATTAACTTACTAATTTTAGCAATATGGTTTTTTAAGGTCCTTCATTATTGTCCACATTGACAGTATAATCAATATTATTTAAGGAATAATAAAACCCAAATTAAACGAAAGAAACAAAGAGAAACTACATAAGACATCACTAAATTCTATTCAACAATTCACAAACAACTAACACTTTACATATAAAGTCTCTCCCTGTTACGGATGTTGATAATAATGATTTAGAATGCTTAAATGACGATGCTGGTCGGTAATAATGACAAATTTGCTGCTGATTTTTTAAATAAGTTTGCTTAAAAAAGAAAGCTGTCTAGACAGATATAGGTACTAGGCGGCGGCAGGCCTATTATTTGTATATCACATTTTAGGATATCAGGTACATCCCTTGCAATTCAATTTTTTATCTCTGTTTCTATAACATTGCTGAATAACATTGCTATATATAAACTTAATACTGATATAAATTGAGCCTGTGTACTAATCTAAAATTTATTTTATTAGCGTTTAATATTAGGAAGACAAATTTGGACACCTCTAAAATTAAGTGTCTGTAAGTAACGTGTGCACGTGTGAAGGATTACAAAATGTAACAGCTGCATCTGCTCTGTTTGTGTGTTATATAGTCTAAATAACCTGTTGCCATCTCAATCACAGATTTGGTACAGACCGGATTTCTTTTTTTACAAATGTACTATGCATGCAAACACTCACATTGAAAACACAATCAGTCTTCTCTCATCATTTCAATAAAAGAATGACCCGAGTAGGAAAATCCGACAACTAGAGTCACATTTATAGCCTGCAATCGTGACCATCATCTGTATTGTAACTGTCACGATTGCACAAGTCAATACAAATACTTCACAATTTTCAAGCTCACAATCCACCCTGACTGTCACAAAAGTCACAGTCACAGACACGTACGTAACTTACCCAGTTCATAGATTGTGACCAGTAGAATGAAGATACATCGAGACGAGCTCAGCGTTTGCTTTCATCTGTCAGACAAATGTTCATCTTTTGCGTACGATATTGACTCCTCGTCGTGGATAGTCAGGGAAGAAGTTTTAAGTGTTTTCTCGATCAACGTTTTCGTGTGTTATAATCACGCACATATGTACGTAGGTGCATGGCGCATGCAAAACATTGTACATATGTACTGTAGTAACAGATGAATCGCCCACTGATGCACTGCATGCACGTACACGCACGTATAGCAAGTGCGTAGTACGGTATTCCCGGGTTTATTTTGGGATCACGTTTTAGCTAGCCTTTTGAACGACTGCGTGTTTGTATTTTAATATCTTCCTTTGAAGCTCCGTTGTAAAATCATTCTTTTAAAGACACACAATTGAGTACATACATGTTTATATATCTATCTCAATTAATTTTGATAATATTTGTATTTATTACAATACTGTTAATTATGCAGATGACAATGTCTAAATATTTTATATAAACCAATTTATCCTGAGAAAAGACTACTCTCCCCATTTTTTCAGCACAAGTAGCAACAAGCAGTGAATCCAAAAAGGTCGCTGACAGTGTCAGTGACGCGATGTGTCACTGTGTCCAGTTTTATCTTGCAGTGATTATCAGTGAAATCGCGCACATTGAACAGGTAGTGTCACAGTATAGACAAGGCAACTAGGCTCATTTCATGTGGTTGTAAAATACATGTATACAGTATTCGCGTCATGATATATATTATCTGGCAACAGAGCGGTATATCTGTGTAATAGTCTGAGCATGAAATATCTGCTACTTCAATAAACTGTTTCAAGAACCGACTAGACAGGCGCAGTCCTCGCAACGTTGGATTAAAGTAAAGTTATCCTGATTTATAAAGGGATCGTGTTCATCATGTGTGTTTCCATAAATTGCTTTTTTTTTCTATTTTTGATAAAGGAATATTTTTTTGTCACAGAGGTCATGATGCATTAAAATGATGCATATCCTTTTGAGAAAATTGACATTTTCAAAACAAAATGTACCCTATTATGGGAGAGCACCTCGTACGTGACGTACGTCATATAATCAAACTTTTAAAAGATCTAGTAACTTTCCTAACCTTAAGAGGAACTTAATCAAACCTTCACTAATATATCTCTTTCATGTCTCTGCTTTTATTGAAACAAACTTAACTTAAAGGGATAGTACACCCTGGAATTATTTTGGTTTCAATAAAAGGAGACACATGAAAAAAAAAATAACATTAGTGAAGATTTGCCGAAAATCGGTCAAAGGAAAACATGATTCAATCGATTTTAAAGTTTTGATTTTGTGACGTCACCTGCAAGGTGCTCTCCCATAATGTTGTGTACAATTTTTTGGAAAATGTCCATTTTCTCAAAAGAATATTTACCATTTCACCATTTCATATTTGATGTATCATTAGACAATGTTTTAAACATATCGCTATGAAAGTAATGTAATTCTTCATCAAAGAACATCAAGAAAGGCAATTAATGGAGACAAAAAAGTTGTACACGGTATGGGAGAGCACCTCCCACGTGACGTCACAAATTAAAAATGTTAAAATAAAATAATTTTCTTTTCCTTTGACCGATTTCCATCAAATTACCCTCACTAATATGTTCCGTGTCTCCTTTTGTTGAAACCAAAATAATTTCAGGATGAACTATCCCTTTAAGGGTGAACTATCCCTTTTCAAAATAAAGTAAACCTATCCCATCGCTGACTATACGGGTTGCAGGAGTACATTTAGATCTAGGTACATTTTTTGGGACTCATTTTGTTGTCCTGTGAAAATGAAAGTGATATTCCTCGCATCGATTAGATTGTTGTACCCCAGTCCAGGCTCGAAATGGGAAGTGTCCATTTTAAGTTCAATGTCCACATTTTGTTTTCCATAGGCCTATACGTAAACCATTATCAAATACCAATGATCCTATTCATTCAGGAAAGTGGGCCGTGTAGACGTGAAGCCTCTTTCTCTCTCTCTCTCTCTCTCTCTCGTCCTCTCTCTCTCTCTCTCTATCAATCTCTCTCTTCTTTTTCATCTTCCCAAACTATCTCTCACATCCTCCCTATCATGCCTCTGTTCCCCCCCCCCCCCCTCTCTTTCTCTCTGACTGAACACGCGCAAACAAAACACGCAGACATACATATGATACACACAACATACAACACACAACACACACACAAGCACACACAAACACACACACACACACTCACTCACTCTCTCTCTCTCTCTCTCTCTCTCTCTCTCTCTCTCGCTGCTACGCACACACAACATACAGCTAATGTGGTTTCTTCTTTGCTCCCATACCAAACCTAGCTATATCATTGTCCCAGTCTGTTTTAGAGTTTTTACAGCCTCTTTCCATATAGAAGAACTTTCGTATAAATATGTGAAACAACGGTGTGATTTCTACTTTGCCATTGAGACAGAAAACAGACACATAAGACACTCGTTTTTATTTTTTAATTCGTGTACTTTAATATGTTTTGCGATATAATTATTACAAGCTACGCACAAGACCAATACCAACTTGACACCAACTGCTTCCACAGGTTGTTCGTTCAGACATGTGTCAGAAGAGAATTGTTTTGATTATGGCATTAAAGTTACAAGTGGCTGAACACTTCAGTGAGAGTTTGAGAAAATAGTTTTCTTGTGTAAGCCCATCATATGTGTATTTATAAGTGGGAAGTTTTTAGTCTCATAATTATGTCCATGGTAACGCGTGTAATGTCACACGGGAGTAACCTTTGAGGTTTTTATGCTAGCACACACCACTTACAGTTGTCCTCAAAATTATTCATACCCTTGTTAATTTTTATGATTTTTTATTTTTGTGATGAAATGAATGCATTTTGTCAAGTGTGTATATCAGTTATATGTGACCAACATGTGAAAGAGTAACAACAATACACAATTCAAGAAATTCATCATTTCAGGGGTATTTTATTCATGGATTTTCAAAAAATGCCATGTTCAAAATTATTCATACCCTAGGTTTACTGAGTCCAATGTCTTTCTTTAATAGTCAATAGCATAGCCTTTGTTTCTTATGACTGCTTCTAGACGGTTCTTGTACGTGTCCACAAGCTTCCTGCATGTCTTCTGGGGGATGTTGGCCCACTCTTCCTTGGCAAAAGCCTCAAGCTGGGACAGGTTGGTCGGTTTCCTAGCCAACACTCTGGTCTTCAAGTCTCGCCACAAGTTCTCAATTGGATTCAGGTCAGGACTCTGACTTGGCCATTCGAGGACGTTGACATCATTGTCCTTGAACCATTTCTTCACTACCTTGGCGGTATGTTTTGGATCATTGTCCTGCTGGTACTTCCAATTAGGGCCAAGCTGGAGTTTCTCAGCGGATTCCTTCACGTTTTCATCAAGGATCGTGATGTAATCCTCCTTTCTCATGATTCCTTGGACCTTGACGAGGTTGCCTGTGCCACTGGAAGAGAAGCATCCCCATAGCATTATGTTTCCACCACCATGCTTGACGGTGGGCACAGTGTTCTTTGGAGTGTATGCTTCTCCTTTTTTCCTCCAGACGTATTCAACATCCATATGGCCAAATAACTCCAACTTTGTCTCATCAGACCACAGGATGGTTGACCAAAAGCTGGAATCTTGCTTTAGATGACCTTTAGCAAAGGCTAGGCGAGCCTCCAGATGCTTCTTCCTGAGCAGCGGGGTCTTCCGAGGCCTACGTCCATGGGGACCTCCTCTGTGCAAGACTCGCTCAATAGTGGACCGTGACACCTTCGTCCCTGCCTGGTCAAGCGTTCGAAGTAGGGTCTTGGTTGTGGTCCGGGGGTTGTTGTTGACCTCTCGGCAGATTTTCCTGGCAAGTTTGGGGGACACCTTTCTCTTCCTGCCACGCCCACAGAGGTTTTTAACAGTATTGAACTTCTTGTGCTTGTTGATAATGCTCTGCACGGTTGCCACAGGGACATCATATTGCTTCGAAATGGCCTTATAACCCTTTCCTTCAATGTGGGCACGCACAAGACGTTGCCGTAGGTCCTCACTGAGCTCCTTCTTCTTGGCCATGATGATCAGAAACTGAGAATGACCAGAACACGTTTCCTCTATTTAAAGTCTTATGGAAAGATGCTATGTGTTTGACAATAGTTTAACATTTGGTCAACAAAAAAGGTATTTAATCCATTGGAACATCTTGAAATAACTATAGGACAAAGATTAACACATTCTCAGGAAAGGAAAACAATGGATACTATGAAGAAAGAACATTTTTGTTGAGGTATTGTCAGGGGTATGAATAATTCTGAACATGAGGGAAAAATAACTTTTGGACTTATCTATTATTATGCAGATGAAGTTTAGCCAACTCATATGTGGATTTGTGCATAGCAACAAGTAGACAAAAGATACACAGGAAGTGCCAACATAATAGCTTTTACAAAGGAAGAATCTAACAAAGACTGTTATTTTCAATGGGGTATGAATAATTTTGAGGACAACTTATCGCAAGTTTATAAGACAACAAATCAATGTGGGCGGTTGCATGGAGTGTTCACTTTCCAACCCTGAATACATTGCTAGGGGAAGCACAAATTAATCACTTCAGATCCCTTGAGAATCGATACATGCAAAAATCAATTGAATTTCATCATAGGCCATTTCGTACTTGGTAGTAAAGCATGTAGTAAAGAATAGTAAATAACTGATTCATGCATTAGAGTACTTATCACTAGGTTTTAACGAATACATTTCAAAATTTTAGTCCCGTTTTCACGAAGGTAGACCGTGTACTAAACGAAGACTAACTTTATGTGGCGCAAAATAAATCATCTGATGCTGTCACAAAATCAGTGGTTTTCATCACAGAATCACATATTGGGTGATTTCAATAATCATTCGCTATAGTTATTATGTGGACAAACTCATCATACCATAGCACAAAATCCATTATATTGAATCAATACGGATGTTTTGTGTTGTTTTATTTGGCATCCCAGAATGTTAGTACAGTATTAGAACACCGTTTGCATCAAAACCCTGTTCTAAGTACGGGCTTTAATTGATACCTTCCCAATAATTACACCTTGAATCAGGCTTAAAAAAAATCAATTGTAAAGCTGAAGGATGTCAACGTTCATGGTGACATGTTTTGTGATATTTTGTCGCTCATATTTGACATTTTAGCATCAATGCATTCAAGGAAGGAGTCCTTCGAATATCTCATTTTTTTTTTGCAAATGAGACATGCGTCTAATAATCAATCCAAAACAAAACAGTACGTCTTTTGGACCATACCTATCAATCCAAAGCATATCGGTCATACAGGGCGTCATTAATGATTTATTACAGCTGATATCTTTTAATGCTTTCATCATTACAAGCCGAAGTGGTACCATACCAGTATCGTAGCGGTATCATACCATTTCCAACACGTAGTATGAAAGATAAGTATATTGGTCCTCTTCTATACCGGAACAAGCACGGCCGGTACATGATTTATTGGCCAATGTTCACTGGATCTCTTTAAAGGGTTACTAAATTAGAAAAATAAGTTCCCACTAATCTTTGTAAAATTATCCACTAAAACGAATTTCACATTCGTTTGCCGCAATAAAGTCTCATTTTGACGAAAATTTGAAGAAAAAAAAACGCACGCCTCCAGTGACGTATGAGAAGTCAAAATTCCATAGATTGTACGGAAGTCAACAATATTTACGTAATGTATTCACAACTTTCCCCCTAACTGCGTCGTAACGCGTTATTGCATTCACCTGTATCTTGTCATTCAAATTCAATGGATGGAATTCACTTTAAATATGTTAGTTGTTGCTACTCAGACAAACCTCGGACAAGCTTTGGGGTTCCCATTGGTAACGTATTGTTTGAATGGTGTGAATAAGATATTTTATTTACGCCGTTGGCATTTATGGAATTTTAACTTCTCATACGTCACTGGAGGCGTGCGTTTTTTTTTCTTCAAATTTTCGTCAAAATGGGACTTTATTGCGGCAAACGAATGTGAAATTCGTTTTTAGTGGACAATTTTACATAGATTAGTGGGAACTTATTTTTCTAATTTAGTAACCCTTTAAGATATTGCACTCAGTTTATCATTTGGTGGTGGTGAAATATCAAAATACCCAAGAGTGATGTTTTCAGTTTCTTTTTTAAAGAGTTATTAACTATTTATGTAACAAGTCCGTTATTATCACCAATAAAGCACACAAATTCCATACAGCAGCCATTTTGTCTGGTACACAATTGCTAGACCGAGGTGTGGTAAGGTGTATAAATGGGACAATTTCATGAGAATTAATGATTTGATACACACACATCTTATAGTCCTATATAACAAGTGAAAATCTCATCAAATACTCATATACTTATTTGCAAGCGTATCGAGTAATACAAAATCACAAAACTTGCGCCCAACAAATATGGCATCTCTCAATCCGTAAATTTATCTTAATTCGATTTAAAACCTTTTTTTTTTTTATCAAAGTGTCAATGATTGTTATGTGAACACCTATATAGAATAATAGAGTCATTCCAACGGAAATAAAATACCGAAGTGGTGTCGTCATATCCAGGGACCGATCCAGGATTTGGGGTAAGGGGGTGACACATTTACGAAAACATTTTTGGTCGGGGAAAATCGCGGGATGACTAAATAAAAAAAAAAAAAGGTCCTCACTTCTTACGCTCTTACGCGAAAGCGTGATAACTAAAAAAAAATGAATAAATAAATAAATAAAAGAATAATAATAAATAACAATAAAAAAAAGGTCCTCTAAATAACATCACTCAACTGAGACTTTCACTGATCCATCATTGTCTAGCCGACTATGATCACCAATGTTCGCTCTACCCATATAGTTTTAGAACCAATTGTCTTAACAACATGTCCATAATTATGACGTCACACTTCGGTACTCAGTTAAGCTTTGCAAGAGAAGGCAAGGAAGAAACTCCACCAAGTGCACCTGCTTCTAATGCTGTTCTAGGCACGTGGCAAAAGGTCTCCAACATTAATCATCCACCAGAGCTGGGGTAACAAATCCCTGTCTGCCTTGTATTTTTGGGAAGCACTCGTTATTCCGAACGTTACGCGACAAATGCTCGGATAAACGAACCCTTTTTCGTTTTCGGATTAACGAGCATCGAGGTATAGGCAATTTACGTGTTTCGGAATAACGAACCTATGGAATAAACAAACCTTTGGAATATCGAACTGTAACCGTATTTTTATCATGTGGATTGTCGGTCCATTTCGTGACTAGAGATTGTGTCTAATCGCTTCTTTGACATGTCTGGATAATTGCACCAAAGTTTCATAAATAACCTAACTTCAACAAACTAGTTATCATTGTTTTATACATTGTATGCTTACATATAGAATACAACAACGATGGCTTAAATGACACGGCAGACGACACAATCTGATCAGTCATGCGACCCCGCGATTGGCTGAATCGGAATGGATCTGTGCAAGAAGGTGACGTCACGTTTCCAGTCGCGGGTCGTAACGGCGTCATAATCGTGGCCAAATTGTGTCGTCTTCGGTGGCTTTTAAGATCACATGCATAATCAAGTATACACAGTTCTCTTCTATTTTTTACAATACCATTGTCATGATCATGTTCAGGTATTAATGTAAGCACCGGTGTTCTGTCTCGGAGCATTCATCAGCGATACGATGTCGACGTGTGTCTGTTCTCGATCGTCTTGTCCTTCGACATCGTCTTCAATCACGGTATCGTCGTTGTTTATGACAGGACAATCGAGGTTCTCTATGCTGCCTCGGTGCTGCGAGGTCCTCTGCGCCATCGTTCTACCGGGAGGCGGGCGGGGCAGATCGGGGCGGCGTCCTGATAGCCGAGAGGGTGATGCCGTGTATCTGTCCGGACCTGTTTCATGATATTACGTTGAGTCCTTATTTCATTGAGTATCTTGTTACAATGTCATTTGCTATTTTGTAAATAAAGATAATTCATCTTTGAAGCATCTTGCTTTTGATTTCCCCCATCACATCACTACAACATGAAAAAAAACGAATAATATATGAAAGAACCAAAGTATAATTGTATAATTTCTTGAACTACAATTCGATCTGATCTGACTCTTATTCTTTCTTTAAATTCGATCTAGAATCATGCAGTGATGATGTATTAGCAGCGCATTTCATTTGGGGGACCAAGTTTGGCGTTAAGTATACCGTTATATATTGTTTAATGATCTTGGATGTTATTTTGGCGGGTTGCCTAAAACTATAGTCTATTTCCTGCAGATTGTTTCACTGACAACGTCATTGCGCACAGGCCTTGTATCTTATTCTCATTTACATCGACACCCTGCTCTTGTCTATACGAAACATAAAACAAGGACTACTATAGTTTATAACAATGACAATAGTATGATGCTAACAATATGGAAAACTTTTGCGAAACAGCCCTTATACCTTATACCTAATACATACGCATAAATTGATTTAACTTGTGCATGTACCTACGTTTTGCAAATTTTAGTTTCAGGGGAATGGTGTGGTGGGGGTGGGGTGGGGGTGGAGGGGGGTGGCTGCACGTAGATACCTGTTCGCATATCTGGTCTCATGAAGAGTAATGGAGGGGCTGTTGTGGGCTCTGGTGGGGGCAGGGTGGGAAGCGCCCCCCTCACGGAACCCTTGCTGTGGTGCCTGGTCAGGATCCGGTAGATCTCACCCGCAGCTTTCTTAGACTCCGTCTTCATCTCGCAATAACCTGGTAACACAGACAGAATGGCGGAAGGTGTTAAAACATTGTTTAAAATAAAATAATAACTTGGGTAAAATAACTTTCCAATTATAGAGTTGGTCTCGAGAGTAGTCATTTAGTAAACACAAAGTGAAGGACTAATATGGTGGTCGTGCAGTTTGCAGACATGCAGTTGACAAAGTCGAATTCCCTTTTTTTAAAATAGATGAGACATGCTCCACTATTGCTAGCAAATAGACATTATTGAGATTGAATTAAGTTCTTGTAGTAGTTCTTAGCAGAATGCAGGCCTCGATGTTTGTCAGTGACGATTATCTCACATCAATGAAAGTTACTCAAATTGAGGAAGATCTGATGGGTTATTTTTTTGTCCATTTGTTACAATACGTAATTGAGGTACATGGCATGTTGGTCGCTTGTCAGGGAGCATTCTACCATAAGCTTTTATTTGAGAAACATTTGTAAGTTATTGTTATTAATTGCGTCTGTTGCTCTTTTAAATACATTTCTATAGGCCATTCAAACGTGAAAATATAAATACAAACCTGCATCGCTGCACGTGCTGTCAATGTGGAAACCCAGCGTGTCCTCCGTCACGGTGAACTGGCCCACGCGCTTTAGATCCCACGAGAGGCAGCATTTGGGCGGGCTCAGGGTTGCTAGGCACATCACGTGATGCGTCACGTGAAGGGCCATGCGGAACTCGGGCGCCACGATGCCTTTCAGCGGAAAGACGGTCCAGCTTTCTGTAGGCAAGTTCAAGGTAATGTGGTGTATGAGATGGTTGGTTAATCAATCATGTCAATTGATGGACTGATTGTTAAGTAATCGTTTATTGATTGATTGATTGATTGATTGATTTGAATATTGATGAATGATCGTGTGCAGAAAGAAAATTCAGCTCTAGGATGGCAAAATCAAGGAAATGGGTCGGTTGATTTATTACTGGTTAGCAGACCAATGGACTGTTTACCATGACGTGAAGCTGATACAAAGAGCTCAGGACAGGGAGTTGTGGCATTCCATGATCGCCTACGTCATAGGATATGATTTTCTGTATACATCAAAATCATTACGGCGTTTAGGTTTAAAGTGTAATGAATATTACATTCACATTCAAGAAAAAGGCTAAAATGAATGGTCCATTAGCCCCCACGCCACAAGAAGCAAGATCCAACCCGAGGGCTTCGACTCACCGCTGAAGAAGTGCGACTTGATGAACGAGTACCACGTGGCCAGGTCCTCCGACGCCATCTTCTTGACGAAGAGGTCACGTGATGCAGACTTGCACTCCTGGAAGAGGATGGTGTCTGCCGCCAGCATGATGGCCCAATACTCGATGGGCGACCGGCGCCGCTTGCCCGGCCGCTGCATCATGCCTCGCTCCGTGCCCATGAAGGTGTCCTTGTTGATGGTGTAGGCGCTCTTCAGGTGCTTTTCGTCCATCTTCTTGAAGATCTTCAGCTGGAACAAGCCTGGCGCGGGCGAAGAGCGGAAATGAAGGAAGGATAGATACTGCACGAAATCTCCATACTGCATACTTTTATCGCAAAAAAAATCGTCCCACAAGCACCACGCAGCGCATGTTTGCGGTCATAGCCACTTCCGGTCTAATGTATTAACGTATGAGCCAGGAAGTGCGTATGACTGCAAACATACACTGCGGGACGCCATTTTCTCGTGTGTGGTATAACTACTCTAACTCAAAACATGTTCGCCATTACAAGAAGGATACACGTAATACAATTGGACAGAAAGGAAGACGGGAAAGAGAGGGAGGGCAGATACTGACATATAAAAAGTGTGTTTGTGTGTGTGTCTGTTAATTTATAGCTGTATTTCAGTCTATGTTGCTTTCATAGTATATGGTGATGAAATCTTTTAAGTTTGTTAATTTGCGCAGTAACAATCAGAGGATATTGCTGTATCATGCATAATTTTGGAATTGAACAAAGATTCTTGGAAACAAAAAGTGTGTGTGTGTGTGTGTGTGTGTGAGAGAGAGAGAGAGAGAGAGAGAGAGACAAAGAGAGGGAGAGAGAGAGAATGAATTGCGGGAAGAAGATAGAGATGACTATATGGAACGATGGAAGATCGGAGTATGCATACAAAGAAGGGGAGAGTGTGATAAATAAAATCAATAAAGAGATACTCAAAAGTGAAAAGAAAATAGTAGAGTTAAAATACAGGAAAGAGGAGCGGGAAAGTGGAGACAGAGACAGAGAGAGGTATACGTGCGTTTGTGTGTGTGTGTGTGTGTGTGTGTGTGTGTACGTGTGTGTGTAACAAGTATGGGAGAGAGAGAGATACTAGGAAGGAAGATAGACAAGCAAATGGCAGGGAGAGACAGAGATTGAGATAGAAAGAAGGAGAGAGAGAAAGAGAGAGGGGGGAGAAAGAAACTGGATTGGAGAGAGTCAAGAGAGATTGGATGGAGAGGAGAGGCAGAGTGAGAGAGACACATTTTTCTGTTATGCCAGCATGTAAAAGAGAGGAAGGGAGATTTTCTTCCTTCAGACTCTTTTTAGGCCTGTGCTTATTTTGTTAACACAAACAAATATTACATGCTATATCAAATATATTATGCATCTTATGTCGCTGCATTTTCCCATTATTTGCGGGGATTACACAACACACCTGAACAATATATACGATTACAATCCAGACAAACAAGTACATGCACTGTAATGGAAACTCATATCTGCAGAAACTGAGAAGATGCCTAATCCATCATCCAAGGCGATTACAAGAAGACGTAAGAGATCTGCATTGATTTCATTTCCGTGAAAGCATTGATCCTTTTCAGTTTCGTAATTGCTCTATTCGGACGCTCAGGTTACGTCCTTATTGATGTTTATTTCTATATAGACCTAGACGGGAACGTTAACGAACACATCTAGGTGGCACCAGGCCGTAATTCCAGATGTGCTTCAGAGTAAATCATTAATCTATATTATCGATTAATCCTCGATGCAGAAGATGAAAAGCTCCTGTGTGCTTGTAAATGACTAAATGGAGAGTAGATATCAAGATAACTTTAAAACGGACTGGCTCTCTGTTATTTGCAAACACCAGCATAGTCGCATATAACTCCATGTCATTCGACACTGGACATCAATTCCGATCTTTATTCCAAAACCTAACACCCAATGAAGAAAAAGAATCTTCATTGAAGACACAAATGACTCATAACACACTTCGAATGTAGATCCAAACTTCAACAAGTTTTTAGAGTCTGTAAATAACAATAACGTGTTCAAGTTAACTATCAAAAGCATAGCAACGTTGGTATATAATAAAGCTAGTTTCGTAACAGTGCTTTATTCTTTTTCTTTCATTTCATTTCATATTCTCCTTCATTCTGTGTTTTCATGTCAGGTTTCATGCTTGTCCTCCCATTACGTCAAGCCTATATACATGTATGTCTTCCTGCAATTCTTCATTCAAATTGTGTTTTAACAAGTGCACATTCTACTGTCTGTTCATACTTGCGTTCATACGTTAATTTGCATATCGTGTATATTATATTTTGTGTATCACGAGCTCTTTTACAGTCTATCGGCAGCGCTCGCTCATTCTATTCAAAACGTGAGCGTTTTATTTTTTCGTCTCGCGAAATCTCGCGTGCAGATTTTACTGCACTAGATTATGAATGAATTCGACATGCTCGCGAGATCATTTGCTGGTGCCTTCTGTAAGCATACTGATCGCGCATTTTAAGACAGGGATCGAGATTATATCTTTATAATAAGTATTTTCATTTTTTTTTTCCAAATTCGCAAAGTTTTTATTTCATTTGCTTTCAAAAACAGGCCTCAAATTCTTTTTTTTTTAATATGTAAGCTCTCAGACTTTGCTGGATCTTGACCCTTTTACGAATTGGACGGTAACACCAGTTACAGCTTTGGAAAGCCAGTACTCCAGCGCAGATTTTGATTCCAGTTTTGGTTGGGCTCAGAAATAAAGCATTTGTGCTATTCGTCTCCAAAGTGACAGGAATTTTCAGAAATCATACGGACTTCGCAACCGATGTATATGTAAGCTCTCAGACTTTGCTGACCCTTCTCCAAATTGGACGGCAACACCAGTTACAGCTTTGGAAAGCCAGTACTTCTGCGGAGATTTTGATTCCAGGTTTGTTTGGACTCAGAAATAAAACATTTGTCTTATTCGTCTTCAAAATGACGCAAATTTTCAGAAATCATACGGACTTCGCAACCGATATTCGCAGTGCAGCCAGTCCGCTGTTTACTCTTTTATAAAGCAAGCATTTGTACTCGGAGGTGCCGCGGTGTAATGATTATGAAGTGCGGATGAAGATCTCAAGGTCCTAGGTTCGAACCTCTCCATGACACCTGCAAGATAAATGGTACTCTCCATCCAAGAGTATAAATGAATTCCTGGTAGGAGGTCAACGACTATCATGATCATGTAAATGATCTGGACCTTGCGCAGATGTCGTTTAACCGGCTAGGAGTAATATCCATTGAATAGAGATGGTGCACATATTTTGTGTTTTTAATATTACGTTGTTGTGTGTTAAGACCATTGGTCTGTTTGTCACGCCCCTTTCATCTCAGTCTGCTGACTGCGATTAACAGAAAAGACTAACCTGTTTTTTTTTTTAATTAAGATCACTTGAATAATTCAGTAAGTCAATATGCATGTAATATGTTACAAAGATGAACAAAACAAATAGATTAAAGACAGCCAGTCCCTTTTTCAGATCACCACAAAACCATCGAAACATTGGCAAAACATATAGAGAAGTGTTAGCAAGCTCTATATTCGTAATTTGAAACTGATACGTAGTGTAAAATTCAAATAATGCACGTAAACAACGTCTGATTAATAGTCTTTACCTCAGGCTCTTAGCAGTTTGTTTTGAAATATCTGCTTTATTGGTTAACCTGTTTATTAAATTATAAAACGCATTATGGAAAAAAGTGTTCTATGGAAGGAATCATCTCCAAAGTTTGGTAGTTACTCATAAAATTAGGATTTCACACACGCATAATAACCACATAGATACTGTAACAAAGACTAATACTTTTTTCGTGGTACGAAAAAAGTCGGTTTGAAATTTAACGGCTGAAATTTTTAACATATACAGAAAGCTTCAACATGCTATATTCTTTGAAATGGTCTTGAATCACACTTTCTTTAATTTACGATCGTGATAGACGATTTCAAATTTTAAGCTTGCAAAAGGGACGGACAATCTTTAACTGTCATACCTGTCTTTGCGTCTCCCTGAAACACCACCCATCTCTGAAAAAGAAAAAGAAAACAAAGACGAGACATACTTGTGGACAAGTATAAGTTGGTCTGCATTGGCATATCATGCACAAACATGGGTTGATAAATGCACGGTGACATTATGGACCTTCAATCGTGGCACCGTCTATTTATAAGAAATCAGAGACACCGTTCAAGAAAGCTCATAGCGCATCTACAATATACTAACATTTCAGAGATTTGCCTAAATGGTCACATGTATATGCTAATAACATGTAATTAATATTCGTGTAAGATAAAGGGGTGAAAGGAAAAATGGGATAGAAAATCTTAAAGAGAATAACACAGTGAAGGATAGAACAGAAGAAGGTGGCAAAATGAACATTGCAAAAGGAATAAATAAAAATTGACCCCACCTACTCCAGGAATCGAACCGGGACCTCGAGTTCTTTGAACAGCGTCTTACCCATTGTGCCACAAATCTTCCCATTCACTTAACACGTAATGCCCAGTAGGTGCTCGAATGATTTAGAAATCGATATTCAAGCTGAGATTTTTATCCATGATCCCCACATCTGATTAAAAAATGGAGACGATGTCCCCGAAAGCTAGTAGACTCAGCTACAACATAAAACTTAAAATTTAAGAGTAGCAGAATTGAACATACAGCGAGATAACTGTTTTCACTATCTTCGTCATTACCACAATTTTGTTATTATCGTCATCATCAATATCATCATTATCATTTTTAGAATGTATGTAATTCAGAATAATTTACAGTGTTCAGACTGACAAGGGTATTCACTTTCACACTAGTGTGAACACTCTCCAATATACAAAGCAATCACTCAGAAACCAAACTGCTTCCTGTGCCTTTGAATTAACGGGAAACATAATTCTGAACAAAGTAATTCTCACCAGTATTCATGATTTCCCACGTGAATTGGCTTTTGAACTTTGATGTAAGATGCCTGGTTATGGTATCGATTCTCTATCTATATGCCATTTTGATCACGTGTCTTTCCAAGATGCATGTTATAAATTTGTAAATGCCATACACTACATTAACATGTATCCCGTGTCTTCTTCAGGAATATGTGATGCTGACACCGCATTCGCCTCCCTCCCTCCTTTTTTCTTTTTTTTTTTTAAAGACAATTTCAAGTCTGAAGAAATACTTTCAGAAAGAAAAAGGAAACGTATTGGGTTAAAGAAACATGATGATATTGTTACAGTCGCCATGGGCGTTTTAATTGACTGAGGCTATGTGCGTCATCGAGTATTATTGCAGTATTTGGACGAGGGTCGTCTATATAGCTGGCGATACCAATCCAATTCATAATGATTTGTACAGCGGCACATGAAGAATTGTGCCCATCCTGTAATAGGTGAGGTATCATATCTGGTCCATGACACGTTGCTTTGAATTAAATTTAGATACGGTCGATTGCTTGACAATAATGTAGCATTTCATGTATGTTTATGTTTATTTTATGTAATATTATGTAATTCCCTTATGTTTATGTTATGTAATGTTATGAAAATATATTTATGTTTATGTTATGTAAGTATGTTTATCTTTATGTTATATAATTCATTTTCACGTATTTTGTATTTGTTTTTATGCCAGAGTAAAAAGAATTTCCTGCATACGATAAATAATTGTGCTTCTTCTGTAACGGGTGAGATATCATTTCTGCTCCATGATATCAGTATCTTATTTAATGACAATTAATGTCACTTTGAATTGAATTTAGATACTGTCTATTGATTGATAATAATGTAGCATTCTATGTATGTTTATGCCTATGTTACGTAATATTATGTAAGTATGTTTATGCTTATTTTATATAATTCTGTAGTCATGTAGGCCTATGTTGTATTTTTTTATACCAGTGGAAGAAGAATTTCCTGCGAAGGATAAATAAATAAACAATACTTTACGATATTATAAAGTCACGATGAACACTGCAAACTCTCATCTTTCTGCTTCGTTAACCCTTTGTGCATCAGATTAACTGTTGTTCTATGGGATCTGTGTGTATCACATGTTAAACAGGGCATATGTTGCACACAAAGAGTTAATGTCCAAAAGTGCGAAATAATCACAACCGGGGTAAGATAGCAAGTTACAAAATGGTAATACAAACTTTCCACAAATCTTCCGTCGACTGCATATAGATGTAATGCTTAGACATTATCAAACGTTACAGTTTTATTTTATAATGAACCATATTCACTTCACCCTACAAAAAAGGTCTGTCATGATGCAATGATAACACGATAGTTTGTTGTACAAGTGAACTTCACGGAATGAACACGGCGTGATCAGTTACCTGTCGGAGACGAATAATTTAATTACCATGGCGAAACCTGCCCGTGTACTGTGTCCTGGTATAATCAGGGTTATCATTTTGAGTGCGTCCTTGAATTACGCTATGCCGGGGATTTCAGGGAAACGGAAGCAATACGATGCTACACAATTCGGATACGTTACGAAAAGAAATACGAAATATTGCATTACTGTTCTTCAACGCATAATCGAAGCGAATAGAAGAAATCCCTCTTCCCACATTGGGGATTTGATTTTCTGACGATGCGCGGATATTACAGTAATCCGACATAAAGGCACTGACCTGATGATAAAAAGATTGGCGGAGGAAGAGGGTATCTGGTATTGTCTTCTTGGCAAACTAGTGTTCTTGTTAGATCCCCCCCCCCCCCCGAGGCTCTAGTTCAATTTTAAAAGTAATCAAACTATTTGTCTCCAATACAAACACTTATGTTACACATGGAAAACATTGTCATTCGAAAGAGAATTAAACGTATCGGAAATCAGTTTAGTCCTAAATAACTGAATAAACTAAGTAAAATTATCAAGCCTATCATAAACCTATGTACGTATATATATTGACACAGAAAACAAATCCAAACTTACAAGTCATGTATCTGTATGCATCTGTAGAATCGCCAAGTTCTTTTAGACAAATGCATATCTATGCGACGTATGCTTATACAGCTAGTATATTGGAAACGCATCACGGTATCCCGGTAGTAATCATCATTTTGGGAGAAACGTCCTTTCTTTTACTATTAACATTTGAGGATATATGTACGAGAAATATTACATAAAATGACACCGTTGTTCAGGCCGATGCCCTAGTGTCAGGTGACAGGGGCTGCTCATCAGTTCTAACGATTTCTCCACGCCCTTACCCTGGATTTCCCTCTCTCTTTCTCTCTCTCTCTCTCTCTCTCTCTCTATCTCTCTCTCTTTCTCTTTCTCTCTCTCTCTCTTTCTCTCTCCCTCTCTCTCTCTCTCTCTCTCTCTGTCTCTCTCTCTTTGCTGCAAATGCTGTCATTCGACAGGTGCAGCTCATGGTCTACAGCAAAATTCTGCATTGCGCGCTTTAAATAATGCCCGGGAACGGGGAAAGCAGGTTACACTGATACTACTTTGTCTTTGAAGATGGACCGAAAGGAAGAGAACAAGAAAGATCAGGAATTAAAGGAGAGGAAGAAAAATAAAAAAAGAGAAGAAAATAAGGCACAGAGGCTGACGACAAGGAGGTTAAAAGATGAATAGGAGAAGAAAAAGAAGAAGACGAAGAGGAAGAAGAAGAAGAAGAAAAAGAAGAAGAAGAAGAAGAAGAAGGAGAAGAGGAAGAAGAAGAAGAAGAAGAAGGAGAAGAAGAAGAAAAAAAAAGAAAAAAGAAGAAGAAGAAGGAGAAGCAGAAGAAGAAGAAGAAGGAGGAGGAGGAGGAGAAGAAGAAAAAGAAAAAGAAGAAGACAGAAAGAGGAGAAAAAAAGGGGGGGAGAAAGCAGGAGAAAGAAATATTATGCACAATATATTATACATTAGTTATACAATAGTAATAATGATAATGATAACGATACGGTGACATTTACCCAGAATAGCCTCATCAGTGAGAACACTAATTTTCACGAGGGCCCTGCGATATTACCTCAGTCACTGTTTCAAAGGATCCTACCAGGTCACTATCTCTCTCCTGGGTACGGAACAGTTATGTGAATTAAGATGTTTAGCTGAAAAACGCAAATGGTAGCTGCTGGGGTTCGAACCCTTACCCTGATCGACGGTCAGAGGTACGATTCACAAAACACAGCGCCCTCTCATACTTTGACGTCATAACAATGAGGGAAGAAGAAAGAGAAGGATATATATATATATATATATATATATATATATATATATATATATAAAGACAAACAAATTGAATGAAACGCCGGAGAAGAAAAATTATTCGAATTTTCGGTCATAGACCTTTATCAAGAATGAATGACCGAACAATTTACACAAAAACATGATTGCGTACAACGAGCGTATTTTGAACTGGAATTAGGGGCGCTTATCACATAAACGTAGTACAAGATAGGCGTAAAGTTTAGTAAACCAAATTATAGAGTAAAATCCACAGATTTATATATATATATATATATATATATATATATATGAAAATAAGAACTAATAACGATTCTTTTTTTATGAGAGAACGAAGAAGAAGTACGAATAGGATAGTAGGTGGTAGATGAGCAGGGTGTGAAATGTTTTGTAAAGAAGGAGCAGAATAATAAGCAACAAAAGAGCAGAAAGAAAAGAGATTTCAATCTTGGGCGATTTTTTCATCTATGTTTTCAATACCGGCCTCTATCCCTCGCTCTCATTCAAAACACGTCCGCATTCTATATCTTTCACCTTCTTCAATATTAATATATGAACGTGTCTGTGACAAATGTGTTTCAAGTGGCCAGTGAAATATAAGCGCAATCACACATAATACATACATACATACATACGAGCGTGCACACACACACACACTCTCCAGATACACGAAAATGAATTTACACCGATGGAGAGAGACAGGGGGGGGGGGGGGTTGTATACTTTATACTTCGCTGACAAAAGGTTGCAAGTAATTTTGATATTTTTTAATTCAAATGATGTTTTTCCTTCGTAGACATGGTATGGAATGACAAAAAGGTTATAACATAATTAGCCACGGAAGAATTTATCAATTTGTCTAGGAACTGCGTTGTCAAACGTCAAGGACAATTGCTCTTGCACTTAAAACTATCTGTCACGATTGGCATCAAAATATTCGTTGATTTTTATTATCATAATCTAGCAAAATAAAGTAAACACAAATCAATATAACACATTAACTGCCATTCACTCTTGATCAGTTGAATACAACTTATGGCGCCAGATGTGACGTCATCACCAGTAATAGTCACCAGTACAATGTCAATGCCCAACTTGCGAACAAAAGTGAAATGAGGGACTAACGTCTTTTTTTCCAGAGCATGGGTTACATATAGCTACCGACGACGGCGGGTTTGGTCAATCAATGTGGAGACGGGTGGGTGTTGTTTACGCAGCCGAAATTCATATCCGGCCTCGAATTTGGAGCAGGATGAGGGAGACGCGGGGATGTGTATTTTTATATAACGCAGTTTGGAATTTAAAAAAAAAAAAGTCATGAGAATCGCTCTCAGGCACGTTGCTGGGACATGTCGCAACCTTATTCAATACTGTGTCACAGCCACAGTCTTACAGATTACAGTCAGTGTATGATAATGCACCACACATCATTGCATAATGTCGCATGAAATATATACTACACATGTCTTTATGCTCCATTGAGGCATTTTTGCATTGGTAATACACACCATTCACATAGGGGAGTACGGAGTCTGGCAGAGAAGGTATTTCCTCTTTATGCTCCATTGAGGCATTTTTTTGCATTGGTAATACACAACGCTCCCATAGGGCAGTATGGAGTCTGACAGACTTAATAAACGTTTATGAGCCAAGCGTGTATTTCTCACTAAAAAATGCACACAAAGCCCGGAAAGTCGCATTCTGCCCAGGACAGGAAGGGTTAAGATCAATCGAGAAAGAAAATTCATGGGGTGCTTTTGGCAGTAATGTTAGATACGGACAGAAATTGAAGCTCGTATATACCCCCAAAATGAATTATTTAACTTGAGAGCGAGAAGGGCGTGAAAAAAGGCCGTGTCAAAAACCAGAAGGGTACTAACGTCATCATCTATGTACAGCTTAAATATCTCCTTGCTCTCAACAGACGCATATAGTAGTCGTAACTTTTGTAAGTTCATCGAGTAAAAAAAAATGTAAAACTCCATACCATGGTTAAAAAAAGAACTGTCTGTGCATTTTACAGGCGCCAATGCAAATCTAAAATCATTGTTTAAGTGGAAAACTGAAGTAATTTGATTTAGCGGTAACCAGTACCCATCCGTATACATCTACACTAATAAATGCAAAGTAAAGAGAGAACATGCGATAAATACATTACGAGCATTATCTATCATACTTGAGGTGAAGTTCTCATCCCCTTTTTTCTTTCTAACTAAACGATAAACAAAATAATGGAGTTTAGACCCAACACTAAGTGGCTGAACAGCTGATAATCGACCCGAGTTGAACTTCGTCATGAAAGTGAGAGTTAATGATTAAAAGATAGTTGGAGTGAGTAATCATTTGTAATCGTTTGTATTTCGCTTTTTATCATTATATTCATACCATCCCGATGAGTTGTTTATCATGTGGATTGTTGAGCAACCGATATAAAAATAGCTGCTCAATTTATCATAATACCGAACAATAAGTCTAGACGTCTAGAATGCTTAATCGCTTATTGAATAATAACAAACCGTCTCCTTATATCGGGAAAGCAGCTATTAATAACCGTGTGTGTACCACGCAAAATGACGCTCTATAAGATTTGTGTGTATTACGTGTTAATAAATTCATTGTCATGGCATCTAAAGAGTTAACGTCTGTACACAGTTTGTAAAATCATAAATCAATCAATCAATTTGAAATCTGTAGAACTGTATACTTAATTTAAAATCTGTAGGAATCTCAGACCACAATATACTTTATTTTTTAGTATGTAATCACAGTCATGTAGTTGCTTTTAAGAAGGAAAATGGACATTTTTACTGAAGTTATGTTAATTTTCCGTACCTTTGGCCTTTACGTCATCTATGGGTAACCTATACCTTACAAGCTATGCTTTTTTAGGTTTCCCTCCATAATAATTTGTACAATTCGATTTGTTTGCCAGTTCAAGATGAACTGTCCTGATATATATTCATTTATACCTTGTTAATTCCTTGTATTCAATTTTATATCATTTTTGAAGATTATTATGGAAAAATAAATCAAATCAAATCAAAATCCATATTTTGCCTCTTCGTCTTCTTTGGACGTGGTGAATCAACAATTTAATGTGAACATGGACATGTCGATCAACCGAGAAGATAAATAGGTGAATTTCGTAAAAATAACAATAATGATAATCTAAGATATTGTCTTCCATTGCGGTAACACTGTTACCAACATAATCTTAAGCCGTACCATATCAAGTCAAGGTGTCCGTATTGGGTGATTGCCTCGGTCATTCAAAAAATAAATCTGGACAACAACTTAGAGACTAGAAAAGTTGCTCAGGATCCAAGGAAGAGAAATGGAAAATGGAATGAATCGTGCTAATATTAGTAAGGAGATTTTAAGAAGTCAGGATTTCTAATAATAATCAATTTACTTTTTATTCATGTTATTACTCATTTTTTTCTCGTCACTTTTTTTGCGGGATGGACCTAATTCAACGGTATAGTACGACAATTAAAATCAAAGAGATGGATGTAGGCTGGTCATCTAGCTAAGGGGGGAGGGGGGATAAAAGACACACAAGCTAACTAACTGGATGGTTTATACAGCACATCATACAGTGTATTAAAGCAAACAGAGTAAGAGAATTATAGATAACCTTAAGCCTCTGTGCGCGAAACGAACTACTTCTCTCTGAAAATTGTATTACTTGTGCAAAAATATTGCAAAAATGGCGCACAAATACCATTTTCGTTATGTATTCAAATTTAATGCACGTCGTTCGAATAATAATCTATGTTATCAATGGTAGTCCATAAGCTTGTCCGAGGTTTGTCGGAGCAGCAACGACTAATAGATTCAGTTTACGCTCCATCAATTGAAGCTGAATTACAAGATACAGGTGCAACTAATAACGCGTTACCAACCAGTTAGGTGGAAAGACGTGAATACATTTCGAAAATGGCAAATCAATATCTTGCATGCATATGAAAGGCCCATACAATATCCTCAATAACTTCCCTCCAAAATGTTGAAGCAAGGTAACTTCACATTGCGGTGTTTTATTTTTATTTTCCCGATACCACTTCGCTCTTAACACTAACGAAAGTTTCTGCAATATAACTGATATAACTCGATCCACTTGGCGCTTATAGGCACGACGCACTAATATCACAAATGTGAATTTCTCATTAGATTCTAATATACACTAATATATCACAACATAGATGTATAACTATTTAAAGCTACATGATTATCTTACTTTCATAATTTTGATCAGTATCCTTGTTCATTACCAAATCGTTGGTTTCGCCTAATACCAATGCAACAATAATTGCACCCAATACAAGATTCGAACCGGAGACCATCTTACCCTTTTGGTCTTGATGGTCTTCAGACAGACAATCTGGTCCAGGTAGCCGGTCCTAAATCGTCTGTGATTGGCCACGTCCTCCTCCACTGTCTTAAGCCCGATGAAACTACCCCCTGTCATCCTCACTAGCCCAGGGCTGGTCTAAGGCCAGGTCGGTCTAAATCTCGGTTCGGTAGTCCAGATCGGATGTAGAACGCTTACACCACAAAGATCGCAATCCTCGAAGACGCTCGTGAGATCTGTGTCTGGCGTGAATGTTGTAGGCCGATTTTATAGTTTGATACGTTAACGTCTCCCAATATGTCTGGATGTCAAGAGAAGATTTTATTCCGATATTGTATCCTTTTCCAATAATCATGTGCAACTAGATTTTCAATGTTTTCCCCATTAGATTATCTCAGACTATTAATATTGAAACTTGATACAGTTTTATCTACCAAACTCGATACGATAGACCTATTGAGCGATATATCTTGACGTCGTTATTTTTCAGTAACCATATCAGCAAATGATCATATTCGATGAAGGAGAGAAACCCACTTCCGCGACGTAGCTCAAGTTGCATCCAATAGTTGCTCCTCCATACGCGTCAAAAAATGTGACGGACCGGATTGAAAGCCCAGATTCCCCTCAGATCGATATCGACGACCATAACGCAAACGACAGCCAGACACTTTCCGATGCAGCAATTACACAGTCAGTGCAAGGTCCGAATGATAACAATTACAGAATTTAAATGTCAAATCTGCTGTCGTTCGCCTGCCGTCTTAACATAACGAAATGACACTTTTCCTGGTAATAATAATAATATGCGATCAGCCGGTGCATATCCCCGAACACTCTGCGTGTATAGGAGCGATAGTGGGGCGGTTAAGCTCAAAATATTGGCCGGATTGTGCACTTAATGACTAAAGCATGAAATTTTCACCACATCATCGTTATGATCTAAGCTTCGATTTAAGCTATGGAAGCACTTTGGACTTGACCTCTGGTGACCTCTGGTGACCTTGAAAGGTCATTGGCGTCACAATCATGTTTTTTCCAATTCAGCACTAGCTAACTTCATTAAAATTATATATTTATTTGCTAAATGTCATCGTTATGACCTAAGCTTTGATTTAAGCTATGGAAGCATTTTGTACTTGACCTCTGGTGACCTCTGGTGACCTTTAAAGGTCATTTGTGTCGAAATCATGCTTTTTTTTCCTATTTAGCACTAGCTAACTTGATTAAAATTATATATTTCTTTAGTAATTGTCATCATTATGACCGAATCTTCGATTTAAGCTATGGAAGAACTTTGGACTTGACCTCTGGTGACCTCTGGTGACCTTGAAAGGTCATTGGCGTCAAAATCACGTTTTTTCCAATTCAGCACTAGCTAACTTCATTAAAATTATATATGTCTTTGTTTCATCGTTATGACCTAAGTTTCGATTTAAGCTATGGAAGCACTTTGTACTTGACCTCTGGTGACCTCTGGTGACCTTTAAAGGTCATTTGTGTCAAAACCATGCTTTTTTTTCTATTCAGCACTATCTAACCTGATTAAAATTATATATTTCTTTGGTAAATGTCATCATTATGGCCTAAGCTTCGATTTAAGCTATGAAAGCTCTTTGTACATGACCTCTGTTGGCCTCTGGTTACCTCTGGTGACCTTGAAAGTTCATTGGCGTCGAAATAATGTTTTTTCCTATTTAGCACTAGCTAACTTGATTAAAATTATATGTTTCTTTGCTAACTGTCATCGTTATGACCTAAGCTTCGATTTAAGCTATGGAAGCACTTTTTATTTGACCTCTGGTGACCTCTAGTGACCTTGAAAGGTCATGGACGTCAAAATCATTTTTAAGGCCCCATTTTGCTTACTATCCATGGGTAAAGCAACACTACTGACCACTTAGTCGGTTTGCATGCCCATATGTCACATTTATTGTGCACAACTTTAATAAATTTCCCTTTCTAGAATGAACAAAGATTTCTGTAGAGTTGTTTGTGTCAAAGTAAAGGGGTAGGAAGTACCCTATCATGTAGCCCTACCCCTAATCGGGATATCTGGGAATGTTAGTCCTATGCAATGAAAGAGGTACATATATTTATCTATGTTAATCAATATATAACGTATTACTGTATTTCTGAAATGGACTTGGTATTTAGGGTTGTCAGTGAATCAAATAGGTAGCCATTTACACCCCACTTCACAGCATTTACAATAGTTAGCTACGTAGCAATACTTTATACTGGATAATATCACTTTAGGTATAATTCAGTTTACTAATAAGAATTATTTTTGGGGTGGGTGGGGTGAGGTGTTGTGTGTGGCAAAAGGTACAAACCCCCAACCCTTCCTTACTTCAGGATTTTGTAAATGGATATTGACATGGTCATCGACATTATCAATATTTACCAAGCAGGTATTAGGATGATGAGTAAAAAGCCTGATAAATGCTAAATAATTAGCAATGAGTCAATTAAAATCATGTACATGTATATTTTCTCTCCTTGAAGCACCAAAAAGGGCAAGATATACCCTTGCTATGACCCATTTGAAGTGGAACAACACTGTCAAAATCTGTATTCATAGCTCTCAGTTTATCCAACTTTTGACTGATATTTTCAATCATGTGGAAGGGTACGTTCAGAGGCATATTGTGCTTGGGAGCTCAGGGAGCGGAAATCGAATAGTTCAGATTTGCTTTCATGAACACACAAGAAGTCTTTCCAAGTCTTTTTATCGCAGTGGTGAGATGCACCAACACACCACTTTATCTCTTATCATGCTTATGTCAGCTTGTGCTTTCCAGAATGACATCGATGTAAACATCCAACACGATATCAAAAAGTCTCAAATTTAAAACTTCACATATTGTAGAAAGACATCACCGACATAGTCCCGAAAGGCCTTTGCAACTCCTGGATTCAGGATCTGGACCTCTGCTAACCATGCGTGCAATGGATGCATCCATGAGTGAGGTATCAGAAGATCATTGATCTCTTCAAGGAAAGAGTTTCCCATCTCTTCAGTTATTAGTTCCTGCTCATTGCGGCAGCTTTCCTGGCTAATTTGATGGGCTGGTGACCTAAAAGTCTGCAGCAATTCTGAGCAGCAGAGTTAATATCATGCAAGATTACGAGGTAATAAGGTAAAAATTTATGTTAGAGTTTTTGATTGCCGCACGTCATCGTGGGAGGTGGATCATGAAACACAAGCCTTGTGCTTTTGGTGATCTCCCTATACAGCTTCCAGCTCGTCATAAATCACGCCCTGGTCTGGTACAGCCTGTAAATCCATGGTTCAGCTAGATATTAGTTCCATGAGACAAGTTAATTGATGTTAAAAATCTATATTTTCAACAGCTTCTTTTGTGAAGAGAACATTTTCAATTCTCAGCCACTGCGCTCAATTTGAAATGACTGGCGATCTCTTTACAATGTTTGCTATTCTAACTAAGTTTGTGGCAACACCATCATGGTCACAACCTTTCTGAAGAGCACCTGTGATGTCAAGAATCTATCTCTTCCCTGATAATATGTCATTTAGTCCGGTAATATATACATGTAGTAGTATAAATAATAGTCTTTATTCTCTGGTCGTGTGGATACAGTAGCAGCAGAAAAGAAGGGTGAGCAAATGAAGGCCTAAAAGTATGGTTTTCTACAGGCTCGAGGACTATGTTAGTCTTCTACCACCATTACTGACCGATACAATTACAAAGCAGGACACCTGTGGAATCATGAAGCAGAGGTAGAGCATTGAATCTGGATAGCACTGTTAATTCAGATTGAGAGATAACGATCAAGGTTAAGTCACAGTACATTACAATGTAGCATGTGATGGAAAGAAAATAGATGTTGATTCCAGATAGATTTGTATGAAGATAATACACCAATTGAAAGGGAAAAAGTGTTTATTTCAAGTAAATTACCTTACAAGGGTGCCAAATGTTAAATGCATTTTGTATTCAGTATACCACAGAAACATATTGCTTGAAATCAATCTGGAATTTCAAAGAAAGGCGCATGTTTTCTGGAAAATGCACATCATATTAGAATCAGCGTTTGCGAGGGAAAAACGAATTATTTCAATATTATTATCAATAACCTCTCAAGGTCACCAAATGGCAAATAAATGATGTCACTCATCTGAAAAATATCCCCTAAGCCAATTAACTTGATAGGAAAGTGAGCTTTCTGAGATAAAGTGCATATGTTACTAAAGAAACTCAGGGTTTATGTAAAGGGTCACATGGCAAAGGTGTGAAATGGGGCTTTTGAAATCTCTCAAGTTCGGCAAAGATTAGGCATACACTGTATTTAATTCCTCGGAATGAACACATATGCATTTGGGGTACCTTAAATTTTTTAAATGAAGAAGAGTACACATTTGCACATGAAACACACTCATATTATGAAGTTGAATGTGTCAAAATGTAAAAAACACACATTTTGAGGAAAATTGTCTCGGGGTCATAGAAGATCAAATATTTTCATTCCTTGGAGTTTTACGGTTATCAAAACATCTTCATAACAAAATAAATTGACATATACCAAAGAAATATACAATTTTGATGACGTTAACAGGTGCTAAATTGAAAAAAAAACACATGATTTTGACATCAATGACCTTTCAAGGTCACTAGAAGCTTAGGTCATAACAGTGACATTTACCAAAGAAACACACCATTTTCATGAAGGTAGCAGGTGCTAAATTGAAAAAAGCATGATTTTGACGTCAATGAAGATTGAAGGTCACAGGAGGTCACGAGAGGTCAAGTACAAAGTGCTTCCATAGCTTAAATCGAAGCTTAGGTCATAACGATGACATTTACCCCCAAATACACAATTTTCATGAAGTTAGCTGGTGCTAAATTGAAAGAAAATGACGTCAATGACCTTTCAAGGTCACCAGAAGTTACCAGAGGTCACCAGAGGTCAAGTACAAAGTGCTTCCATAGCTTTAATCGAAGCTTGGGTCATAACGATGACATATACCAAAGAAATATATAATTTTAATGAAGTTACCTTGTGCCAAAGTGAAAAAAACATGATTTTGACGTCAATGACCTTTCAAGGTCACCAGAGGTCACCAGAGGTCAAGTACAAAGTGCTTCCATAGCTTTAATCGAAGCTTAGGTCATAACGATGACATATACCAAAGAAATATATAATTTTAATGAAGTTACCTTGTGCCAAAGTGAAAAAAACATGATTTTGACGTCAATGACCTTTCAAGGTCACCAGGGGTCACCAGAGGTCAAGTACAAAGTGCTTCCATAGCTTAAATCGAAGCTTAGGTCATAACGATGACATATACCAAAGAAATATATAATTTTAATGAAGTTAGCTTGTGCCAAAGTGAAAAAAGCATGATTTGACGTCAATGACCTTTCAAGGTCACCAGAGGTCACCAAAGGTCAAGTCCAAAGTGCTTCCATAGCTTAAATGAAAGCTTGAGTCACAAAGATGATATGGTGAAAATGTCATGCTTTAGTCATCAAGTGCACAATCGTAGTGGTTAACTGCCTAACTACGAGTGATATATAACGCAACGACGCATTGAGTTCCAAATTAATGAATGTAGATATATTTTATTGACGCGATATGAGACGTGCTCAGCGGCCGCTGCGACACCGTCACTTCCCGTGATTACCTATAGCGCTGTCTCCGCGGGAGAAAAAAAAAAATCTTCACAAGCTGATCCGAAGTAGGTATCCAAAATTACCACTCGTCTCTCCGGAAATGTGAATATCTTGCGTCTCAGTGACTGTTTTCACTTATGTATCACACTTTCTTGCGGGCCTAGGCAAAGGATTGTCGATGTACATCTTGCGAGAATGAATGGAAGATTTCCAGAGCGACCCGTGTCTTCATGTAGGTAGATACGTCGTAATGCAATCAAATTTGTGCGGGGGACGCGGAACGCTGTCTTCCGCAGTCACACTTTATACCTCCGAGTTATTTGGAATATCGCATATGCGTAGGTTGTCTTCGGGGATGTAATGGTGTTTACTTATGACCCACGTGATAAGTGAGTGGGGCGATAGATTGGGAGAGAGAAAGAGAGATAAATAAAAGGAGAGATAGAAATAAGAGAGAAGGGATATTGGTGTGCGTATGAGAGAGAGAGAGAGAGAGAGAGAGAGAGAGAGAGAGAGAGAGCGAGAGAGAGAGAGAGAGAACCAGATGGTGATGAGAGAATTGAGAGAGTGAGAGAGAGAGCGAGAGAGAAAGAGAGAGAGAGAGAGAGAGAGAGAGGGAGAGAATAAGAAGATGGATTGGAAGAAGGCGATGACGAAAAAGGAAATATTAATTGTTTCCGAGATTCCCCAAATCACGCAAATCGTCTTTAATGAAGGCGCGTTAATATTTAAGACAGATACGGCTTTAAAAAGTGAGCAGGTATTACCGCTTAAGGATTGATACCGACTGTGTGTAGCAGACTAGATTCTGTGAAGATACAGATGTTGTTCTCCTTAATATGACCTTTACATGATAGGCGGTATATGTGGCCTCAATGTTTACCTTTGTGATCAAAAATCATATCAACACTGAAAGAAGAAAGAAAGGAAGAACAAAAAGAAGAAAGAAAACAGAAGAAAAACAGAAAAAAAGGAGAAGAGTAGAGCTAAATCTGTTACAGCGCGTTGAGTGAACTTGTCTTGCCAACATTTGCTTGTGATTAGATCCGTCGTTGCAAACTAATGAGTGTTTCCTTTCCACGTTCTTTGTTTTCCCGTTTCCCTGTGTCATTTTAATGACACAGGTTATGTTCTCGGATTTCACTAGAAATCCGGCCCCCAGGACGACGGAAAACATGTTTTCTTATTTGGTGGAAAGCAATCAGTGTTGTATTACATAACCACGGGGCATAGTGCGACATGTATACAGGGAAGAGATGGTGGGAGATAGAAAGGGGGAGGAGGAGGAGGGGGACAGACGGACAGGTGGAAAAGCAGAGGGATAGAGACACAGATGGGAGAGAGAGAGAGAGAGGGGGGGGGGGGGAGGAGGAGAGACAGACAGAGAGACAACATGGATGTTTAATCAAATGGAGAGACAGGAAGACAGAGGATCAGACACACTGATGATACAGATGGAGATAGAGAGAGAGAGAGAGAGAGAGAGAGAGAGAAAAAGAGAGAGAGAGAGAGAGAGAGAGATCCGTCAGAGGAAAATATGAATAGGCGGAGAGAGAAACTGATATGAAGGCAGAATGGAAACGCAGACGGAGAGTAAAAGATAGATAGAGAGAGAGAGAGAGAGAGAGAGAGAGAGAGAGAGAGAGAGAGAGAATGTGAGGGGGAGGGGCGGTAGGAGGGGAGACAGACAGGCAAATCTTATCAATAGGCGGAGAGAGAAACAGATATGCAGGGAGAATGGAAACGCGGATGGAGAGTGAAAGAGAGAAAGAGAGAAAGAGAGAGAGAGAGAGAGAGAGAGAGAGAGAGAGAGAGAGAGAAAGAGAGAGAGTGGGGGTGGGGATGGGGGGCGGTAGGAGGTTAGACAGACATGGAAATCTTATGAATAGGTGGAGAGAGAAACAGATATGCATGCAGGCAGAATGGAAGCGCGGATAGAGAGTGAAAGAGGGAGGGAGAGAGAGAGAGAGAGAGAGAGATGGGGGGGGGGGCGGTAGGAGGGGACACAGACGGAGGAAACTCTTATGGATAGGCGGAGAGCGACAGAGAGAGAGAGAGAGAGAGAGAGAGAGAGAGAGAGGGGGGGGGGGAGAAAGACAACACAAGTACTGGTACATGTAATGATTTGTAGAGTGTATTTGAAGCAGAGTGACTTTGACTCTCTTCAATTGAATAGAGCGCCATCTTCAAACGCACGCTTGGTACACACACAAGTACTCGTATCCTTGTATAATGAAATTACCGTTTTGATACGTCTGTAGGAGTTAAGCGTGCAACAAATCATCATTGTTAGCCGCAATAATAGTACAAACATATCCACCATAATTATGATAGTAGTGACTGTATGTGTCCTTAGTGATTATGTTGTTCTCATATCAAAATGTCATACATGTAAAAAGAAATGCCCCATTGAAAGAAGAATATGTAGGCCTATTTTCCGAAAATAAATACGGATTGGTCGATTCCAAAGTTTCAGTCCATGAAACTGTTCATCC
The DNA here is from genome assembly GCA_963669155.1 of Arbacia lixula. Lineage (NCBI taxonomy): Eukaryota > Metazoa > Echinodermata > Echinoidea > Arbacioida > Arbaciidae > Arbacia > Arbacia lixula. The sequence continues at coordinate 16,808,805 of OZ022579.1, read as the reverse complement.
TCAACCTACCTTGTAAAAAGCATTCATGTTTCTTTTTTCCGATTTGCAGTGCTCCGTCCGTACCGTAGCCTCAATACTGTATGAAATCAAACTGGATATTGACTTGTAAGTTGTAGTTCAATTGAGAGCAATGTATAGACATTCGTTTGTGGAATATTTAGAGTAAGAGGTTAAATGTTTATCGAAGAAGAGACGAGGATTCACGGGACTGTTAAAGCAACTATTGAACCAACAAAAGAGGAAAACTCGACACTGACTCTTAAAAGGTATCCTTTGTATTGATCTTCATATGGCTTATTCAATATGTTATTGTTAAAGATGTCAACAAAAATCATAAATTTATGCATCAAATACAGACTGTCGTGCTCCATTAGTATCAAATGTGTCAGCTACGGCACACTAAAAATTTATACCTCTTATATTATCATTAGCAATATAATTAATCATTTAATTTGTTGGATCGTCCATCCGATCTTAGTGTTATGACGTATTAGGAACATACATCATTATCATGAATAGTGTACGCATATATTTATGCATCTAACTGCCTCGTTTTTCTGTTTGATGTCATGTTTCAAAAACATAATGCCATATAATTTCTTGTGATTCAAGTAGGCAAAATTTGATTTCTTCTACACAGGGCATAGCATATACTCTATACTTTCAACGTTCTACTTTCTATAGACCAATTTTAAATGATTTATATCAAATAATTCTTCCAAATTAAAGAAAACATACAAATTTCATCCCTACGCACGCCTTTCCCATCCCCTTCCAAATGTCGAGGGGAGTACGCGTAGTGGTGTGGTGTTCATGGTTAATTCGGTATTCACGAACAGACGCCGCGCCCATGTTAATATCGATGAGGATTGTGGAAATATTGGCTGCATAGTATCTAACGAAGATGTTGAACTGATCACATGACCGAAAAACACCTGTTAACGAATAGCGCATATCGATATTGACTTGTACGCATTTTCCACACACTTAACCATATATTGGTTGTACATGTACGTATACCACAACACACGCGGTGCGCCAGTGCGAAACGTCTCACAGGCATGTATTACTATTACAAGCGCATTAATATCTCGGTACGGTATGCTTCATAATATTAATGCTGGCGAATCGCCATTTGAAGCAATTTAATCAAAATCTCATAATTTTTTCGACCGGGCAAGGTTGTCATAATCAGCGGTGCTAGGAACTCCTCGCTAATATACGACGGGGTAGTCAGGGTTTGGGCGGCATACAGATGACGCCGAGACCGACGAATTAGGATGGTATTTTTATTTCAGTGTCATCGCCGATTTACGTGTCCTTGAATGGACTGTGTATGGATGAGTGGATGAAACGAAGTCGAAGATTGAGCAAACGAGATGGAATGGGAGTCCCACGTATTGGATTGCGCGTTACCACTGGACTATTGATAGCGGGATGCACGGAGTAGTCTGGATTATTCAAGTTGTATCAGCTAGATGCCCTCTTGCCATAATACAGTGATAACACTCAGGTAAGTGGTTTGGGAATGTGAGCAGTTATATCATGCATTAGTTACATGTAGGCCTATGGCTAGTTTTGACCCCAGGCCAAAATGACCGTAGTCTACCAATGTTATGTTATCATTTCTAGAGTCGAGACCTCATTCGGCAATGACAAAAGAAGACTAGAATTACAAACTGAGATGAAGACAAAGCACACAGTTAAATCAAATAAATGTCAGTAGACCCTATATATTTGTTAAATTGAAGTACATATTATGTAGATCTACTTCAATTGAACAAATATCTGCTGACATTTGACTTTAATAATATATCAATTCATCATTGTCTATACCAATTGCCATTGGTCCTGCAGTGTATACATCATGATCCTGAATATCCTTTTGACTCCTTCCATAAAGGATTAATTATCTCATACAGATGAAATATTCAACATATTTCATGTCTGCTTCAAAAGGTGTATGGTGCAGCAAGTAGGCCATGGCATTACAGTCACAGCAAGTTGGGTGAGACATTGCTTCTAACTTAAAATGCACTATATATATGTATAAAAAAAAAAGAATTTGCTTCATGTATACATGTACCTGATACTAGTCTTCTACATCTGCTCAATAATAAAAAAAAATCCGCTTAATCATTAAGTTATTATTACATGTAAATATTAAGATGTGTTTACTATTCATGCAGGATGAAAAGACATGTATATTTTGCATCACGGCAGTATGGTAGGCATTAACTGGTCATAAATTTCAAGTTCAAGGGTACTTTTTTTCAAAGCTGTTGTAAAAGTTATAAAAGATTCACATCAAAAGATAGTTTTAAAGCTTTATACTTTGTTACTGTGTATGTGCTTGAAATATCAAAAGTGACAAAAAGTGTCACAGCTTTATCGTGTAATTTCTCATTTGTTGTGTTGAGCCTCGCAAGATGGTGGCATAAGACAACCACTCCCAGACCTTCTTGCTAGTTCTTGCTATATCTAGAACCTCTTTCTCCTCTAAACCAAAATTAAGTAAAGACAGGCCAGATTATTTAGTGTTAAGTGCGATATTCCCAATTTGCCATACACTGCTACACCTGTATGTACATGTTCCTTTAACAGGGTTCTCAATCAAAATGTGTACATACATTGGCATAGGGAAAGGGAAAGGGAAGAAAGGAAAGGAGCCGTAGTTTTAAACCGTGGTATACTTTGTCCAGCATGAAACTCAATGCTTTTTAGGCTAAAGCATCATGTTTCATGATGAAGTGGACAAAATATACTGCTAACTCCTTTGAGCTGTAGTGTAGTTGTCCTCTTGATTCTCATCCAGTCTTCCTGTCCAGCCCAGCCCAATGAGGGCAGCACATAGAGACACCCCAGGACCTTGCTGTCACAATGTGTTGAGTTGTGTGCATTTAGGGCTGCCTGTGTTTGCCGTAATCGTTGACATGCCTGTATTGACAGAAGCCCTCCCTGTGTTTGTTCCGAAGGGGTGTAGAGGGGGGTTAGAGGCATATATCATCTCCAGCCCTCTATAGTACAAGCCCTCTATAGTACAAGCCCGCCGCAAGAAACCAAAAAGTTTGCTCACCGCCCCAAGTAAAGGATACCGATCAAAACTCCAGATCTCAAGTTAGAGTCACGACATGAATTCTCTGCAACTGGCTGTGCCCATTGACATCCCCTGCACTTGTCAGCAAACTAAATTGGATTAAAACCGGAGTTATTTCATTGATTAAGTGAGTATTCCGCCACTTATCACTAAAGAGAACATTTGCCAGCCTTTTATTGTTGGCTAATTAAGCAGATGACTGGCTGGCGGGAGCTTTAATTGATTTAGTTGATTACTGACTGAAAACTCTGTGCGTATTATTGAGAGCGCCAAGTGTGCTGGGTGGCTATGCTATAAAGTGGTTGATTTATGATCAGTACTTCAGCAATAGTCATGGTGAAGTTGAACAGAGGCAATTTCTATCCATGTATTTTAGTCTAAATATTTTGTTTCATTGAACATGAATATCACAGAGTGATTAGGAGAGCTGTGGTTATGGTGTGAAAACTCAATTACATGTACAAAAGTTTGTACTTTAGTTGTTCTATTACTTACAGGCAGTGTATACAATACATGCACGGAGAATATTTCTGGAAGCTTTCATTTGTAATTTTGTATATTTTTGTATTTAATTGTCATTAAAGCTGTAATGAACGAATCTTATATGAGAGGAAATCAAATCATATTCAACTATGAAATTTCTGTTGAATAATTCCAGCTTTGTGTTAATGATGGTTAATGTAAATTTGTACCTTATAGTGTATGCTCTCCTATCACCACCATGGACTCCTATTTCATTTCCATTTCAACTTATATGTTTGGCTCAAATGCAAAAACAGTATTGTGTCAAGAGTGATTAAAGCAGGAATATAAATTCATCTTGTCATTCTTTTCTTTACTTTGTTTCCTTTACTTTGTTCACTTCAACAAGAGGGTAAATTACCACACTAGAGTACAACATTTCTTGTTCACTATTGCCTTGTATACTATGTGGGAAAGGATGAGATTGGTGGACTTGCATCGGGTTTTCTTTTATTCTTGCTGTGATTGTGATTTTTAACTCTAATTACATGATTCTGTTGTTGTTAGACGTTGATTGATTGAATTGTTTCATTAAGAAAAAACATTCAGTGTGTAAGAAAGTGAGGGGATGGGGTACATGACATGAGTGCTAGCCATGCATTTCAAAAGAAAGCATCAAAGTAATAAGCCATTTATTTTTCATAATGGATTCACAACTTTCACCCTAACTGTCTGATGACATGTTACTACATTCATTTGTGTTTCATGATTCAGTTTCAAAGGATATGGAACATGCTCTGAATCTATTAGTTATTGCTACTCGGACAAACCTTGGATAAGATTTTGGGTTGCCATTAGTAATGTATTATTTGAATGATGGGAATTAAATCTGCAGACATAATGAGAATGGTTTATTGTAAGTCAAAATAAAATGTTTGTGCAATCCTTGGAATTACTGTAGGATATACTGTAGCTTATGGTTGGGAGCTAAATATAGATAGAAGGTTTTGTGGTACACCATGCACAATATATTGATATTATTTGAGGGAAATGCTGGTTTTTAAAAGGTATTGAAAGGTTGAAATCATGTGGTTATCCTCCATGTTTGATTAGCCTTCGTTCCAGTCCAAGAATGTGTGTCATGGAAACTCTGCACGCATACGTACATTGTAGATCAACACATGGAAATAAATACGTATACAGTGGTTAAAGGGCATATACTGTACTGGGAAGACAAAAATGCCTTCAAAAGGTGATTCATGTATTTTCCATTTTAGAAACTTGCTTACTTGCCCTCATACATGTATAATCCACATGTGGAGTAATTAGTGATTGAATCACAAATCCTCGAAATGTTCGGCCCGAACAATTTAAATAAACATGTAGATCCCAAATTCCATTTGCCGGAATTTTGGAACTGTGAGGTAGGGAGGTCCAGTTTATGAGTCATTATAAATCCAAGAAATTGGCCCTCTCAAGAAATTTCACTTTAATTCTTAACTTGTATTGTATAAGAGAACCAGTCTATATGAAAATGTTCCGATCGGATCAGATAAAGAGAAGTTGAGACGACAAGACTAAAGTCATCATCGAGTGTACATGCTGAGTGGGGGGCATTACATAAAAAGAAAAAGAAGAAAGAAAATTCTAATGAAATTCGAAGGTGATCTGTCGGTGTACGACAGACCACCTAATGAACTGCATACTTCGAGTCCTCCTTTGCTTCAGAATGTAGCAAAGCTTCTAAGTGATCTTGAAAAAACAACAAACACAACACAACAACAACCTAGAACTAAGGCTGCTAGTGGATAATAGTATCACAATTCAGTTTCTCATTGAGAGTTTAATCTTGCACTTGGGAGGAATTAAAAGGAGAGGCCTGCTGCCATGTCATCTGCCATGATGTCATCCTGAGAACAATGGATGGCGGAATGGGTGTGAGCAAGTAACATTCCACCGGTCCATCTTCCTAACACTTTGCATTTCCTCCCCTCAACGAGGTTCTCTCTTCCCTTTTTTTTTGGTGATGGATTAGTTTGTCTGGGTGAGGCCAAGGTAAATATGTCCAACACTTCACCCCGCTTCGCTGCGGAACCGGCCTCAGAGCCAACATCACTCCGTCTTTTGATGCCCGTCTTCGATTTGTTTTGATCTGGCTGTGTAAAGATAGTGGAAATTCGTCAGGATTGCCACGCCAAGTACATACACGCTGTATGTGTACAGGCCTACATGTACATACTACATTCATACATAAAGTCATGTATTGTTTACATGAATGTACCGACCATTTTGCCTTGGGTCCACATCTATGTTTTAATTTTGACAGTACGAAATGAATGCAAGTTAATTGACGTTTACCTCATGGTTGTCAAGTTCACGGCTGTGTAAAGACCATGAAAATTTGTCAGGAGCCACGCTAAATACAAACATGCTGTAATTGTACAAACGTACACGCACATGCACACAGTTGTGACTCATGTTTACATGAATGTATATACTGACCATACCTTGGGTACACATCTATTGTGTTTTCATCTTGACAGTACAAAATAAGTGCAAGTTAATTGATGGCAAGTTAACAGTTGAAACAATGTTATTGAAGTACATGGTGATACCTTTACCAAACTGAAATGACATCAAACTCAGGGCCTCACAAACATACATGTAATCCATTATGAAGGATTTTTAAAAGGATGGATGGATCCATTACTTTGAGACCATACTCGATGCCGCCACTCAATATTCATCACCAGTAGCTGCTCTTAACAATCAGATACAAACACATTTGTGTCATGTCTACTGAATGATGATGTGTTCAACATTATTAATCATTATTGCATTGTTCATCTTCCTCCACTCATACACGGACCATTTATCATGAGAGAATAAGCATACAATGTTGAAAACATGTTTTTAAATGTTGCCAATTTGCCATACAATATTGTTAATTGCCTTTCCATGGAAGGTTGATTCATAAAGGATATAATCAAAGTAAGTAATCAGCATCGCAAAATTCCTTTTCCCTGAATGATTATATGAATAGTGATCCAGATGGATTGTTATGCACACTGGTAGTAGGAAGGGGGGGGGGGGGAGTTCTCAAAATTTAAAATGTTTTTTTCTCTTTCCTTCATAGTAAATGAACAGTACCATCCTTAGTGTCAATCCATTGATGGACAAGTGAACTTGGCAATGCCCATTTTCATAAATGAAAGTTGGTTTGCTTTCAATCAAGTGAAACCATGTATTGTGTTTAAAGTAAAGCTTTTATTCAAACATTGGCTTATTTGACACGTGTATTTTTTGGTATCTTTACCACTGATTGAGCATCAGAGAAATAATCATATAGAGGCTTGGGCAATTTATCCCTTGCAATGTGAAAATCCCTGAAATTTGTTTATCCTCATTGGGTACAACGTAAAACATAGTGCAGGTTGTGTTTCATAACAACAGGTGTAAAAGTAGCCCCCATAAATATGAATTAAGTACCCCCCTCTCCCCCTCCCCCCTCCACCCTCCCCCCTCCTCCCTCCTGCACATCATGAATACATAACAATTCTAGAACCGGTATGTTAAAACACCTTTTAAACAGAAAGTATACATTTTAAACTAAACTTCCCTTTTTCCTTTTTCCCAAACTCACCCAAAGTTGTAATCCTCTTAAAATGGAGAATATAAATGTTTAACTATCTTAAACTTCTACTTCAATCCCCTTTTTTTCCAGATCTCTTCAGGATCTGCTGTGCCAGTCCTACGTGTATTTGCATTAAACCCGTCAAACCAAAGCTAAATCCTCGACGCATGGTGCGATCATATGAGATGGAAGACGTGTAGGCTAGAGGAAGAGCAAGAAAGAAGGAGTGAACATTTTGACCCATCGGATCCATCTCTGAGGATTCAAGATGGAGTTGGTAAGTGTACTAATAGTATTCCCAAAGTTTTCATATTTAATGTTTGCAATTCCAATTATCCACATTAATCGTGTGTGACTTGCAATTGGAAGATCAGTGTACATTTTCATGATGGGTTATCTCAAATTCTTCAAGTGATATGCCATACTGTATATATTTCTTTGGTACATTTCTACATCATGCAGCAATCCCTAATCAGTTAATGTACTGAATTCTGTTGAAATCTAGAGTTGCCCTTCAGCAGGTCTAAAAGATCTGCGCTGCTGGCCGCCACAATACGAATGTAGACTGGGGTCGGTAGTCGGTACTTTTTACAGATAGATGATTATTTTTCTTGAAAATGTTCATGAAGCTATGACTGAAATGTTGTTTGGCCGGTTTCATGACTTTTGTAAAAGGGCGACGTACCTGTCTTTAAGTCATGTTCATACGGTATTTTATATGCTTTGAATGAATTCATATTCAAATTTGAAATTGTGATGACAGTTAGTTTGATCGTGCTTAAGATAACGACTTTCATCACAAAGCATATTATAACATTTGAAAAATATTGTGTTTTTTGGTACAAAACTGCTTGCAATAAGCATGCGACCAGAGGGGTTCAAATAAAGTTCAAAGTGGATGTAATTAACAAAAAGTAATCAAACCACTCGCCATGTAAATATCATACAGCAGAGTTTAAATATGTACATGGCATATTAGTTTGATATTGCTTGATTATTCAGAATGTCCTAGCAACAGATAATCGATGTGATAACCTAAATAATATTTCAGTCTAAGGGTGGGTTATATGATGATATGCATAATGTACATGTAGGTGTTTTTTTTTACCTGAAATGATTGGAAATGCATGCCATCTTGCATTTTGCGACTTCATTTGATTCGATGATTGACTGTAGTGCTGTAACCGTCTGTGAAAGAAGGTTTATATTGTACTTATTTTGTGCTTTACATTTTTTTAGCAGTTGGACATATAATAAAAATCACATGTGCTACTCAGAATGCAGCAATGGCAAGATCAAGTCACCTTGTTCGATATGCAATGAGAAAATGAGTGCACATGTGGATTAATTTTAACTGATCAGTATGAGATGTTGAAGATGTGTTGTCTAATAAAACAGCTAAAATGGCGGGACATGGTGGTATAGACCAAAGGTCAGTGTGTATTCTGTAATGGCCCATTCATTGAACATTTGTGAACATGAAACATAAATTGGTACTTAGATCTATGCACATTTAGTAATACATGCAATTGTCTGTGGATGCTATTTGTACATGTAAGGCATTTAAAGCATTCAAATTGTTCGGGCCGAACATTTTGAGGATTTAATCATTAATCATTAATTACTCCAAATGTGTATCATTTGAGGGCAAATAACTGTCAGCAAGGTTCTAAAAAGGACAATACATGAATTTAAGACCATCGGCAAGACTATTGCTAACTATTACCTTTTGAAGTCTTTTTTGCCTTCCCAGTACAGTATATGCCATTTAAGTTGTGGTTTTCCCCCTGATTAGACGTTATCTTCCTCCCAGCTACCCTTTGTACCTGACTGCAACCTCTCCCTGTTTGCTGAGAGTCTTTCTAGTTAATTACCCGGACACAGGCTGGCTCTTGTGCTAATACAATGTGGCTTGGAAGATCCATGTCAAGTAGCGTGTTAGGTGTCTTCATATAGCAGCGTTTACACTACAGGAAAACACTTTACATAGATTGTTAAAACAGTGTACGTAAATTATAAAGGCAGTGTTTGCATTATATAGGAAAAGTCATAGCAGTAAGAAAATGGTACAAGTATGAAGCTTATTCAAACAGTATAAAGGCAGGGTTTTCATTAAATATAAGAACATGACAGTAGGTGCTGAAAACAGACACATGTAGCAATGTTTGCACTTAACTTTTAGTATTCATGCCACGTTTATTTTGTAATGTACATGCTACTCTACACAGTTTTTTTTAGCAGACTATATACTGTTTTTCTTGTAGTGTAAATTCTGCTTGCTGTTTTTCTCAGAGTGGAAACTATATATTTGTTTTTTCCACCAAAAATTAACCCCTCTATTAGTAAAGAAAGCTCTCAGTTCTACTACAGTCAACTTCTGAAACATCTCACATGAACTCTCCATCTTGCAGTGCAGTAGCAAATAGAGGATACATTTCTGTGTGAAAGTGGGTTATTAGAAAGTGTCAATGGTATTGCATCATGCACTGATATTATGTATCTACATGTATATCCGGAAGTACCCAGCTAGTTCTCTACTATACACACCCAAAATCCGAAAAGTGTTAAGAGTGCTATGCAATGTCAGTGATATTTTTATAGAAATTGAGAATTGTGTGAATTCACCCTCCTTACAAAATGCCATTACTGTACCTGTTTAGACAAGTAAACCAAAGTTCACAGACACCTAACATTGTGTACATACTATTAAAAGAACCAGTGTAAAGCTATGAAGAATGAAACCAATCTGGTTTACAATTACCTTGAACTGGCGCAGGATATTTGTTCATAGATAAAATATTTCTTTTGAAAGCAGATTTATTTGAATTTAAGAATTTTTTTATTGCTAATGCAAAGTGTGATATTTAGTAAGTCATAAAATCAAGAACACATTTAGTATCATTCATACCATTAGAACTTTAAGGAAATGTTGCAACACATCCAATCAGTTAAAATGTAATGTACCTTTATATATTATATCAGATAAAATTATTAGAAAGTATACAACCACATGGTGTAACTGAATGTTTTACTATTTTCTAAACAGTGTTTATAAGTATATTAGATCTGTTTTCTTGTAAGTTGTCACAGTTTTATGCAATAGATGTGTGAACCTTTGTGTGCCAGACCAAACATGGTCAAATAATACACAAACACCTGGATTATTACACATAATGTCCAATATCTCAAAAGAACAAAAATATCTTATATAATCACATTTCATGGCCTGGAATTCAAATAACAGATTAAAATCAATGTAATTTCGAGAAGTTTGCAACATTTACTGACTCCGTCGTCTGCTAATTATGTGACCTAATTTTGCGCAGTAAGTTTTCTGCCCTCTTGTGACTGACGAGTGTCAAACCTTTAAAAAACCACCTCGTATTGTCAAGCACATACCAGCCATATGAGTAAATACTTCAAAAGTGGTAATAGTATTATTTTTTTATTGATTTTGTGGACGTTTAGATGATGTATCACAGTCCCAAGTATGCATCGTGTATCTCTCGTTAATATAAGCGTATTTTACTATTAGTGCGCAAAACAAGGACATGCGCGAAATCAAGTCACAACATCATATTATAATATCATTTTTGAGGCAATTATTTCACATGATCCTGTGATCAAGCATGTGATCACGGAAGGACCGTTGTACTACGATGTTGGGTCCCACCCTACTACCACAAAACTGAAGCTGAATTAATACTCTGTCTCTGGGCTCCATTCCTTTTAAAGGGATAGTTCACCCTGAAGATAAGTTGGCTTCAATAAAAGTAGAAACATGAACGAAAGATATGTAGTGAAGGTTTGATGAAGATCTGTGAAAGGATAAGAAAGTTATGATCTTTAAAAGTTTTGATCTTATAAAGTTATGATTTTGTGACGTCACACGCGATGTGCTCTCTCATATTTGTGTATAATTATTTTTGAATACACAGTACATGCATTTTCTCAAAAAGATATGTAGATCTTTGTACCTATACATTTGAAACATGAGAAATACATATTTACACACATATTTGTATGAGCAAAAACTATTCAGTTGTCAGAAACAGAAAAAGAGCAATTTATGTAATTATGTACATATGGTAGAGCACCCCACACATGACATCACAAAATTGAAATTTCTAAATCTAATAACTCTCTTTTCCTTTGATGGATTTTCGTCAAAACTCTTGCCAATATGTTTCTTTCATGTTTCTGCTTTTATCGATGCCCACTTATCTTCAGGGTGGACTATCCCTTTAGTAACCTATTAACTGTATGGAGGTCTCATAGCAGTGAACAACCTGTGCAATGCTTCAATCATATTTATAACTGCATATTTGTATTTATCAAATTGTCATGATTGTTTATGTTATGTCTATTATTTAATGTACCCAGGCCCTTGTTATGATACAAAATTATAATCTGAATTGTATGTTTTTTCTTTGTTTTTGTCCTCACTAATCTCCAGGGGACGCTAGTCTGGTTTGACAATGGCCTGGACTATCCTGTCCCAGGACGCATCATAGCATCAGACAGCACTGCCATGAAAGTGCTGTGTGCCAGCGATGGAAAGGTAGGCCTTTAAGAGTACTGCTTCTTCATTTATGTTCACTGTTTAACCCTTCCATTAATGTAGGTTTATGAATTGTGTATAAAGTCAATGAAGTTTTCCTAGCTTGCTACTGAGAGAGTTAATCCATTTCTGAGACAGGATTTTTAGAAATGCTACATTTCACCAAATCTTATTTATCCCTTGTGTTCCATATTGTGTGTATTACATGTGCAAAATGCATCAATGACAGATAAAGGATTAAAACAAACATAACAAAAGACTTTAATCATACATGGCACATTAATCTGAAGTCATGCTTCACTTAGTGGCTTAAAATTCCATTATAACAATAAAATGTGCTTATAACTTCATAAAAATTGTATTTTCCAGTTTGATCAACACACCTCCTCAGTGAAATTAAATTGCTTCTGGACTGCTTGAAAAAAAAACTGCAGTGCATGATTACCCCATAGACTTATAACAAACATTAATTTCCAAATGGTCATATGATCAGTGACTCATCTGTAAAACCTTCACTGGTTAAATGAATTTGTTCATCGTCGTCCCAACGCCCTTGTCAGAACAGATATGTCAAATACTGCACTGTAATGGTCTAGGTGCTCACCACACCATTTGAAGGCAAAACAAATTAAGCTAATGGTTGAACTGGTTATTTGGATAACATCCTTTGCAGTAACAATATACTTGTATTCATTTAAAGGGAAACTCTTCCCTGAAGTTAAATTGATTTGTTTATACATGTAGCAGACAAATGAAAGCGATCTGTTACTGAAAGTTTGACGAAAATCTGTCAAAGGATAAGAAAGTTTTGACCTTTTTAGTTTTGATTTGTGACATCACTTACGAGTTGTTCTTCCATACGTTGTGTGCCGCGTGATTCCATAAATTGCACCTTTTCTGTGAAGGAATCAATCTCTTTCATGTGCGCAAATTGAATCATCCAATGCTGTCTCAAATTTATTGATTTTCATCACAGAATAACAACAGTGGGTGATTGCAATTCTATGCTGTAATTATTATGCAGACAAACCCAATATACGATAGTGATTCCGAGGACAAACTCAATTATAAAGAATCAATAGTAATGTTTCACGTTGTTTTATTTGGCATCCCATAAAGTTATTCCAGGTTTAGTACATTGTTTGCGTTAGACCTCCGTTCAGTGTACGGGCAAGTGAGTTTTGTGGTACACCATGGGAAGTCTAGAATTGTTTGGTTATTTTTTCAGAAAAGCTCTGAAAAAAGCTAACCTCTCCAAGAGAATACTCTGACCCTTATCCTCTCCTCTTATCTTCTTTCATCTCTATCATTTACCCGCTGAGCAGCTCTTTTCAGAACTGTTTAAAAAATGTAACCCCACAGTCATTTTAAAGACTATCACACGGTGCACTGTTAACTCTGTTATTACCATTGGCATGAAGATATGTGTAGTAAGTCAATCAGGTTTTCAAGTCTGTTAATGTAAGCATTAACTCTCATTATGACTGGCATGGAGACATGCGGTAAGCCAATGGTGTTTTCAAGACTGGTTAATGTTCCTGTTAAACTCATAATAAAAAGAAATCTCATTGCAGACCAATGGAGCTGCCCATGTTGAATATCACGATTCAGTGCTAGAAATTATTGTTGAATGCAAATAAATCCTTCATAATATATCACCTTTCCTAAGCTTTTGCCAATCTGATTCTCTGATATTTCTACTTTGATTCAATTCAACAAAATGGACTTAGCAGAGTTTAACTCTCCCTTTAATCCTTTGTTTGCCATACAAACTGCTGCTCTAAGGGATTTGTGTGTATCAATGGGATCGAAGTAATCTACATGTTGCATGTTAAGGGTTTTGCTCTAGGCCTACAATACAGCTCAAAGGAATTGGCATAGGGAAAGGGAAAGGGAAGAAATGGAAGGGCCCACAGTTTTAAACTGCTGTATATTTTGTCCAGTTCAGCATGAAACATGATAACTTTTAGCCTAATGCATCATGTTTCATGCTGAACTGGACAAAATCTACCACGGTTCAGAACTGCGGCTCCTTCCCTTTCTTTCCTTTCCCTTTACCCGATGCGAATTCCTTTTGAGCTGTAGTGTACATCAGGAATCTCTGAGTGAATAATCTCTGGAACAACTGTAACACCTACTAAAAGGATTGGATTGAAATAGACTAGCTAGGGAAGTCTTTAAGATAACTTTCCCTACCAATTTGTTGGCTTCAACTGAGATGATCATAGTTAGATTATTTAACTCTTAATGTGCCATCCACACTACCCGCCCAATGCCATAGTGCTAATCCCATGCTAATCCCTATGCCAGCCACAAAACCCCCCTGTGCCACATTAATTTTGAGAGCGCACTGTCGTAGCTGCTCCATTCAATAGTCATGATTACAATGGCTTGTAACTCTCCAGCGATTAGCGTATCCTCAAAATACTGTGTAGCAAAGTTGTTGAAAATTTCATAAGCTTTCTAATGATACCCACATCTTATAGATTGATTGTTATTTTCCTCACTAAAATTTGATTTGTTTCAAGTAGTTCCATTTTCTTGGGGTGAGATTTGTATGCATCCTTGTTGCTCACTTACTATTACATGCACTGCCACTTCCTGTCCTTTGTTACCCAGTGGGTCATCAAGGATTTGCTTTAGTCAAGTAAAAGCTTGCTTTCATCCTTTCACTAGGCTACTGTACTCTCATCTCTTACTCACACTTCCTGGTTTTTGTTACATATTGATTTTTCAAATATCTTGATTCTCACGAAGTTGGTGGAAGGTGTTGGATGATTTTTTTTTTACCTCTTGATGAGTGACATGCTTCTTGTACCATGTACATGTACAGTATAAGTAATGTATAACATTGATTTCCTATTGCAAAATAGGGGTATTTGTATAGTTTTTGTTTTGTATTATTGTGTAACTATAAGAGTAGATGAGTGTTATGATATTATTCACTTTTCACTTGGAAACATTTGTGAATATAAGCTACCATGAATTTATACCCCCACCTCAACCCCCCCCCCCCCTTCTCTTTCGTTCTCTCTGTTTTCTGACAGAGTGAAATATAAAAAGAGTGAGATATGAGAGAGTAAGATATGGGGAGAGAGAGAGATTTAGAGAAAGAGAGAGAGAGAGAGAGAGGGGGGGGGGTAGGGAGAGAGAAGAAAGAAAAAGAGGGAGATACACAAAAATATACAGGATGAGAGCGTTATGGGAGAGCGTGATGAAAATTAATATAAAGATAGAGAAAAGGAGAGAATGAGGAAGAGAGAGAGGGAGAGGGGTGATCTAGGAAGAGAGTGATAGAAATAAAGAAATAGGCTGCAGAACCATTTCGCGGACCAAATCTGGGTCTATATATCGTGCTCTTATGCGACGAGGAGCCATGATTCTCAACTTGAGAATCTGATGACAAAAATCGTAATTTTCTCTGAAAAACGCAATGTGAAGATATAGCTGAAGCAAGCCACTGTGGTACAACTGAACACGCTGAATACGATAACAAAAGGCCTCGCAGCGTAAACTCAATTATCACAGTACAATAGGCATTACAATTAGCGCGTGTACTTCTGCACGAAAATGTGTTCGTGGCACGCGAGCGGGCGAGCGATTGTGTGTACATGGCAAGCGACCGGAAACTCGATTGTGTGTGTGTGGCACGCCAGCGCATGCATGAAAACGTGCCAATGGCACGTTAAGAGTTAACTGATATTTACTGAAGTGCACTTTTTAATGTTCAAAGAGTACTAGTGTTGTACCAAAACCAATGAATACCTTGTTATGTGAATAGAAAATACATGTTCATGTACAGTCATTTGTCTTTTTAAAGACTAATATACCCAAATTGAACAGTTTAGAGCAGTTTTCTTGCAAGTACATCTGTCTATAAAGACCATCTGGGCCTGTTGCATAAAACTTACCATTGATGGTAATGGCAACTTCTATGGAAACTTCGAATTTGATTGGCTGTCAAGTGATGTTACTATGGTACATGTAGCTACCTTTGATGGCAGTGTTACCATTAATGGTAAGTTTTATGCAACAGGGCCCAGACAAAAAGATGGCCTTTTCTATTTCCGTTGGGGTGATCTTAATAGACTGGTTTAAGTTAAATACTTTACAGTACTCAGAGCCCCATCCTATAAAGAGTTATGATTGATCTGAATCAATCACAAGTCAAATCCCCTATCTCTAATGTACAGAATTACAATTGGTATCAGTTGCAAATAGAGTTGCGATCAGTCACAACTCTTTTTGAGACAGGGTCCAGGAGAAAGCTACGTTCGGGATTGTTTTTATGACATCCTTTGGCCCGCACTCAAAATGGAGCACTGTACCCTTCCTTTCCGTAAAGCGTTTCGACTTGATTTACATTGAATAACAAAAGGTGAATAGAAACTCAGCTTGACGGTATGTCCACACCAAGTACAGCTGTTTGTCATGTAGTTGAGGATTGTATGAGGAGAATCAACAGGTTAAGCACTCCGCTGGCAAAAATCTACAAAGGATTTGGGTTCTTTTATTATGACGATTGTGGACAATCCAGCCTAAAATACCTCTTCATGCAGCCACATCCTTCTTTTCTTTTCATCGAGTATAAATATTGATTCTCCCTGATAATACAAACTGGAATTTCATCAGCTATTCTGTGGTATCGGGGACCGAGGAAGGAAGAGCATTTTCTTTGCAATTGTAGAGTTGCGTTCACAAAGCTGCCATCTATTCTGCCAGATTGTAGAGCTTTGAAATCCTCTTTGATGGTTGTAATCTAACCTCTTCTATAAACAAAGCTAGAATGCTCTTTTCTCCCACTACAATGCAAAAGAATTCAAGTGTAGTATAGTTTTACTTATGAGCATTCTGAAATTCCTCCTAAGTTTTCTCCATAGAAGTTCTCTCCTAACTCCCTAATGTAGGAGGTGCGTAGGAGAGCCCAAATTGGTATTGCACAAAGTCCTCCTAGGATGCGCCTAATGCATATTAGTGAGGGTTTGATCACACCCAATGTGCACTTCCTAACCAAAGGAAAGTAGTGCGTTATTTATGAACAGCTAATCACAATAAAGATATCTTATAGGGACTTTCCCCAAGGTTTCTTCCTAATTCTGTGAATGCTCAAATGTGTGCGTGCACATCACTCATGTACACGTATGTGTGGCTATATGCATGTGATTGCTGCATGTTTTTTTGGCATGTGTTATGAATGGCTAGGACATGGGATGGCTCCCCTAAACATTCTCTTAAATATTTGCTTAAATCCTCTCATGTGTGCACATTCTGGAATAAAAACTAGCATTAGGATAAAATTTCTCCGAAGTGAATATTTCTGAATACTTTCTCTGCCTTCTAATTTAGCCACTATGCATTACAATTTCCATAAATAGTTGCATCACTAGATATTAAGTTTTTATCTCGCATTCCTATTTGCAGTTATGGAAATGTCACTGCTTATTTCATATTCCTTTGATGTTGTGAGTAGATACTGGTACTGCATGTATAGGCTCATTTGCAAGTTCTGGATTCAATTTTTTTTCTCTTTCAAGATTCTTAAACACCAAGATAAATGCAAAACAATAAGGATGTTCATAAGAAATGTCTTCAAGGGGCTTGGCATTTGTGTTTTGGAATATTTTGAAGGCTGGATATCCTTGCCAGAATGCATAATGTGCATTATTTGTGTAATGAAATGGTCAATTCAGTATACAAATTAATGAGAGGAAATAAATTAAAGTGGCATGAAGAAATCAATGTCTGGTCATAATTGCCACTCTTTGGCAATCATTTGATTAGGATGTGTGTCCAATTATTTATGATTTCCAGAGAGTAATACATACAATGCAGCTCAAAGGAATTGGCATAGGGAAAGGGAAAGGGAAGAAAGGAAAGGAGCCGCGGTTTTAAACCGCGGTATATTTTGTCCAGTTCAGCATGAAACACGATGCATTAGCCCAAAAAGCATCGTGTTTCATGCTGAACTGGGCAAAATATATCGCAGTTTAAAACTGCGGCCCCTTCCCTTTCACTTTCCCTATGCCAGTTCCTTTGAGCTTAAGTGTACAAGTGAATGTAAAACTGAAATCATGCACTGCATGTGCATTTATACCAGTATCTCCTTTTTTTTTTTTTTTATAGAATCTTCTTTGCTGGACTCTGGATTAATAAGGTTACCTTCATGTCCCGTAAATGTATTTGAGAAAGGCATTGTTCAAACAATTATCGGGGTATGGGTAATCGTCGCGATAAATCATTGTTAACCTTTGAAGCGCACACAGTGTGGGAAGTCTCCCCACCTGAAGTGTAAATATTATGAGGTCACTAGATCTCTCCCTCATCTCCTCACTGGGATATACTCAATCATTCTTCTTTAAGGTCAAGAAAATGACATCAATGTGTGTATTCGAGGTAGACAAGATAGAAACTATGAAAAGCAGTTTGGATTTAAGTTGTCACAGGCTCTTTAAATACATATATATATTATCAACAGAATAATCTAGGAGCTGTCATCTTTTTGATTGTGACTTTATTTAAGCTTCAAATTGATGTTAAGAAAATGACATAAATGTGTGTGTTATGTACACAAGGTATTGTACAACATGTACAAAATCAGTGCATCTACTTAAGTTGTCACATTCTCTACTTGTACTTAAACTACATGTACAAGCTGGCATCTTTGGTACTATGGTAAACTTTTATTTTGGTCCAGTTTGAAAACCATTAAAAAATGACGTGTGTGTGTTCCAGATAAGAGCCACATGAATCAGTTTGCATTTAAAGCTATCAAATTCTCTAAAACTGTATTTATCAATATAAGTAACATAGGACCTCTTGGGTCAGAGTTTTGGGGTGAACATCTCCTCTAAATTTAAGTGGGGATGGGCTGGGGATCAATTTGTTAATGTTTGGAAAGTATGATGTGGGCTTCACTAGTCCATTGATTTGCCTGCTTGAACTTTGCCTTAGGAAATAGTAATAGTAACTATCTATTTATACAGCACCCTGTCTGATAGAACATCAATCAAGTATTAATAGAGCTACTTCATCATATGTCTGAAAATACCTTTCACGATCAGTATATCTCAAGTGAAACCTAACCAGAATAAATAGCAAACACAAATTGCTAGGATATACATGTAGTACATAAATAAAGGTGCTGGAGAGTAATGGAACATATTTAATAGTAATTAACTGCTGTATATATTCATATAGTGCACCTGCTGGTAAATTTAAATGTATTCACAAAGACATTTTGGTTAGTATTTGAATTGAAAGTCTTATTGTGTATATGATTTTTTTTTTCTTCAGATCTTCCGACCGTTCCACATCGTTGCACCATATTAGGCAATTCATGAACTGTAACTTAAAAGCTCTGAATCACAAGTGTATTCATAGCCTGTCGTCTACTTTCCGTTTAGCAGATTATGCAGGAATCGTGCTGCTCAGTATCTGAGTGGAGAAAAGTTACATTAAGATTCTGTATGGCAGCGACTGATCACAATAATGGTTGAATCTATGTCATCTCTTGATGCCTTCAAGATGATATCTCGTTTATTACTTCTTTGAGATGAGATAGCATGTCCGTATCACATTAAGCTTGAGCATGTTCCATCTGTCTGTTTGTTCAGGTTGAGCTCGATTCTAATCAATACAAACAAAATGATGAACATTTCATGTGATTTAAATATATGTTGTTTGATTAAGGGTGATAATGTACATCACGTGTATTTTAGATTAGCATGAAACAGATTAGATACGTATGGCATTGAGTGGGTGCTTATCATACAATTCACATTTTACATATATGTGCAGGACATAAAGTGGGCCTAACTAGCCTATGCATGCCTACTTAACATTGAAATAATTCAGATTAAATTGTTAACTTGCTGATTTGTGGATTTGTGTGGATTTCTAACCTATACTTCTCATAGCAAATAGATTATATAATGGAATATCCAGCATAATATATTGAACAAACTAATTAAACAAGTGGAAGAAAAAACACTTTGAATAATAATGATTTGCTTTTATATTATAATTGCCCTTTTCATTGTACAAGAACCACTCAAAAAATTGGGTTATTTCCCTGGCTTTAGCCAAGCAGTTGTTGTCAGCACTAGAACCTAGTTGATCTGATTAGATCAGGAATATTTCTGACAGGTACCCATGTAATAACTTCTTGCAGGACATACACTACAGCTCAAAGGAATTGGCATAGGGAAAGGGAAAGGGAAGAAAGGGAAGGAGCCACAGTTTTAAACCACAGTATATTTTGTCCAGTGCAGCATGAAACACAATGCTTTAGCCAAAAAAGCATCATGTTGCATGCTGAACTGAACAAAATATGCCGCGGTTTAAAACTGCGGCTCCTTCCCTTTTTTCCCTTTCCCTTTCCCTATGCCAATTCCTTCGAGCTGTAGTGTAAGTCAATATGAAAAACAAACTGGAGGAACTGATTATGTATTCCAGTGCAAGAAGACAGATAATGTCCGCTTCGTGTTGTCAACCCTCCTCCTTCTCCTTCTCAACATCGTCATCATCATTATCACCATCATTGTCACTGTCGTGTCACCGTCTTGTCAACATCATTGTCATCATCATCATCATCATCATCATCATCATCATCACGATTATGATCATGATCATCATTTATGTTGTCATTATCAGGTGCCGTCTTCAAAGACAAGTTGGCTGTAAAATTAAATGCATAATTTTCAGTTATCTCTTAAGTTTGTACAGTGTATCTATAGGCCCTTTCATTTGAACCTGTAATTCAATGGGATTGAAAGATTAAACTACTCTGCTACAGGTACTTGAATGTTTTTCTTTCTGCTGTGTTACTGCGCTATATCATGTCCCAATATCAGCCTCTTAACATCACATCACACATTGAAATGCTCAGAAATCATCGTATTTGGTGAGGATCTGAGATTCAGCAAAATTATTTCCGTTAATTTGTCTTCAGTAGAGTAAATGTTCCCTAATTTGAAATGAAATTTGAGCACCACAAAACATCTCATTTCTGTGGCTCATAGTATACAATATGAATGCTAACACAAATTGGTTCATGACATCATTGGACAACTCATTACGTACATGTGCATTTCACTTAAATGTGAAATTTTTGTGTGTGAAGATATAAAGGAAATTTTATCGCAAAGAAATATGTTAGGTACATTTGAAGTGTGGTACCATATACTATGTAACAGTTAACACATATTGCTTAATGACGTCATTGGAAAATTCATCGTGCCTTCCACTTAAGTTTTCTTTTTTATGTGTGTAGATAAAAGAACGCTTATCACAAAAAAGTATGTAAGTTACATTCCAAGTGTGGTGTGGTACCATATATAACACGTCATGCCCAAGCATGTCGCTATTTGAACAAAATTGATTGCCCAGTGCCGGGAAACAATGCCATAGAAACGGTGTATATATTTAAGCCTGAACACCTTTCCTTTTGTGCTTGCTTGCTTGCGCAGTGCGTGGGGCCATTACGACCAAAGGTTGCAGGGTGTGTGCCTATATAGAGTCGGCAGCTGAGATGCGCTTCTGGCAAACAGCAAAAAAATGTCGAGGAGGGGAGCAGACTTTGCTCCTGTAATTTTTTTTATGATGGGAGTGTTAAATGTCACTTTTAGTTTTAAAGTACTGATGCGTCAGTCATGTGTGGAAAATATTACCCTCTAGTGCTGAGGAAAATGTTACACGTTTCAATGAATGGCTTGTAGAGATTTGTGAAATAACTAGGCTGCCTGGGTCACTGCAAACTGTAGGGATCATACTTGTAATTTGAATTTGAATTTTGCAGCTTAACATACTTTGTGACATATATCTACCATGAGACTCATCCATATAAAGCCACCAGTATACAGCAAAAACCTGTTTTCATGCCCTGCTAATGCAGGCTATTTCTAAAATCGTCTACCTGTTTATAACGACCGTTCAATGCAGTTTGCATGTAATAGACTGCATGGTTTACTAATGTAGTCAAATTTATGGATGTTTCTTCCCTCGGGGCCTAGTAAGGAGTTATTCCACTAACCTGTACCTAACAATGTTATTTCAGTACTTGGAATGCACTTTGAATACATTAGTTGTTGCTATGTCTGGCAAACCTGGGCAAGCTTTCCGGTTATCAGGGGCAACATTTGTTAAACTGGTAAGTTAGTAAACCGGTCTATTGCACCGATCTTTTAAGATCATCCATCCATTATGACTACAGTGTAGCTCTTTTTTGCTTCACTTTACAGACAGTGTTTTACTATGCATGGAAATGTACCAGCACATGTTGTGTAGTTATAAAAGGGTACCAAAACCAGGTATGAAGAAATATCATGAGAGACGATTTCTATTTTAACCAAAGATCTTTTATTTTCCTGTGCTTAGCTCAAAACCCTTCCTTTACTGATCCCCATCCCTCATATTTGTTTGGTTGAATATCAAAAACAAAAGCTAAAAAAAGGCTGATACAAAATGCAGAACTATGTAAAATAATAACTTTGATTTATTGTCTTGTCTTGGGTTTTCTTTCGTAGGATGGTGCTTAAAACGTGCAAAATATAGTATTTTTTAAGAAACAACTTGTAAATGAAAGAACAACAGCAGATTTTTTTTATTTTGAATTACAGGTAGAATCAGTTTTGTATGTGGGGTAACCATTAACTGTTAGTGGCCTTTTGACCTGTTATCTGCATTCATTATGAGCATACTGGCTAACAGACCAATTAAGCATCATTTACGAGCAGATAGTACTACTTATTCAAATAAATTAGGAATTTAAAATATGCAGTGATTTTAGAAGTTCAAAGATTATGCATAATCATTGATTGTCCTCAATAAGTTAATCATTTATGCACTGTAGTGGTAAAAAGGTGTGAACAAATGTCCTTTTGTTTTCATAACTTACTACTAATTTTCTTTATCCTTCATGAATAAAAATTATAGATATGTTCTTCATTTTGAAAAGGAGGGAATATGGAATTTATTAAGTTGTATGAGTTGACAGGTAAAAACACCATTAATCCTCCAGCCCTACATGTATGTATACTGTAGTTCTGCATAGATGTACACAGTAATTGGCTACACTCATCTGGAAGTAATAAAATAATTGCATATTGTATTTGATAAGGGCTGATATATGTATGTTTAACCACATTTATAATGAAAAAAATAGGGCATATTTCATGATGAGATCAGTTCTTTATAACAAGAGACCACATTTTTATGTTTCCTTTTGAGATTGTTTCTTATTAAAACCTGCATTAGTCACCTACACATAAAGAACATTCTATAAAGATCACACTTCTGGTCTCCTTTGAGCAGTATATCACTGTACTACATAATCAACTCCAGTCTGTGCTGCAGAGTTGAACTTGCATGTTCATGTAATACTCGAAGCATCCATACATTGGCTGTGTACTAGCACAGCAAGCTTCAATTGGGCTAAAACAACAAGCCTTTTGTGGTGACACACATGTAATTCCAGACTGTTCACATGAAAGGTGTTTGCGTACAGCTCAAATTGCAACGTGCATAACCGAAGCTGAGAAAAAGTGCATCGTCCTTCGTTTAAGATATAGCTAACATAAGCCATTTGTTTTAGTGACATATTAACTTGCTATGATATCTGTCTATATGCTCACAGTATGGAAATTACCAGCACGTGTGTCAGACACTGCAAGTTTATACATTTTTATTTGATACAGTGCGGCGTATAACCTTCCTCAGCAATTGTACTGTATATAAAAGAGCATAGTTTACAAGGATTTTGTAAGTGTGCCCATGGTGATCTACATGTACACTCCAGCTCAAAGTAATTGGCATAGGGAAAGGGAAATGGTGAAAGGGAAGGAGTTGCAGTTTTAAACCACGGTATACTTTGTCCAGCTCAGTATGAAACAAGATGCTTTAGCCTAAAAAGCATCATGTTTCATGCTGAACTAGACAAAATATACCTCGGTTAAAAACTGTAACTCCTTCCCTTTCTTACCTTTCCCTTTCCCTATGCCAATTCCTTTGAGCTGTAGTGTATGTTTCTTGCCTTTATACAAAGTGTTTCTATAAAATGCCATGCTTATCTTCACTGTAAAACATGAATTCCTCCCTGTATCAAAGCAGACACTAACAATTACATGCTGGTAAATAATTTATACACCATTAATGCAATTTTGCATAAGGAACACACACAAATCACCTAGGGCAGTAGTTTGTTCAACCTCTCTTTACAAACCATTGATTGCCCTATGTGAATTGCAACACTATTTATTGCTCATGGGACTGAGGGTGTGTTTATCAACTCTTTTTTTGGGTAGAATTAAGGTTTCCAAGCGTGTTTACATATTTTTAAACGCGTTTAAACGAGTTGATAAACGCAAAGGTGTTTTGATTAGGGGGTTTGGAAAGCTGTTTTGAAACACACAAATTTGTACGATCCTAAACGCGTTTAAATTTTAAACGCGTTTAAAGAAGCAAGATAAACGCAAAGCTGTTTTGAAACGTGTTTAAACCACGTGTTTCCGGTGACAAGGCCGGTTTTTTACTTAGGCGATCAAGTTGATAAACGCACCATTTTTTAAACGCGTTTGGAAAGGCGTTTGTAAAGACCTTTGGAGTTGATAAACGCACCATTTTTTTAAACGCGTTTGGAAACGCGTTCGTAAAGGCCTTTGGAAAGGCGTTTAAATTTCTGAAAAGTTGATAAACACGGCCTGAGAGAGTTAATGATCAATGTATTATGTTTGACTCTTGGTCTGCAGGACTACACTATCAATGATGCGAGGAAGCTGCTGCGGATCAGACATGACCAGATTGAGATCGAGAGCTTGCCTGATATGGTGGTCCTCAGGTAATGTCCACTTAATTCCTTTGTTCTTTAAAGGGCATATACTGTACTGGGAAGACACAAAGGCCTTCAAAAGGTGACTGTGAGCAATCTTCATGCCAATAGTCTTAAATTCATGTATTGTCCGTTTTAGAAACTTGGTGAAAGTTATTTGCCCTCAAATGATCCACATTTGGAGTAATTTGTGATTATTCACAAATCCTTAAAATGTTTGGGCCGAACATTTCAGGAAATTGTGATTAGATCACTAATTACTCCAAATGTGGATCATTTGAGGGTAAATAACTTTCACCAAGTTTCTAAAATGGACAATACATGAATTTAAGCCCAATAGCAAGAAGATTGCTCACAGTCACCTTTTGAAGGCCTCTTTGTCTTCCCAGTACAGTACATGCCCTTTAATGTGCCCTTGTCACATGCTGGATATTTATAATACAAACTCTACAATAAACAGTTCTGGCTCCAGTAGAATAATCCCTTGCTACGACTTCTCTGAATCACCAAAACAGGAGAGCATTTAAAAAACAACATGTGGAAAGTGACTAGCATGCGACTGATCAAGACATTTCTGTTTTAAGTGCACAATATGGTGTCTCTTACAGATGAAATAAAGGGGCTAAAAATGTATGGTATACAAAAACCGAAATGTACCACTTTGCTTGAGTTTTGATTAGAGGGGACTTTTGGAGGAGGAAACACTTAGAAACACATCCTTTAATGCAGGAAAAAGTGCAATGGCACTGCAAATGCATTGCCAACTTCCTGTGGAGAATTGCGATAATTTGATATCTGCATTGTACTGAATGTCAGTTGCGAAGTGCCTCCATTGCACAATTAATGCATGTAAATCATATCAAGCAGCCCTTATCAGCATCGGAGGTTTTAATCCATTTGTCAATACTTTTCACATATTTGTGTGCATCATCTCCCTACAGGGACCTCCATGAGGGCTCCATATTGTTCAACCTGCACAAAAGATATGAGAAGGGCCTGATATATGTGAGTATGTGCTGAATGTGTAGAATCTACGAAGTGTTAATTTTAAGTTTAACCCCTATGGTACCATGCCGTAAAAAACCTGTTGTTTTACTGCGCATCCCCTCGCCAATGGCAGTCAGAGAGTTGAAACACGTTCTGATATGTTGCCTGTCGTTACAAGACCATGTTCATGCAGCCAAATCATGTCTTTTTCATTGAGCCTCCAAATAAGTCTCCTAAATGTAAGTTTTATCATTTGTATTCCATATATATGTTAACCACCTGTATATCAAGCAAGACTATACTGAACCAAATGCATGGAGCACTACCTGGGATTATATCCCTCATGAAAATATTCCTGAAAGGATTAGTTAAGAGTGCCACAAGTGCTCCAAGGAGATTTATATTAGATGAGCAACCTTCTCTGAAGTAGTTCTTACCATTCTTTGACGTCACATGACATCAGAGGCCAAAATGTGCTTAGTTCCATATCAACGTTTTAACGAATACCTAGCATTCACTTTGTATTCACTTAATCTGCATATTTTTGTTGCCCAGCTGAATTCTTGCTCTTGAGAAGACAGTGCGACAGCGCATTCAGCCATGTCTAGAGGTTTTACAGCTCAAGCATGTTAAAAACGTTATCCATTGGTCAGCTGAAAAGTTGCAGATCATCGCGATTTCTTTTGAACGGCCATGTCTGTATACATATCACAAAGGATCTGTGGGGAATGTTCCGCGTTGCTTCCTGCGTGGCCCATCGTAAGATCTTGACGATCTTGTGGATATGAAACAAATATACGCTGCCTTCATGTGAGGCACCAGCGAAATCTTCACGCATTTGCTTTCATGACATTGGGCTAAGAGATGCCATCACAAATAGTTATTATTTGTTCCCCCTGTATATGCCAATGTCTTGATGACAAACATGAACCAAATATATGCCACCTGTATTTTATGCACTAGTGAATCCTTTGGGCATTCGTTTCATGACTCTGTGCTTAGCGTAGCTATTACAAATATTTATGATTTTTTTCCCCATTTTATCTGACAGACCTACACCGGGAGCATTCTCATCGCAGTGAACCCCTACAAGCTCTTTGATGACATCTACAACATAGACACCGTCCGGAGATACGAGGGCCAGCTCATTGGACATCTCCCACCGTAAGACACTCATATAGGACATATCACATGTTCCTGGGTGGTTGGAATGCAGCAGTGGTGATAATACGTATTTATGTTGATATATGGAGCATGTAATGATAATCTTAATACACCTTCCACTGTAAGACACTCATATAGGACAAGCCTCATGTATCCGGGTGGTTGGAATACAATAGTGATAATACTAGTAATGTTGATTTATAAAGGATGTCACGATTATCTTACACCCTCCACTGTAAGACACTCTTGTAGAACAATCCACATTTTCTAGGTGGTTGGAACACAATAGTGATGAAAATATGAATATTGATATATGTAGAGTGTAATAATTATCTTGCACCTTTCACTGCAAGACATAGGACATATCACATGTTTCCAGGTAGTTAGAATACAACTGTGATTATAATATTAATGATTTGTATAGTGTGTGATGATTTTCAATTGCTTATCTAAATGCCCTTTACAATATAATAGGTGCAATGAACATACATAATCTATAAAATGGAGAATGAAATTATAATTTTAAGTTGTACAATCGTGTGTAAATACATTGCATGGCTGGGGCTATTTCATCCATTGCTGGGGAAGATGGTAGAATATGCATATGTATGTATGTGTATGTGTGTTTTGAAAAGGTGGCGCCAAATATTAATATAATTAACACTCTTCAACAACGATTGTCTATTACATATTTAACGGTGAGTTCATCACGTGATATGATATATTAATATTGTATTATAAAAAAAAAATATGAGCATGGGAATATGACAGTTAATTAAGAGATGGAGAGATGGAGAAATGGAGGGAGAGTTTTATACTTTAGGAAGGAGGGAAGGATGATAGAAGGAGAAATAGAAATAGGAAAGAAAGAATGCGAGTGGTGATAGAAGAAAAGAGGGAGAGAAACAGAGAGAGAGAGAGAGAGAGAACACAAATAAATGAGTGTGTACATTTATATGTGTGTGTGTGTGTGCATATGTATGTATGTTTGTATGTGGCATGCTCCTTTAAATCTATTCATGTTATATGTTAATTCTTTTGTCATGTTTGTGACAATATTTTTGGAAATAGATATCCTCTATAAAGGAAAAAGAGAAAAAAACGTTCTGCACTAAGGTTTGAATAATAATTACATTATAATTGCTGTACGTCATATTCAAATCGTTCATGGATTCATGTAGTGCGCTATTTCCCTCTCCTCTCTAGGCATCTGTTTGCAATAGGGAGCGGGGCGTACCTCCGCATGACCCAGACGAAGGTCAACCAATGCATCGTGATCAGCGGGGAGAGCGGTTCAGGGAAGACAGAGAGCACCAAACTCATCATGCAGTACCTCGCTGCTGTCAACAAGGCTTCGGGCAACCTCATCACAGAACAAGTGAGTTTGGGTAGAATAGTGCCGACAGGATACAAGTTTCAAGTTTTTCAAGTTTCAATTTATTTTCTCAATACACATGGATAACAAACATATTACAATCAAACTTAAACAATGTGGTCAATCTTATAACAACAGTATTGATTGAAGTGAGAAATATGATGGGACCTGCATAGAAGCAAGCTTGTAGAGCTGCAGGTCCCATATAGATTGAGATTATATTTTACAAAGGAGAACGGAACATTATGTGTGTGACCAAATCAAACACTATACAGCTAAATCATACAAGACAAAAAAGAACTCATAAGGCGAACCACTTATGAAATCTTAGACTAGTCCTTATTCTAGCACGGAAACAATTATATTCACTTATATTCAGATACCACGAGAGACTTGGTGGACACATGCAACTCACTACTCCCAACATTTTATTTCAATCTTAATTTGAAGGGAAAACTCACTCAGTAATTCTGTGTGTGCCTTTGCTGGTTTGCACCTATCTTGGGTAGATGTGGATTTAGTGTTTCCACTTTGTATGCATGAGTGCGATCCCCCCAACAAAAGCCTCAGCTCAGCTTGGGAGAGCTTTGTGGTTGAACAGCACCTGATGTGACTGAATCTGTATAGTTTGTCTGCCTCTCAAACCAAAGATTGAGGGTTGAAGCCCCACACAGATAGAGCAGAAGTCTCTGTTTTTAAAGGTGAAGCCTGCCGTGTATGTATAACATAAGTGTGCCTTCCCCCTGTCTGTACAGTGGGAGACCTTTCTATAGAGGTATCACATTTATTGTTTAGGTTTTTGATTCTAAACAACATCACTCAAGTGAGAGTTTCACTGGTCCGACATTGTCTAGCGGGCTAGTGTCGGGCACTCCCAATGAGAGTCTCTACTGTGATTACCACTTTTCTACCCTCATAGTTTAGAACCAGTTGTCTTGACAACATCCTCATATAACCTCACACTATGGTTCTCTGTACATTGAGACAATCACTGTAATTTATAACCAAGCGGAGCAGCATATTAACCTAGTTAAGTGGACACACAAAGCAGAAACTTGGTATGGGATGTAGACTCCTTGTTCCATTATTCATAACAGCTTCTTTAGCCTAGATAGGAACTTTTAAGGCACTTACAAAAAAAATTCCAGCCCTGATCAAAATGGTTATGTTGATCACTTTTCAATTTTTCCTAAATGTCTCAGATCCTGGAGGCCAACCCATTGCTGGAGGCCTTTGGTAATGCCAAGACAACCCGCAACGACAACTCCAGCCGCTTTGGCAAATACATTGAAGTCTTCTTTAACAGGTGAGCCTTCCATATTTGTGTTTCCATTTGGTAATGTGATAACTTATTTATTTATTTCGTCTTTGTCTACCCAGGTGATAGATTTAGATGATTACTTAAATGTAATCATCTATAAAGGACTGATAATGCATATCAATAGAATGTGACATCTTGTGTGCAAAGATACTTGAAAAACATGATATGAAATACCAAAGAGCTACAGCTTAAGCATATGCTTGAGGTTGATGCATTCCTAGACCCTGTTGTATAAATCTTGCCATTGATGGTAACTTTGCTTCCAGTGGCATTCTCTATGGCAACTTTGAATTTGATTGGCTGTCAAGCGATGTTACCATGATAGGTACCATTAATGGCAGAGTTAGCAATTATGGTAAGTTTATGCAATGGGGCCCTGATCTTACTGGTATTACTGTGCTTTGTTTCTGTGTATCTTGTTGCCAGTGGTCTAATCAGTGGTGCTAAGACAACGGAATATCTGGTGGAGAAGTCACGCGTGGTCAGACAGGTAAGCAGACAAAAAAAACATGTGCAACATTCTGAGCTAACCACAGGTATGATGTTGTTGTACTTAGTATGACATGGTGAAATACAACAATTTTGAGACAAAAAGTAAATTCTAAAATGCATATTGGTTTACAAAATATGATATTCTCTTGATTTTCCTCTTCTTAAAATTTGATTTTTAAATACATATTTCTGTTTAAAAAAAAGATATACAACTAAATGATTTTGTTTGAAATGTCTAAATTATCGCTGTTATTAGTTTTTTTGTTGAAAAGTTGTTTTGTGGCCCATTGATTCATGTTGGCACACAAATTCAATAGAGCTGCAGTTTGTGTTGCTAGTAGAACATTTGGTCAAAAGTATCTTATTGCAACCCATTATTGTTTTCTCTCTTTTCAGGCCCAAGGTGACAGGAACTACCACATCTTCTACCAGATGCTCAGCGGAATGTCAGTCGGTGAGAAGGCCAAGTACGGCGTGACGCAGGCCGACCGCTACTTCTACCTCAACCAAGGGGGCAGCAGTCGCGTGGAGACGCGCAACGATGCAGACGACTTCATCCGCACCATCTCCGCCATGGAGGTCTTGAACTTTGACCCCAGCAAACAGGAGACGGTTTTCAGCATCCTAGCGGCCATCTTGCATCTTGGCAATATGTCGCTCGAGTACTCCAAGGTTTGTGTTTCCTTAACTATTTTTGTGTACACTTTTACAGATGTGACTCATGCAAGTTTTTATATAACAGACATTTATCTGGCACCCAACGGGGTATTTTTTGTTTCCATAATGCTGTTGGCCCTGGTGTACATTATTGCTTATTCTTTTTCAATACTTACACAATAGCTTAGTTGGGCCATATCATGTTGCGCAAGAGAATTCTTCACACATGGACACAACAATTCATACTTTATTTAAAAGACTTGTAAGAAGCAAGGCCCCAAATTAATGAAAAATGGAGCACCAAAGTGGTTTGGTACGTCAGATTCATTGGTTTTGGGTCTAAACCACATAACTCCAGTTAGACTTTCACTGGTCTGACATTGTCTAGCGGGCTAGTATCTGGCACTCACAATGAGAGTCTCCGCTATGATAACCGATGTTCGCTCTCGTTCAAAGCCAGTTGTCTTGACAACATGCTCATATGACATCACGCTTCGATACTCTATACAGCACGTGAGATCAACAGCAGCATGCACTATTTGTATAAGGTATTACAGAGCTATGCCTGGTGTGTTATTAGCTGATAACTAGGCAGGATTGTCACCTGTGAATCTTAATTGGATACTGATTGTTTTATTCCACATACTAAGAATGTTGCTATATGATTGGTCAAGAGTTAATGACGTGATAAAGCGTAGTTTTGCCTATCTGATCATCTGAGAAGAAAAGTTTGTTACACTCTAGGTGATAGTAATTTTTAGTTTCGCTGATCTCTTTACTCCTCACAGTCATAACTCGTGATCAATATTTTGAGTATGCGCATAATAAAAGTGCGTTACACTCGGACTATTACTTGACATCTAACGCGCCCTAACGCGCATCCTAATGCGCGTCCTAACGCGTGTTCACCATGGCAGCAGCTCGGGGTTATGTAGATAAGTAAACATTACCTTTTTACGTCAAATTGTCATTTTTGGTGTAGATAGTTGGTTTCAGATGTGGAATATAAAGCAAATAATCAACTTTTGGTTTCAGGCAATGAGACGAACCATCACCCTCACCAACGTTGATTATTTGCTTATTATTAGTTTACCTAAAGGCCACCAAAGATGACACCATTTTGCCAAGATTTTTTTGTAGTCGTAAGTTCCTTCAACTGGAAATATGATGTTACCTAATTGCACAAATCCAATGATCGGATCCTGCCATTCAGTCAGTCACCGAGTCATGTGACTGATCGAATCGTGTCATCTATGGTGGCCTTTAGGCTCCTAACAATAAGGGGAAAAAGTATGAAAAAAACCCTGGGTAGCTTTTCCCTTTGTTCTGCCTGTTACTGTATATGAAATGTAACATGCCAAAAACCTGTTTCACTAATGTCCGAACCATGGTCATTTTTTTGAAATCTTTGCTACAGGGTCAGGATCAAGCAGACTCTCTGCGCATCACCAATGAGGGAGCCCTTTCTTCAGCAGCCAGACTCCTGCAGCTGGACCAAAGTCAACTCCAGAGGGCCATTCTGTACAGGGTCACGGTAATAATAATAATAATAATGATAATAATAATAATAGCGCCGTTCTTGTATAGTGCATAATACCCTTGACAGGGTCTCTATGCGCTTAGAAAAGAGGAAAATAAGATAAGAAGGAAGACAAAGAAGATGCTGCATCTAGGTCAAAAATTCTAATGACTAATGACTAATTACTAAATATTCATAATCATATATTATTTACAATTATACATTATTACTAATTACTACTGAAAAAGAAGTTTTTGGGGTCTGGGTCAAAAATTCTAATGACTTATGACTAATTACTAAATATACACAATCATATATTATTTACAATTATACATTATTACTATTTGATACTGAAAAAGTGTTTTTTGGGGGTCTGGGTCAAAAATTCTCATGACTAATTACTAATTACTAAATATACACAATCATATATTATTTATAATTATACATTATTACTATTTAATACTGAAAAAGTGTTTTTTTGTCTCGCCCACCGGAGGTGAAGGCGAGACTAAGGGATCCAAATGGCGTCCGTCCGTCGTCCGTCCGTCGTCCGTCCGTCGTCCGTCGTCCGTCACAAATGTTAAAGTTTACCTGCAAGACTCTCTTATGATCCATAACTTGGCAACTGTTACAGCAATGGCAACCACACTTGGTTGATAGAAGCACTAGGGGTATCTTCATGTTATGGTGTTGTCAGAGGTCATGTGATGATGTCAAAGGTCATTTGAGGTCATATATTAAAGAGTATGTGCAAGACTCTCTTTTTCTATGTTAAAGTTTACCTGCAAGACTCTCTTTTGACAAATAACTTCACATAGGTTGCTTGGATTACAACCTAACTTGGGTCATAGATGCACTGGGGGTACCTTCATGTTATGGTACCGTTGGAGGTCACAGGATAAGGTCAAAGGTCATTTGAGGTCATACGTTAAAGTTTACCTGCAAGACTCTCTTTGACAAATAACTTCACATGGGTTGCTTGGATTACAACCTAACTTGGGTCATAGATGCACTGGGGGTACCTTCATGTTATGGTACCGTTGGAGGTCACAGGATAAGGTCAAAGGTCATTTGAGGTCATACGTTAAAGTTTACCTGCAAGACTCTCTTTTGACAAATAACTTCACATGGGTTGCTTGGATTACAACCTAACTTGGGTCATAGATGCACTGGGGGTACCTTCATGTTATGGTGCCGTTGGAGGTCACAGGATAAGGTCAAAGGTCATTTGAGGTCATACGTTAAAGTTTACCTGCAAGACTCTCTTTTGACAAATAACTTCACATAGGTTGCTTGGATTACAACCTAATTGGGGTCATAGATGCACTGGGGGTACCTTCATGTTATGGTGCTGTTGGAGGTCACAGGATGAGGTCAAAGGTCATTTGAGGTCATACGTTAAAGTTTACCTGCAAGACTCTCTTTTGACAAATAACTTCACATAGGTTGCTTGGATTACAACCTAACTTGGGTCATAGATGCACTGGGGGTACCTTCATGTTATGGTACCGTTGGAGGTCACAGGATAAGGTCAAAGGTCATTTGAGGTCATATGTTAAAGTTTACTTGCAAGACTCTCTTATCACACATAACACATAATGTTGCTACAATGGCAATCAAACTTGGATGATGGATGCACTGGGGACACCTGCATGTTATTGTGCTGTAAGAGGTCACATGATAAGGTCAAAGGTCATTTGAGGTCATACATTAAAGTTTACTTGCAAGACTCTTGGTGAAGGCTTCCTAACTTGTGCACAGAATTGTGTGAGCATGTGTGAGCATTACTGATGTAGATTTAGGCAAACATTACTCATGCACATTTATGCAAATTTATTCAAAGTCACTATTTTGCACCTGATTTTGATGTTGTCTGTTTAAAGTTGCTTATTTGTTTGTTTCAGTTTTTCACAGGTTTTACAGGCAGGCACTATCATCCTGTTTTGTCTTTGTCTAATCTAATAGAACTTGGTGGAGGCTTTTTATTCCATCTCAAAGAAGGGGGAAGGTGGGGGAGGGGGAGTAGATAGAGGAAGTAGCATTGCATGAAATAGCCCTTCTCATTTATGGAATGTTACATTCTATGGCAGATATTTCACAATCAGCCAGGGATACAATTCTTTTGCGTAGCAACGGAGATCGCGATATTTCTGGTTATTTTCGCAAGTGGGCGAGACACAATATTGCTAATGCCTTGTTTTTTGGTCTGCATCAAAAATTCTCATGACTAATTACTAATTATTAAATATACACAATCATATATTATTCACAATTATACATTATTACTAATTACCACTGAAAAAGTAGTTTTTAAGTGAGGATTTGAACTGTCAGCATGTTTGATATGAGTTGGGATTGGGTTCGACATTGCCGGTGCCAGTACCAGTGCCAGTGCTGCAAGGTAGGCTGGAGCTCTTGATTCTCTGCGTACCACGTCTAACATGGTGTCATACTCAGCACTCAAAATACAAGGGGAAAAAAGATTATTATCGCTCCAGACATCCCAAGTAGCCCCTTGTTAACACATTCTATACTAAAAGTGTGCTGGCTTTTCTCCATTCAGATACTGAGCAGTGTGACTCCTATGTAATCTGTTGTATGGACAATAGACACCAGGCTATGAAAACCCTTCAGATTCATTATAGGGTGCGATTAAGCCACATCCCTTTGGATACTGCAGTCCCGTGGCAAATTTTGAAATCTTTAACTGGACCAAGGTTCATGAGGCCTGAAAATCTAACAGTGAGAAATGGGTTAGAATAATGTGCAGGGGAAGTTGTTCGCCTTTGAGAAACTGAGAATTGCCCTAGTCATGTTTTCTGATGATCTGCATGGAAAATTTGAGAAAATCTTGAGCTGTGATCAAACCCTTGTACTTTTTTTATGTTGCAGCTCACCATATCTTTGTTTCATGAAGTCAATTTTAATGGATTAATAGCCATTAGGACTTCTAGCTATAGATCTGGGCAACATGCTGTTCCTTGATATCAAACTGAAATTTGTCCAAGTCATGTTTTGTAATCATCTGTATGGACAATCTGAAGTATCGTGATCTGTTATAAAATCTTTATATTTTGATGTTTCCAGAATAAACATTAGCAGACATAAACATTTGAGACAAGGAGAAAGTCCCAGAGAGTAAGCCCAAAGTTTAGTATGCAGACTATGTTGGACCAATGTTTAGAATGTGAGCCTCAGTGTTAAATGGGGTTCTGATTTTCTTTTGCAGGAAACTATTGGAGAGAGAATCCTGACTCCAAGAACAAAGGAACAAGCTGAAGATGCCAGGTAAATTATTAGTGGGAGTGTTGTATTTCACCTGACAGTAATTTTCCCCATATTAGTGTTTTCATCCAATGATGTTTTAATCCAATGATCTCACAGCTTAAAATCAATGATTTCAGTTTAGGATAAGGATCCACTTAAGAATAAATAAGGTTAGGGTAGGGCAGGGTTTAGTGACAAAAATATGTACCTGTATTGTTATTTTGTGGCTTGATCATCAAAACACACCCCTTTCGAACAAGGCAAGTCTCAGCTACAACACAAGTTTCAATGGGTTTGTACGTACAAACTGTATTTACAAACGTGCACAATATATATTGTAGCTCTGGGATTGACATGAGTTTTTCAATATCATAATTTGCATTCAATTCAACATTCCAATTACCTCTTTATTTAAAGTAGAATGTATCTTGGCAAAAAAAATTATTAAAACCAAATGTAATACAAATTTTAAGGCAAGGCATGAAATGCAAAACGTCTAAAACAGCAATTATAATTAATCTTGTTAAAAATTTTGCACAAACTTTGCATCACATTTGTACCTGTAATAAAACAGCAAGTTCTTGTGGACTAGTTCTACACAAAAATGGAAGTCTTATGGTGTTTCTTTTTGATGCTAAACAGGGATGGCATTGCCAAGTCGTTGTACACCAGTCTGTTTGCATGGCTAGTCCGCAGCATCAACGGCATCACCAGTCACGGATCCAAGATGACCTCCATTGCCATCCTTGACATCTTTGGATTTGAGGTAAAGGGGCAGAGCTAATGACATATTCACAACTTTCTCCCTAACCAAACTAATGTGGAATCCTTGACATCTTTGGATTTGAGGTAAAGGGCCAGAGCTATATGACATATTCACAACTTTCTTCCTAACCAAACTAATGTGGAATCCTTGACATCTTTGGATTTGAGGTAAAGGGGCAGAACTAATGACATATTCACAACTTTCTCCCTAACCAAACTAATGTGGAATCCTTGACATCTTTGGATTTGAGGTAAAGGGGTAGAGCTAATGACATATTCACAACTTTCTCCCCAACCAAACTAATGTGTAATCCTTGACATCTTTGGATTTGAGGTAAAGCGGCAGAGCTAATGACATATTCACGACTTTCTCCTATAACCAAACTAATGTGCAATCCTTGACATCTTTGGATTTGAGGTAAAGGGCAGAGCTAATGACATATTCACAACTTTCTTCCTAAACCAAACTAATGTGTAATCCTTGACATCTTTGGATTTGAGGTAAAGGGGGAGAGCTAATGACATATTCACAACTTTCTCCCAAACCAAACTAATGTGTAATCCTTGACATCTTTGGATTTGAGGTACAGGGGTAGAGCTAATGTCATATTCATGACTTTCTCCCTAACCAAACTAATGTGTAATCCTTGACATCTTTGGATTTGAGGTAAAGGGGCAGAGCTAATGACATATTCACAACTTTCTCCCTTACCAAACTAATGTGTAATCCTTGACATCTTTGGATTTGAGGTAAATGTCATATTCACAACTTTCTCCCTAACCAAACTAATGTGTAATCCTTGACATCTTTGGATTTAAGGTAAAGGGGTAGAGCTAATGACATATTCACAACTTTCTCCCTAACCAAACTAATGTGTAATCCTTGACATCTTTGGATTTGAGGTAAAGGGGAAGAGCTAATGACATATTCACAACTTTCTCCCTGAACAAACTAATGTGTAATCCTTGACATCTTTGGATTTGAGGTAAAGGGCCAGAGCTAATGACATATTCACAACTTTCTCCCAAACCAAACTAATGTGTAATCCTCGACATCTTTGGATTTGAGGTAAAGGGCCAGAGCTAATGATATATTCACAACTTACTCCCTAACCAAACTAATGTGTAATCCTTGAAATCTTTGGATTTGAGGTAAGGGGGCAGAGCTAATGACATATTCACAACTTTCTCCTATAACCAAACTAATGTGTAATCCTTGACATCTTTGGATTTGAGGTAAAGGGGGAGAGCTAATGACATATTCACAACTTTCTCCCTAGCAAAACTAATGTGTAATCCTCGACATCTTTGGATTTGAGGTAAAGGGGGAGAGCTAATGACATATTCACTACTTTCTCCTGAACCAAACTAATGTGTAATCCTTGACATCTTTGGATTTGAGGTAAAGGGGTAGAGCTAATGACATATTCACAACTTTCTCCCTCACCAAACTAATGTGTAATCCTTGACATCTTTGGATTTGAGGTAAAGGGGCAGAGCTAATGACATATTCACAACTTTCTCCCTAAACAAAATAATGTGTAATCCTTGACATCTTTGGATTTGAGGTAAAGGGGTAGAGCTAATGACATATTCACAACTTTCTCCCTCACCAAACTAATGTGTAATCCTTGACATCTTTGGATTTGAGGTAAAGGGGCAGAGCTAATGACATATTCACAACTTTCTCCCTGAACAAACTAATGTGTAATCCTTGACATCTTTGGATTTGAGGTAAAGGGGTAGAGCTAATGAAATATTCACAACTTTCTCCCTCGCCAAACTAATGTGTAATCCTTGACATCTTTGGATTTGAGGTAAAGGGGCAGAGCTAATGACATATTCACAACTTTCTCCCTCACCAAACTAATGTGTAATCCTTGACATCTTTGGATTTGAGGTAAAGGGGAAGAGCTAATGACATATTCACAACTTTCTCCCTCACCAAACTAATGTGTAATCCTTGACATCTTTGGATTTGAGGTAAAGGGGTAGAGCTAATGACATATTCACAACTTTCTCCTTAACCAAACTAATGTGTAATCCTTGACATCTTTGGATTTGAGGTAAAGGGGCAGAGCTAATGACATATTCACAACTTTCTCCTTAACCAAACTAATGTGTAATCCTTGACATCTTTGGATTTGAGGTAAAGGGCCAGAGCTAATGACATATTCACAACTTTCTCCCTAACCAAACTAATGTGTAATCCTTGACATCTTTGGATTTGAGGTAAAGAGGCAGAGCTAATGACATATTCACAACTTTCTCCCTAGCCAAACTAATGTGTAATCCTTGACATCTTTGGATTTAAGGCAAGGGGGAATGGCCAATAACTTATTCACAACTATCTACCTAACTGTTTAGTTCACGTGTTATAAGCAATCATCAACATCTTTGGATTTGAGGTGAGAGGAAGAGCCAGAAATGTATTTACAACTGATCCTTAAAAGCACAGTGAAGTGAAACTATTCAAAACTTAAAAAAAAAAAAATGTTTTATTTAGTAAAAAAAAAAAAAAATATTGGACATCACGTAACATACTTTCACCTTTGTATTTCCGCAGGTCTTTACAAAGAATGGCTTTGAGCAGCTATGCATCAATTATGCAAATGAGCATCTGCAGTTCTACTTCAACAAACACATCTTCCAGCTTGAGCAGGTAAGATCTGACTACCAATAATACAAAGACAAACAGCTGGAATTGCTTGCAACTCATTCTTTACTGAGCCTTCCTGTTTGCGGGATGGCTTTTCTGCACTCTGATACTGAGCAATGCACTTTCCGTGCAATCTGCTTTACGGCAAGAGACGACAGGCTATAAATACATTTCAAATTCAATGGGGTGCAATTAAGGTTGACCGGACTGGGGTTCACGAAGAACAAAAATGAAAACGTGAGCAACAGGTTAACTCTTAAGGTGCTATTTTCACATGTTCTTTCCGACCGGGTGATGCCAAGTGCATGTTGAACACAATCACATATACATATTTATTGAAATAAACATTTAAAGAGAGATAATAGATGTTAAATGATTTGTTCCTTCAATATTGGTGCTTGCCTGGCCAGGAAGTGTACTATGAGCTTCCATGGTACACCGTCTGTGGAGTCATTCATGGGCTCTTGGGTTAAAGCTGTGAATAGATGTGTAGATGTTATAAGCTTTCATTTACTGGTATTACATGTACAAAGAAGAGTGACTACCCTATCACAATCCTCAGCTTGAGTACACCAAAGAGAGGCTAGAGTGGCAGACGATCTCCTTCATCGACAACCAGCCCGTGCTCGATCTCCTGGCCAAGAGACCCACTGGCATCCTCCATATCCTGGATGATGAGAGCAACTTTCCTAAGGTACGTACCCCCCCCAACCCTTGTGCAATGCCCCGCCCCCCTTTTCCCCGCCCCTCAAACCCACCTTAAATGAGAGAAACTTCCCCTAGGAAAACCCTCCTGGTCCTTATGCAATCCCCTGCCCCCTTGCCCCGCCCCCATTGCCTCACCCCTGAAACCTGACCTTAAATGGGAATCTAACCAAAATGACAAGATGTTTTGTATGTAAGCAGATTAAAGAAGTAGATTGGCTGTGCAAGGGTAATCTGACCAATGATATAAAGAAAGTAATAAATTCTGGATGATTAGAGCAACTTCCCAAAGGTACACACCTGCTGCATCCAGTCCCACCCCCAAACCCCCCATATGGGAATTTTTACGAAAGTGACAAGTTGTTTTGTATGGAAGGAGATGAACAAAGTAAATTGACTGTGAATGAGCAATTTGAACAATGAATAAGAAAGTAATGAATTCTGGATGATGGGAGACACTTCCTCAAGGAAAACCATGTCCCTTCTCCTCCCCCTTCCCCACTTTTCATGTTGTTAGCCCTATGTGTGCCTAGTCCATAATTTATTCACAAATCCCACCCATTCAGTTGAAATATGCAAACTTGTGCATGTTCCTTCCTCTTTTTGCCCCTCTAAAATTGACTAATGAGTTTGAGATTTATATTGAGTGTTTGAATTCCCCTGCACTCAATCCTCAAGTATACTTGATATTCTGTTTGTTTGGACTGATTTTATCACCAGTCTCTGATTTCCTCTTCTCCCCTTTCTCACTATGTTGTATACTTCTAAGTGTTATTATTGTGTTTCTTAAATATGCTTTGTTTTGTTTGCAAGTTATTGTATCTTGTGTGTATACGAATGAGAAATAGGACTATTCCCACAAGTCTACAAGCTTTCATTGGTTCAGCCACAACCCTGCAAATAAATGCAGTTTTTTTTTTTTGAAAGTAGAAAAAAAAGATTGATAATGAAATTTGAATTAAAATCGATTGTATCTTCAAACTATTGCCTTTTATAGAGTTCAGGAAATGTTATTTAGTCATTATTTTGTTAAATGGCAGGGCACAGAGAAAGCCTTTGTCGAGAAGAGTCACTATCACCACTCTGGGCACGCCATGTACGGCCGACCGAAACAGCCTCGACTTGAGTTTGCCATCAAGCACTACGCGGGCCGCGTGGTGTACGCCGTGGAAGATTTCATCGCCAAGAACCGCGACGTGCTCAAGCCTGAGGTCATGGACATGCTGAAGAACAGTGACAACCAGGTAGGACTGGCTGCCATCATCATCATCATCATCATCATTAGCCTGATTCAATCCCCTGTTGGATGAAGGCCCATCCAATAACTTGCTAACACAATGATTCTTGCAATAGTATACAAACAAAGACAAAAGGTACCTTTTCATATGAATTATTGTTTACAAAACATTGCTGTACAATCAAGAATCTTGAGAGAAAAGTTTTGTCTATTTAATCTCCCACACACATATGCACCCTTACACACACACACACACACACACTTCTGCTTCTGCTTCTGCTTCTGCTTCTGCTTCTGCTCGATACTGTACAAACGCCTCAGTGATGTGGCTATCACGTACAGATTGCGCATATGCAGCAGTCGGATGCAAAGCCTATTATATATTATGCAAAAACTTTACATTGACTTGAACTTTGTGTTTTCCAGTAATTTCTTAAATATTTGTAGAGTTGGGGCACAACGGTAGTCATTTGGAAGCTTGTTCCATGTGGGTAATGTTCTTGGATATAGAGATTGCTGATAGCACCTTTTATTTGCTCTTATGTGATCATAAATGAAGCTTTTAGATGAAAGTCTAGTCGTTGGTCTCCGGTGGACTGTATGGTGATTTTGATTTTTACTTCTATGAGTTGATATATTACTAGGGATCAGGCCGTGAGTTTCCTTGAAAATAATGTAGAGACGAGCTTTACACCGCCTGTCCTCTAAGGTCTCCCATCCTAGCTGTTTTAACATGCTGGTGACACTAGCTGTCCGGTTGTAATCATTCATAACAAAACGTGCTGCGCGACGTTGGATTTTTTCTATCATATCTTTGTTGCATTGTTGGTGAGGGTCCCATACCGCATGGCAGTACTCCAATAAAGGCCGAACCAGTGTTTATCAGCTATTGCTTTAGTAGGTTTATCACAGCTGTACAGATTTCTACGTATGAGTCCAAGTTGTTTGTTTGCTTTTTTTACTATCTGTTGTATATGTGTATTCCATGACATGTCCGATGCGATCTCCACGCCTAAGTATGGGTGATGTGTCACTCTACCGAGTATGTTTCCATTCATTGTATAGTCGTTCAGGAATGGCTTGGTTTTATGTGTGACAGACATGCTATGGCATTTGGAGATGTTGAAACCCATTTGCCATCTTGATTCCCATGAGCAGAGGGTGTTTATGTCATTTTGGAGGAGGACTGAATCTTCCGGGCCACATATTTCACGGTATAGAATACAATCATCAGCAAACAGTCTAACACAAGACTTGAGATTGCTGGGCAAGTCGTTTATATAAACCAGGAAAAGAAGCGGGCCCAACACTGTTCCCTGTGGGACTCCGGATTGGACAGGTGTTTCCTCTGACTCTGCACCATCAAGGACCACTTTCTGGTGACGTTTCGTCAGGAAGTTAGTTAACCAGGTATATATGTTGTTCCGGATCCCTACATGATGTAATTTAGCTAAAAGTCGTTGATGAGGAACGACATCGAATGCCTTACGGAAGTCGGTTATTATGAGATCAACTTGGCTCCTGTTGTCCAAAATCTTCTGCACTTCATTAACCAGGGCGGCCAGCTGAGTCTCACAGGACCTGCCTTTCCTAAAACCATATTGCTGGTCTGCTAATATGTTGTACCTTTCAAAGTGTTCCATAATGTGACCGTAAATGATGTGTTCTAGTAACTTGCAGACGATTGATGTAAGGGAGACCGGTCGATAGTTATTTGGTTGGGTTCTATCATCTTTTTTGTAAATGGGTGTAATGTTCGCTTTCAGCCATTCCATGGGTAAAGTACCCGATGAAATTGATTTCTGGAACAGTTTTTTCAGGATCGGTGCTATACTGTCTGAGCAGTTTTTTAGTACCGTTCCTGCTATGCCATCAGGCCCTGGAGCTTTATTTGCATTGAGATTTGCTAATAATTTCTTAATCCCTTCCTCTGTTATATTAATGTCGTTTATGTCAGGGGTACTGCTCTCTCCCATGTCTGGGATATTGGGGTCTTCGTGGGTAAATACCGAGCAGAATTGTTGATTCAATACTTCAGCCTTGTCCTTAGCACTAGTCAGAATGTTCCCGAGAATTTTTAAGGGCGGTACCCCAGATACTTCTTGCTTTTTTGCTTTGATGAAAGACCAAAAAGGTTTAGTGTTGTCAGATTTTAAACTTCCTCCTATTACATCACGTAGGTAGGTTTTAAAGGCTTTTCTAATGCTTCTATCTATTTTCCTTCTCAAATTCCTGAATTCTTTCCGGTGAGCGGGAAGTTTGGTATGTTTAGCTTTATTATATAATCTTTGTTTTCTTTTTATGTCTCTCTTGATTGATCTATCCACCCAAGGATAAGAAAAATGACTTGAGGTTAATTTCGAAGGAATATTACGGTCAACTGAGATTTGGAGTACTTCGTTAAATGCTGAATAAAGCTCATCTATACTAGATGAATCCACACGATCAGGTGAAAGAGATATATTGAACTCAATCATGTCCCTGTCTATTCCATCAAAGTTTGCTCTCCTATAGAGATAAATTTTCCTCTTAATGGGTCTATTAAGTTTTGGTTTCAGTATGGCCTGTATCACTACTAGGTCATGGTCACTAATGCCGTGAGTAATCTGGACAGACTTAACTGAAGAAGGGTGAGATGTGAAACATAAATCCAAGGTGTTTTCTCCCCTTGTAGGTTCCTTAACTATTTGTTCTAAGTTGTGATCATTCATGATGTCAATCATCAGTTTACTAATTACAGGATAATATCCCCCATTTTTGAAAGTTGATGATTCCCAATCAATATGAGGTAGGTTGAAATCACCCAAAAGCCATATTGAGGCATTACGTGGGATTTTGGATAAGGAGATATCCAGTTCACTCAAATAATTCCTATCACTAGATGGAGGTCTATAAAAAGCACCTATATAAAGTGGTGATATCCCTTTAACTTGTATCGATATCCATAATATTTCTGAGTTAGATTGTAGGAGAGGTTCAGCACATGCAAGGAGGGACATTTTTACGGCGATGAATACGCCACCTCCTCTTTTGCCATCCTCTCACACACACACACACACACACACACACACACATCCACAAACACACACACAAAACAAAACATGTGTACCGAAGGATATATGCAAAAGTAGTGCAATTGCAGCCGTTCCAGCACTTTTTTTTCTAACCAAAAAATAGATATATTCGCCTCGCCGTTCTTATGTATGAAAGTTTTCCCACTTCCTACAGTGGTATGTTCATGTACCTCGCTCTTCAGCTAATTTTCTTTCCTCTCGTTCATCTTCCCTCATTCTTTGTTTAATTTATTGAGGAGTTTGGGGTTATTTTTAGATCTGTTATAAATCAAAGTTATATATTTGATTAAAAGTACAATGTGATTAATTAACTGCCCCTTCCCTACATTTAAAACTTTTATACCAATATGAATTCCCTCCCAGTTTATATTTTTGCAATTTATTGAAATGACAGAATCCTTTCATTATAAAAATAGTTATGGCACGTGCACTATATATTTTGTTCATTTCACCTGGTAATAAATACTCCTTGTTACTGGACTATGATTACAACTTTCTGAAAACTTGACAGGGGAAGTTTAACCTGTGCTGAGCACACATATATGTGGTCTGGCTCTTCTAAACTCAGATACTGAACAGCAGGACTCACACATAATCAGATCTACATACAATAAACAACAGGTTATGAATGAACTCGAAATGCCTTCAAAAGGCATAATGAAGCCACACTCCTTTAGGTACTGCAGTTCCATAGCAAATTTTGACAGCCTAACTGCCAGAAAACCTTAAAGGGCATATACCGTACTGGGAAGACAAAAAAAACTTCAAAAGGTGATCGTGAGCAATCTTCTTGCCAATGGTCTTAAATGCATGTATTGTCCATTTTAG
This sequence comes from Arbacia lixula, assembly GCA_963669155.1. NCBI lineage: Eukaryota > Metazoa > Echinodermata > Echinoidea > Arbacioida > Arbaciidae > Arbacia > Arbacia lixula. The sequence continues at coordinate 16,764,178 of OZ022579.1, read as the reverse complement.
AAACTTGCTGAAAATGATTCGCATTTAAATTATCTACATTTGGAGTGATACATAGTTCAATCACAAATCCTCAAATGTTCGGGCCGAACATTTTGAGTATTTGTGCTTTAATCAATGAGTACTCCAAATGTGGATAATTTGAGGGCAAATAACTTTCAGCAAGTTTCTAAAATGGGCAATACATGTATTTAAGACCATTGGTAAGAAGATTGCTCATGATCACCCTTTTGAAGGCTTTTTCTTCCCAGTACAGTATATGCCCTTTAACCGTGAGCAACAGGTTCATATCTGGCATGAAAATTGAGTTCATTGTTTGTCCCATGTGCAGACGCTGGCAGACATGTTCCGGCTGCTGCAGACCCTGGAAGAACGGAGATCCATGACCGGGGCCAGCGGGGTCACGGCCATGCGCAAGATGAGGGCGTCGACCGTCGCTACCAGATTCAACGAGTCCCTGCTGGAGCTCATCAGCTCCATGAACAAGTGAGAGAAACATCCACCAGGGCCCTGTCTGAAAACAAGTTGCGATTGATCGCAATTACTTACAATTGATATCAATCGTAAATCTGTATATTAGAGATACATGTAGGGAATTGGACTTACATTTGAACTCATTATAAGATGGGGGCTTGTAACATCCCTCTTTTATGCTTCTGCAATCCAAGTAACCAATTTCAGAAGATGAACTGATGAAGCTGATTTGTCTGATTTGTTAGCAAAGACCACTTGTCTGTAATGATTGAATCTTTTCTTTGGTAACGACTTTATCCCTGCAGATGCCATCCGTTCTTCGTACGATGCATCAAGCCCAACGAGAACAAGGCGCCCCTGGTCTTTGAGACGTCAGTGGTGCTGAGCCAGCTGCGTTACAGCGGGATGCTGGAGACCGTTCGCATTCGTAGGAACGGCTTCCCCATCCGCATGGTCTTCCTCTCCTTCATGAACAGGTGCGTTCAGACAAACGTAGAAGCACGATTTTACATCCTGTGTAAAACATCTATGTATCTGTAAGGGTCACTTGGCTTTCAGGCTGTGAGAAATGCTCAAAACCATCACATCACAGTTACATTTGTGTTCAGACTCTTAACATCTGTCCCACAGGACAACCTGGAGAAGTACTCGAGAGCACTTCTGCCCTACTCTGATAAAAGGAAGCAACTAACAAAAGAGACTTTTCTTGTAAATGAGCAAAATGTGTCTGACACATGCATTGACATCAGTGCAACACGACATTTTGTTAGATTGAATGCCTCGCAGCAAGATGAATATTTTATGTCCAGATTTTGGCCGTATGTAGGGAATGCTGGGTACAATCTAAGAATACCAATAACTCAGATTTGAGTAATTTGTCAGTTGCTTCCTTTTGTCAGAGTAGGGCAGATTTAGTTTACTTCAGCCAGACCTTATTGAAATTCATTCTGTACGAGCTTTTGGTAAGCGTTTCCTACAGTGCTTCTGTGTTTCGTGTTGTTGTGTGACGCAGGTATCGGTTCCTGATCAGCCGAGCCATCACCTTCAGAGCTACGGCCAAAGAACTCTGCCAGGAGATCCTCTTCAGAGCTGGAGACAGATTCAGGCAGGACTACCAGCTGGGTGCTACCAAGGTAAACAACTCATAAAATAAAAATAGATAATTGAACAAAGGAGCAAACTAATGAACTATACATTGATTGGAAGAAATGTACAAATAAACAACTACAAAGCCGAAGAATTTGACAAGAAGTTTCTATTCAGGGCTGGTGACAGATACAGGTATGGAATGTCAGCTTTGTCCTACCCAGGTAAACAACAAAATAACTAACATAAGCAAACAAATATAAAGAATTGAATGAAGAAACAATTTAATTATACATTGATTGACAGAGTGAACAAACTACTCCAAAGCCAAATAGCTAAATCAGGATATTATTACCTTGAGTGCTTGAGACAGATTTGGGCTAGACTACCAGCTGGTTGCTTTCAAGGTAAACAAACAAACACAAATAAATAACTGAATAAGGAACAAATCAGCTAGACATCGATTGAAAGAAATGTACAAATAAACCACTACAAAGCCCAAGAACTTGACCAGTTCATATTCAGGGCTGGACTTTCAATTAAGTCCTACCCAGGTAAACAACACACAAAGAAATGCAAACAAACAAACAACAATAAAATATTGAAAGGAAAAAAAAGTGTACTCCAAATCCAAATCACTGAACTAAGAAATTCTTCTTGCACTAGCAATACACACAAATCCTGTAGAGCGGCATTTTTTTCCAGCATAGTTTCACATGATTATTGTAGACAATAAACTTATTTATTCATTCATTTTGCTGGCACAGAAGGAGTTAATCATCTCAGTGTTGACCATTGAGAACCCAGTCCTATGGGACTAAGGTTGCATTCATGCGACACTTTTTTGCCCTAGAATCATGATTAGAATCATGATTGAAAACGCGTTTCGGCAGAATCATGATTGCGTTCAGACGAAATTGAATATAAACATGATTTATGAGTCACGTGAAAAAAAAGGTCGCTTGAAAGCAACCACATTTTGAATCATGATTCTATGAAGTCATTGTGTCGGCCTATTTCCGGTGCTAGTCAAGCAGCCCACATAGAAGACAGAAAACACGCACGTAGAAGCTGACCTATACTTCCTGGATCAAACTGCGCACTGCGATGCGCACTGGATCGGCCCGAATCCGAGTAGAAACGTGATTGGAGAGAAGGTCGACTGGAAGCTAATACTGTCGTTATCGTGATTCATGTTTGCGTTTTGAATCATGATTCAAAATGCAATTCTGGCGATGATCGCATTAATGCAACCTAAAAGATTTAATCATCTTCTCCTAACCCAACCCAAACAGGTATTCATGAAGGAGTCACTAGAGAACCACCTGGAGTATGAGCGGTCCGAGATCATCCAGCGCGCCGTGCTGGTGCTCCAGCGTTATCTCCGGGGTTACGTGGCACGGCGCCGGTACTGGGCGGTCCAACGCAGCACCGTGAAGCTGCAGTCCCTGGTGAGGGGGTACCTGGCTCGGCGCAGGCTGCGTACCATCATCAGGGGCGTGGTGTTACTCCAGGCTCGCTACAAGGGCAGGCTACAGAGGAGACGCTTCCTCATGGTAAGTGGAAGTATCACTTTTTTTTTTAACTCTTTGCATGCCATCTGTGTATTTCTTCACAAGTGATACACACAAATCCCATAGAGTATCATTTTGTCTGGCACAAAGTAGGTTAAAGGGACCTTTGGCAGACCTAATTCTGAAAGTTCCCTGACTTTGTCAAAGTTTGAGAGAGAGTGGCTATATAATCTTTCCCTGGAATTGACAAAGCACAAGTATTCGGTTTTGAGCAAATAATCTTTGATAATTGATTGAGCTTTCTTTTTTCGTACCACGAAAATAGTCAAATCTCAGTGAAAACTTGTTAGATTTTCATTTATTCTATGGGAGTTAGAGTACCTCTGACCTTAAAATTTCACAGTTAGTATCACAAAGATATGTGCTAATTATGTGCAAAGTTTGCAGATGTTTGTAAAAGGGACGGGCCGTCTATAAATGAGATCTTTTATTATGAAATGAAAAATACATTCCAATATAACTTCATGTAATGTCAAAAACATGATATTTACAGTAATGATTGTGCCAGTTTGAAGAAAAAACATGTTATTTAAACCTTTTCAGCGCATTGCCGATCTTAAGTTTTAGTGACCGTATGATATTTAATTTGCTTTGAAAAAGGTAATACTACTCACAAACTGCCAAAAGATCCATCTTGTCCAGAAATGTATGCTCTTTCATATGATGCATCGTTTATGATTTTTATTAGTTGATATCAACATTTTTAACCCCAAACCACATTTTGTGGTACTTGTCCAAAATGCATTTACTCATTTTGCATTAACTCATTAACTAATTTACTTTTTCTCTGTTTAAACACCAAAATTGTCTTTCCTTCACCTGATCAGTGGGTGAAATATCCTGAAAGAATACAACCACATGGTGTTACTGACAGTTGTACTACTTTCTAATTAGTATTTCTTGCTAATTCTGTTCTGTTTTGCTGAATACCTCAGATGCTGCGGCTGGCCAGAGAAGCCAAAGCTGAGAAGGAGAGGCAGGAGAAACAGAGAGCGGAGCAGCGAAGGATGGAACGGGAGCAGCAGAGAGCAGCGGAAGAGGAGAAGAGGAGACGGTCGGAGCAAGCGGCCGCTGCTGCTCGGGTGGTCGCCACGACGACGGCTGTTGCAGCTGCCGTCTCACAAGCCCCGCCCCCAGCTGATATCTCCAGAGTAGATATTCCATACGAGCTTCACGTCCTCCTTCAGAGGGGTAAGAGACACGGAGCTTGTTCAAAAAATCCTTATTTGGCATATTAAATGGAAGAATAACAGTCCATGGTCTGCATGTTCTAATAGGCCTGATGTGTGAAGTGAAGTGATTATGTAAAGAACTAAATCAGTTGCTTCTCATTGCATTTGAAACGTTAAGTTTTTCTTTAATTTACAACTACATTTGCCAAAAGTAAGCTTGCTACTTGCAGGTGCATACAGGTACTTTGTCAACATGTTTGTAAATATAAAGCTTGGTTCAACACTTGCCCAAACAAGTCATGATGCCTGCTAAAAGTCTGTCAAACTTGATAAAATCTGAACAGAAAATGACTAAGAAAATATAGGATAGATTGATAGAGGAAATGTTCTTTCCAAAGTGTAGTCATTGCATAATGCATAGTCCACCCCCTGGACTGCATTTAGCGAGGATTTAGCAATCTGCTGACAACGAACGTTGGTGGTGCATCACATCCAATAATTTTCACCCAGATTTTTTTCGGATGGACAGATTCGTTGAGTTGCGCAATCAGTGGTCTGGCGCGATGTGCGTACTGTGTGAATCAGTGGCGTAATGTGTGTGGGAGAATAAGCGGACAATAAAATACGGCCAGTATCTGGACTACATAATGCACCACGCGTCTACAAGCAATTTATTTGTAGTCGTGTTGCCTTCTGGTCTCATATACTAGTACACTAGACTAGAAGCAAACATGACATCAAACAAAAGCTGAATGTGGCTGTGCGATGCATCAGACTTTGCCCTATATACTGACTGTATGGAGGATTTTAAAGGGGAAGTTCACCCTGAAATTATTTAGGTTTCAATAAAAAGAGACAAATGAAAGCAACATATGAGTGAAGGTTTGACGAAAATCGGTCAAAGGAAAAGAAAGTTATTTGATATTAAAGTTTTGATTTTGTGACGTCACGTGCGAGATGCTCTCCCATATGTTGTGTACAAAATAAGTCGATAAATTGTTTTTTTTTTTTTGACAACGGAATGTTTCTTTTTCGTACAGGTATGTGTTTAAAAACGTATTTCTGATAATGTATCAAATGTACGAGTAAAAGGATGCATATCTTTGTGAGAAAATGCACATTTTCGAAAAAAAATTGTACACAACATATGGGAGAGCACCTCGCATGTGACGTCACAAAATCAAAACTTTAAAATCAAATAACTTTCTTTTCCTTTGACCGATTTTCCTCAACCTTCACTCATATGTTTCTCTCATTTGCCTCTTTTTATTGAAACCAAAATAATTTCAGGGTGAACTTCCCCTTTAAGCCTGTGACTTAAACAATATACATTTACAACATATTGGTTTGCCTCCAGTACATTCTTACACAATTGTGTTCTGGTTTGAAGAAGATGTTGATTTGATATGGTTGAATTTCCAGGCTGGATTCCTCCGCACAATGAGAGAAACCTGATCAAGGTCGTAGGTCAAGTGGCCCGATGCGACCAATCCTTCAGCTTCCCAACAAACATCAATGAGCATCCCTTCTCTCGCTACGTCAACATCTACTTCAAGGTATGGAGGACACCAGTTTGTGGGCGTGTTTATCAACTCTTTTTTTGGTAGAATTAAGGTTTCTAAACGTGTTTAATTTTTTTAAAACGCGTTTAAACAAGTTGATAAACGCAAAGGTGTTTTGATTATGGGGTTTGGAAAGCTGTTTTGAAACACGCAAATTTGTTCGATCTTAAACGCATTAAAACCAGAAATGCGTTTAAAAAAGCGAGATAAACGCAAAGCTGTTTTGAAAGGCGTTTAAACCACATGTTTCCGTAAACACATCGATCGCACACTATTGTACTACAGTGCATGCGTAACGGCGCAGTAGAGCTGCACAGTGATAAGGCCGGTTTTCTACTTGGGCTATCAAGTTAATAAACGCACCATTTTTTTAAACGCGTTTGGAAATGCGTTCGTAAAGGCCTTTGGAAAAGTGTTTAAATTTCTGAAAAGTTGGTAAACATGTGTCATCATCATCATCATCATCATCGTCAGGCATTGTTCAACCATTGTTGGATGAAGGCCCCCTCAATCAGTTTCCATTCACTTCTATTTGCTGTCATTCTGTTCCATGTTGCTGTTTTTGTGTATGTTGATATTTTGTCTCTCCACCTTCTCTTTTGTGGGCCCCTTCTTTGCTTTCCTGTTCTTGGTTGCCATTCTGTGAGTTTCTTGTTCCATCTGTTGTCTTGTGTTCTAGTTAAGTGTCCTGCCCATCTTCATTTCATCTCTTCAATTTTTACTATAATATCTTTGACCTTCGTTTTCTGCCGTATGTCAGTGTGCTTCACTTTGTCAAGTAATGTTGAATTTAGTATTCTTCTTTCCATAGCTCTTTGTGTTGTTCTCTATTTATGTTCCATTTCTTTAGTTGTAGACCAGGAGGGCATTTCATCAAAGGACTTGTCGGATATTTTATCCGACAAGTTTGCTCTCGGCCAATAAGATGCAAGCATTTCAGTAGCTTATAACAGTTTGTCGGATAAAACGTCTGACAAGTCCTTTGATGAAATGCCCCCCAGGTTTCTGTTCCATATGTCAATGTCGTTAAAATGTAGTTTGTATATGCTCTCTTATCTCTTTGGCCTCTAGATGCGGTAATAGGGATGATAGGAAAAAGCTCAAATACGTACAAGCATGGATCAACTAAGTAGAGCATCCTTTCCAGCAGTATGTCAACATCTACTCTAGATCTAAATATGCAAAAAAAATGTATGTTCTCGGATCTGTAGATGTGCTGTAGAGAATAATAGAAAATAGCTTGAATAAATACAAGAATGGTCCAAATAACTAGAGCATCTTTTCCCTCAGTACATGTATGTCAACATGTGTTCAAGATATAAGCATGTGCATTTTTTTTTGTATATTCTGGGAACTCTAGATGCACCATTGAGCATAGTAGGAAGGAATTTAATGAATATGGTTCAAATAGAGCATCCTCTCCCTTAGTATGTCAACATCTACTCAAGATATAAACATGTCTATTTTGTTTATTTATTCTGGGAAGTCTAGACGCGCTATTGCAAATAATAGGAGGAGCTCAAATACATACAAATATGGTTCAACTAACATGTGCATTCTATCCCCCAGCATGTCAGCATCTACTCAAGATCTGAACATGTCCATGTTGCGTATTCTTAGCCCCATTGAGAATAACAGGAAATAGCTCTAATGCGTGCAAGAATGGTCCAACTATCTAGAGCATTTGCCCACATTTGCCCATAAATCCTGTGCTCCTGTGTCGTATCACACCCATCCTATTTTCTCCACGTCTTGCGAAGTACTCTCTGTTTTTCGCTTTGCCATGGCCGCCAGCAACATAATGAAAACCTCGCATAAGGAAAACATTGAAATCATGTTTTTTTTTGGATATTTATTATCAACCCAGTGAGCTTTCCATGCAAAAAGCAATAATTAATGCTGCTTCCCTCATGGCTCACTCCAGAAAGCTGTTACATCTACAAACAGTATAAAACAGGCATTAAGGGTGCCATACAAAGTAATATATGATGATAATCCAGTGAGTTTTCCATGTGGAGCAGAAGGCATTAATCCATCCTTCTTCCCACAGAGTGACGGCTTTGGCTACCTGGACCAGCCCATCCCCACCGGCCTCCACCCCCTGAATGAGTCTGACGACGAAGAGGCCGTGGCTGTCTTCAAACTCATCCTCAGGTTTCTTTTGACCTCTGACCCTGGCAACGACCCAGCCAAGAAGGCCCATGACTTCATCATTGGCAATTACATTGTACAGAAGGTGATATTTGTTTATTCAAAGAATTGAATGTTTTGGCAATAGATGATATAATCTTTGTTTTGCCCATGACTTCATCGCGGCAACTACATTGTGCAGAGGGTAATACTTTCTAATCTCCGCAGTAATAAGATTTTTTTTTTGCGTATGTTCAAGTTTCTATCTGATACTGATTTATGATTCATGACCTCTTTTGCTCTCATATGCAAGTACACTAAAGTGGAAGTGGATTATATCTCCTTAATTTCAAACATAGTCAATACCAAAGACCTTAGAGTGCTGCAAACAGTGCAAGACCAATTACTCTCACATATTCGGACAGAAAAATGTGTAGTACACCATGGGGCGAAACCGCCGCCATTTTAGGATGCAGAGCAGCGCGCTGGCTGCATGCACTGCACATATAGTTTTTTTTTTAGAGAATAACAAAAAAATGATGGGTGAATCCAGGAATATTTCTAAAAATGTATGCTAGCTACCATGTATAAACTGATTCCCCCACCCTCACCTCTCATTTTTCCCTCTTTTGCTCTCACACATCCAGGCCCATACTTATTTAAACCTGCAATCTGGTAAAAAACAGACAATGTAGCATAGGATGTCCACGTTGATATTTGCTTGCATCCTCATTTCTTTTCTTTTCTTTTCTTTTCCTTAACGAAAACATGTGTATATTTTAAAATTTTATTTTACAAATTACATTGTATCTCTCATACCTCGAAAGGGGTCTCCAGAAATAATAAATAAACTTTAAAAATTCATCTGAGGACTTGCTTCCTAAAATGGCGCCCATGTCGTACTACAGCTTTTTCGGAGAGTAATCCGTCTTGCGCTGCATCCTAATATGGCGGCGGTATCGCCCCATGGCGTACTACACATTTTTCTGTCCAAATACATGAGAGTAATCGGTCTTGCACTGCTTTGCAGCGCTCTAAGGTCTTTGGTAAATACCCACATTTAGTGCCTAATATGAACAATTGATAAAAGTTTTTTGTTGTACATGTATTCTTACATTATTTCTTTTCATTTCTGTGCAGGGTCTGAACAACAGACACATCCGTGATGAGATCTACTGCCAGGTGGCAAACCAGACTTGGCACAATGCCAACAACTCCATCCAAGAAAGGGCGTGGCTGTTGCTTAGCAACATCATGGCTGCCTTCCCACCCTCACCTAAACTCTACAACTACCTTCTCAAGTAAGGGAAACAGGGCTGTGTGAATCGTTTGTTAATTTTCTTTGTGTGTAACTGTGAAGGGATGTTTGGGAGAATATGGACCGGGGCCAAATTCTGTGTGTGTGTGTGTGCACTGACTTCATGTTTCAGTTGATCCGTTTAACTTTGCAAACTGTATGATTTTTCTGGCTTTGTGAGCCCTGGTCCAGTTATGATGTCAAAATTTGACATGGTTACTAATGGATTGTAGCTCAATTGTGCCCTATGAGGGATTTGAAGTTTATTCATAACCTGTCGTCCATTGTCTAGACAGCATATTACGCAGGAGTCGGGCTGGCCACTATCTGAATTTAGGAAAGCCAGCCCGCTCATATGCAGGCTCTGAAAGAAGGGGTTAACTTTGCATCCGCATGAACATTTCAACTCCAATTGCAACCAAACTTGAGTTACGTGCCTTCATAGAACAGTAGGTACTGTGAAACCATGTCTAATCCTTTTGTTGCTAGACCAAATTCTTCTCATTACCAATTGTGTGCAGTTACATTACTGTTCACGCCATACATTTCGCGGGTTTTTTATTTTCGTGAATTTCGCAAGTCAGATGCTATTCGTGAATTTAACAACATGCAAAACTATGAATACGACATGCACAAGCACATTTACGGATAGTACTAGTACTCCACAATCGTGGATTAAATTATTCACGAGATTGACAAGAAGTCCTGATTCACGAAAAATTAGACTCGTGAAATTTGTGGCTTATACAGTATTACAGAGTTGCATAATCTCTCCCTACCATAGGTACGTCTCCGACCACGCCTACGATGGTTACAAGGCTTACTGCCAGCACCGGCTGCTGTCCTGCGATGCCCATGCAGCCTGGTCACAGCTGGCTCCCCGCACATACCCCCCGACCATGCTGGAGTGGAAGGCACATCAGTTCCAGGCCGGCATGTCCTTGGTGACCCAGCTGGCCGGAGAGACTGACCCTATCAATGTCCAGGTGGACTCCTGGTCAACGGGAGAGGACTTTGCGGCCGCTGCGCTCAAGCATAAGTAAGGGCAACTCAATCATTCAGGCTTAACTAGTTTGTGCTTGGCACCTTAGATCTTTGACTATTAATTATGCAATCAATCAATCAATCAATCAATCATGCTGTAGTGATGATTGTTTCAGAGCTAAAGTCAAGAACATTTCAAATGTGGGATCTAAATGGAGAGTGCTTGGTCCATGAGGTAGAACTATGCTGCTGTGGCCCTGAAATATATAAATATGTGTATTCGATAATTCATACAAAGTTACTGTGTGTCTACTTACATTTAGGTAATTTAAGAGAAAGGATCTAGATAAAGACTGCTCTTGATCATAATTCATAATGTTGATGACATTCGTCTCTCAGCATTGAGTACGTACTTAATCACCATTATGAATAATTTCTTAAAGGACATATACTGTACCTGGGAAGACAAAAAGCCTTCAAAGAGTTGATCGTGAGCAATCTTCTTGACAATGGCCTTAACTTCATGTATTGTCCGTTATAGAAATTTGTTGAAAGTTATTTGTCATCAAATCACCCACATTTGGTGTTATATTCCAAATTTCTAAATCACAAATCCTCAAAATGTTTGGGCCGAACATTTTGAGGATTTGTGTATTAATCACTAATTACTCCAAATATGGATCATTTGAGGGCAAATAACTTTCGGCAAGTTTCTAAAACGGACAAGACATAAATTTAAGCCCATTGTCAAGAATATTGCTCATGATCATCTTTTTGAAGGCTTTTTGTCTTCCCAGTAAAGTATATGCCCTTTAAGCATAATTCACTAATTGGATCTAATCCCCTAACCTCTGCTTATCCCTATTAATCCTCTCTAATCCCAGGGGTCTGCAGAAGGAGTACCGGGGCTGGTCTGTGGAGCTGCATGATGACGGTGTCCGCTACGACCTCTCTGGACCAGACTTTGTGCTCGACCTCGTCGCCCAGATGGAAGTCCATCCCGAGATGCCCGTGGGTGATGCCCACTTCCTGGTTGCCGCGGAGACAGCTAAGACTGGCCTGACGCAACATCCCAGGACAATCAGGAGGAGGTTAGTGTTTATTTACTCCTTCTTGGCCCTGTTGCATAAAACTAACCATTTGATGGTAACTTTGCTATCAATGGCAACTTCTCTGGAAACTTTGAATTTGATTGGCTGTCGAGCAATGTTACCATGGTAGTTACCATTGATGGGAGAGTTACCATTAATGGTAAGTTTTATGCAATGGGACCCTGTTCCAGACAAAATGCAGTTCTATAGGCTTTATGCATATCACTGTTTCCCCAAATGCTAAGGGGGCCCTTTATGAGTTCAACATGTTTTTCTTACATGCCATGGTTGCATTGATTGGTGATCTCAAAACAGCACTTTTATCCCTTCGCCTATGGCCTCATACTAATAGTATCGTTTTAAGATCACCTAGTGCCTTTAGTTTTAACCATGTACTTTAGAGCAATCTCTACTTGTATACTTCTTTGCTCCGTACCATATGTAGATCACATGAAGTCTTCCTTCTTCAAAAATGCAATATATATAAGTAGTGTATTATAACATTACTATGAATATTCTTCCATGAACGAGGTCTGTACAATAATTTAAGCATATTGAGTGTTCTTCAAGTGCAGAAATTGGATATCAAAGAATATTTTAGATTATTATACCTCCAGGTATGAGGTGGACATTGATGTTGTCCACCCATCCCTGGCTGCTTACGGCCTCAGGAGGGTGTTTCACCAAGCTGTTCGTAAGTTACGAACGACTTTACGAGCGACTGGTGATCCTTTCTTGTGCTCATTGCGATACCACACTTTGTTCATTCAGAATCTGCTTTAGCACAAGAAGGTATCACCAGTCGTTCGTAACTTACGAACAGCTTGGTGAAACACCCCACCGCTCCCATTTCTGATGTGCTATAAACAGAGCTGCTAACCGCTACAAAAAATTTGTATTTGTTACGAAAATCGAAAGAGAATACAAAAGTACAAAAGCGCATCCAAGAGAGTACGAATTCACGGCAAAATGAAATGATGAAAAGAAAAGGATGAAAGTTGTTTTGCAGCTAGCTTATATTAATACACAAGGTATATTGCAACGCACCCACGCGTTCGATCGCATTTGCAACATAGCTTGCAAAATAAACTAATGTATTATTATACGCATACCCGAGCGCCTTTAGCAGAACCACAAAAAAAAACGACTGGCCTCTTTTAAAAATATGAATTTTGGAGGTGCAGAATACTTTTGACTTTTAAAGGTTGGCAGCTCTGTATAACAGAATGTAGTTAATATTCCTCTTGAATATTCCCCCAGGAACGAGGTGGACATTGATGTTGTCCACCCATCCCTGGCTGCTTACGGCCTCAGCTCTCATTTCTGATGTGCTATAAAAGAATGTCATGAATATTCCTATTGAATATTCCCCCACGAACGAGGTGGACATTGATGTTGTCCACCCTTCCCTGCCTCAGCTCCCATTTCTGATGTGCTATAAAAGAATGTCATGAATATTCCTATTGACTATTCCCCCAGGTACGCGGTGGACATTGATGTTGTCCACCCGTCCCTGGCTGCTTACGGCCTCAGCTCCCATTTCTGATGTGCTATAAAAGAATGTCATAAATATGACTATTGAATATTCCCCCAGGAACGAGGTGGACATTGATGTTGTCCACCCGTCCCTGGCTGCTTACGGCCTCAGCTCCTATTTCTGATGTGCTCTAAAAGCATGTCATTAATATGACTATTGAATATTCCTCCAGGAACGAGGTGGACATTGATGCCATCCTGTCTTCTCCTGCTGCTACCCACCTCAGCGCCCCGCCCACACTGCAAGAGGTGCAGACTTCCTCCCACGACCAGCTCAGGGCTCGCTACCCCGCCTCACTCAATATCCCCGAGCCAGACTATGCCAGCAACGGACATGCAGGTCAGTACAGGGCCCTGTTGCATAAAACTTACCATTGATTGTAACTCTGCTTCCAATGTGAACTTCTATGAAAACGTTGAATTTGATTGGCTGTTGAGCGATGTTACCATGGTAGTTACCATTGATGACAGAGTTACCATTAATGGTAAGTTTTATGCAACAGGGCCCAGATCACAAAGATAACTGATAGATTTTTTATTAGTTGAAATTCATGACATATGTTTGAGAATTATGAATTGAGAACATTAAGAAATCAGTGTCATGGTTTTGTTTCAGTATATTACCTTCCCTCAACATCTCTGAGCAAGACTAAGCTAGCAACAGACAGACAGGTCAGTAAAGATGAAACAGATAGAAGAGTCATTTCTGGGGCTTGTGTCACAAAGAGTAAATAACTTGTTATTTATTGAAACCCAGCGTGTCATAAAACCATGGCTGTTACATTTCATCATGTTCTCATTCTCCAAATATGTCTTTGATTTCTTATTGGGTTGGAAGTCGCATTCAATTGAGCTAATGTGATGTTGAAAGGTCTGAGATCATTTCATCATGTTCTCATATTCAATTACATCAATATGAAGACAATATGTCTTTACTCTCTTATAAAGTTGGTAGTCATAATCAATTCTCCATAAGATATATATTCGGAAACATCGGCCCATGATTCAGTGGGCAGCTACATCCAGATTTTTTTTGCAATCGTGTCTGCTTTTGCTCTCATACACAAGCACACTAAAGTGGAACATGACTGTAAACAAATCCAGATGTGGTTGTGTGGTGCATCATGAGAAACCTTTCCCCTATATTTCTGCCCTACTCTGACAAAAGGAAGCAAGTGGAAAATCACTCAAATTTGGGTTATTGGTATTCTTAGATTGTACCCAGCATTCCCTACGTACGGCCAAAATCTGGATATGAAATATTTAACTTTGCTGTGAGATATTCAATCTAACATGATGTGGTGTTGCACTGATGCCAATGCAAGTGACAGACACATTTTGCTCATTTACAAGAAAAGTCTCTTTTGTCAGTTGCTTCCTTTTGTCAGAGTAGGGCAGATTTGTGGTCTGGGAAATCAAGGAAATAAAAAGGTCAGATATCATTGTTGTGCTTCCTCTTATTCTTGTATGGTCAGCGCCCAAGACCAAGCCTGAGCGCAGCCGGTCAAGGCACAGCCTGGGCACCCTGTCTGGCATCTCAGAGGGAGGCCTCGAGGATTACGTGACCCAGCTCTTTGACCCTACCGCTCTGGGGCTCAACTCCAGCGCGAGCACTGAGCCCCCCTCCTCTGTCCCCACCACGCCCAGTGACCTAGCCAGTCCCTCCCATCTCAGCCACGTCATCAGGGGTGGGGGCAAGGGCCCAATGGTGCCCCCACCACCAGTGCCCCCAACATCTCAACCCCCTCCAGGCAGTAAGCTCTATTTGTTTTGTTCTATATTTATATTCATAATTTGATTTGATTTGATTGGTATGGGATTTTTCTTTGATAATTATTACTGCCCTTATATCAATTGTCAGTTTAGTACTTTGTTTAGTTCATTTTTGTGTCTTGCATTGTCTCCCTGATATTGTGTTGATTATATTGTTTACTACCTTTGAATTTTCAAAACTACCTTGATAAGTCACCAGTAGCAATAAAGGATGATTTAATCTGTCAGAATATTAAGATAGAAATTAAAGATATTGTATGTGTTAGTAATGTTCTTGTGTGTTAACTTTCATTGTTTCAGCTGATTCGTAATTGATCATACAGTTTTTCTTACACCTCCTAACTACAGTTGAGGATAAAGGTTTACATACACCCACGGAATTCAGTGAAATTTGCTCGTTTCCCAATCATCGTAAAATTGACTATATCTTCAGAAATATAATTACTACCACGACAAATTTTGTATCAAATGAAAGAACGTATCAAGTTCTTTCACATGATTGGAATGCCATTGGGATTAAGTTATATTTCAGGTGACATTGTCTTTGAAGAAAAAAAGTAATATTCGTGCCAAATGTATTCTATTGATATTATATTTTCAAACATTGTTTAATAGAAATATATAAATGTCAAATCTATGGTCTATATTACATTTTCTATCATGATAAGTCACCACTAAACAAAAAATTGTAATCTGAAATGTCTGTGTTGACAAGTTACTACCACAAATATGAAATGTTCTTGTCAAGTTTGTATTTTTCATTTGTCTAAAATATGAAGATTTTTGGGAAAAAATTATACATAAATACTTTTCAGCTCCTCATGACAAAGCAATGAGATGAAGGGGCATGACATACTCAATGGTTTGATATCAAATTCGTCATGATAGCACCAATATTTTATAAGATACGGTAAATTTCATGTTGTTTGACAAGTAACAACTTTTCTTTAAATTTCCTGGGTGCATGTAAACTTCTGGCCTCAACTGTAAAGCAGCGTCATTAAACCTTTGTGTGTCAAACAAACTGCTGCTCTATGGGAATTGTGTATATTATTTGTGAAAAACTGCACACCTTAAACACAAAGAGTTAAACTATTTGGATCAGCTCTCTGTATGTTTTATGCATCCTAACTTGTGTAATGTATTGACTTCTTCCCCATATGTTCTATTTTTACATACGAACCCATGAAGTTTACCGCTCTTACGGTATTTATTTGTTTAATTTGTAATTGACTGTATTATCCATATATACAATATATATAGTCCCCGTGCTTGCTTTCATAGGCCAATATACAAATATACCAAGCTGTGAGATTGTATAGTGGAAATTATCTATCTGAGGAGGGAGTGGCATAGAACTATTTTTTCCGAGGGGTGAAGCCCCCGAGGAAAAAATAGTAACTTATGCCAGTCCCTCCGAAGATGGATAATTTTCACTATACTTTCGAACTCAATGCTTGGTATATTTGTTTTATATCCCTTTTGTAAAACAATAACTAATAAATACTATTTAGAAAATAGTAAAACTTTCGGCAACACCATGTGGTTGTATGTCGCCTTTTTTTTTGCTCTGTCTCGATATCGGTTCATCCCAGGTAAATGCGCAACACACCGCGCACTGCATTCATGCGCGCACTAATTTACGCCCGCTCAGGTAGAGAGCATGCGCAGTACTCCCAAGGAAGAAAATAGTAAATAGAGCATGCGCAGTCCTCCCCAGGAAAAAATAGTGAAAAATATCCGGAGCTCTTCGAGCATCAATTGACCAATCACGTTCCTAGAATACTCATGAATATTCATAGAAGGGATATAATGGTGTATATCATATGCTTGCAACGTATCTATAAAAACTATAAATAAATATACCCCTGTATATTATACAAGTACTGGTACTACGCACCTTGGAATTAAAGGTTAAGATTGGACATTGAGGGTCTATTGCAGTACATTGAGACTTAAGGAAATGATAGATTTCCATTTGTGGGGGCTACTTTTTGTGAGCCTATGGCTTTTGTGTTGTTCATGGGGGGGGGGGGCTCTTTTTTGCATTGCAGAGGTTAAATTGCCTTAACCCTCCCCCGATACTTTTATTCACTGCAATGAATACAGATTTCTTACTTCGGAAAATTAAAAGCGTAATACGTGTATCTCATGCTTTGGTGAGCAAATTGAGTGGTCACGGGCAACTAACTTTTCACGATAATACACCCCATATCTTTAGTAGATATGACCTACTTATTACTCTCCCTTATGAAAATTGTCCTTTTTTGTGCATATATTGCAATTCTTCAATATCACATTTATAATGACATGAAATTCATCACAGAGTGATATGAAAGGGTAATTCTGCCTTTCCTTAACAAAAGGTGGCAAGTAACAAAAGTGACTTTTCTTTTAAATGATCAAAATACAATGAAGGTCTGTCATTTTGCAAATTACTTTAATGCCACATATGGGATTTAACATTTTCTCCAGTTTTTGCCCAAATGAAGGGGATGCTATGTACAATTTACAATCATGAATAACTTTATTATCATTCATCTGTCACTTGCTTCCTTTTGTCAAAGTATAGGACAGTATTGCTGACTGTATGCTCCCCTATTAACCACCTAGAATCTATAAACCCTTATTACATTTAACTCTTATTATTAACTCTTATCCCCCCTATTAACCGTTTTCCAATACTAACACATCTTTATTATATTTGTTTTCAAACTCTTTCCTAGTTATGGGCGTGCCAGCTTTCACGCCTACTACAGCTCCTTTATCAGCCTATCCTAATTATTCAGGTATACACTCATCTCTCGCTGTCTCTGTCTCACCGTCCATTATGGAATAGTGCTGATTAACAGATGACCATGTGATCCTCCATCCACCAATCACAGCCCATATTCACAATGATGGTTCAACTTCAAGGGATAATCCACCCTGAAGATGAGTTGATTTCAATAAAAGCAAAAACATGAAAGAAACATAAATGAAGGTTGAACGAAGTAAAGATCTTTTGAAATTTCAATTTTGTGATGTCACACGCTAGGTGCTCTCCCTCAGATTTTCATCGCACATTCACTAATTTGTTTCTTTCATGGGTCTGCTTTTATTGAACCAAATTTAATTTCAGGGTGAACTATCACTTTGATATGTGTTCTGAGCCTTGACTAACTTCATAGGATGCCAGATAAAGCCAGTATGCTTCTCTGAATGCTCTTTTTTTTTTTGCATTTTAACTGTTTTAAGGGCTTTGTTCTTCTTTAACTATTTTTTTCATTTTCAAGATTTCTTAAATATTCATTGTGATTTAAGAAATGATAGTTTTGGTAAGTATGGTTTATTTGAAGATGTCCATCAATTAGCTCTGAATTTAAGGTTAAAACAAAAGAAAAGCGATTAAACATTTGTCTGCACAAATCGGTAAAGATTTAGAGAATCATGCCTTTTTTTTTTACAGGTCCCCATTGAGAATTATTATAATGAAGCAATTTATGTTTAAAGCTCAGCATTGTATTAGTAACTCAGATTCATTGTACTATTGCAACGACGTGTTCAATAATACATCTATCTCCATTTCAGTTTGTGATTGTTTTCTTGCCTCTTCCAGTTTCTGTGCTATACCTATATGTTGAATCTGTCCTGTCACATACATATCATTTTCTTTTGCTGTGCAAAAAAAAAAAAAAAAAAAAATGCAAAATACATACATTACATGCTTTTTGATTTCATGTTCAGTAATGAATGCAATGTATTATGATAATGATAATAATAATAAGAATAATAATAATGATAGTAATATTAATATTAATGATAATAATAATAATAATAATAATAACAATAATAATATAATGATAATATCATGATAATGATAGTGATAGTGATTATGATAATGATAATGATAATGATAATGATCATAATAATAAAATCTTGTATAGCGCATTATAGCCATAACGGCTCCCTATGCGCTTTTTTACAACATTTCAAAAGTATATGTTTTACATTTACAGTCTTAATTAAGAGTCTTACATTAATAAAAACGAGAAACTAATAAGAAAACAAATAGGTCTTAAGTACAGCTTTAAAAGAACTTTATTATACTGCTTCAACAAATTTGGAACCAACTCTGCATTTTTTCTGAGTTTATAGCTAATTGCATATTTGATCTAGTCTTCCACTATTGTGTGCTGAACATTTCTCTTTCTCAAGCTTTCTTTGAAGCATTTCTTTGTCTCATCGAGACAGCATCCTTTAAATTTAATGTAATACAGTTTCAATCTGTATTGAGTAGTAAAAGTAAAGTATTTACTTGCACCAAACAGCTGTCATAGAAATCCCTTAAATATAGCCCTTTTTCATCAGTCATAGCAGCTTATTGCAGGAAGACAATATTACACATTTCTCTGCATTGCTTAATGTAGCTTTCTATTCGCCATCACTTTCCATCGCTATCACACTATCTAGTAATGGGTGGTACAGATCGGCGCTTCCACCAAACAGCTGTCATAGAAATCCCTTAACTCTTTGTGCGTTCACCTGTGAACCCCCTGTGCGTTGCATTAATTTGAGTGTGCACATATTCCAATGAACTCTTGTCGGAGTAGTAGCTTTCAAGGGCTATAACTTTTTATTAGATTGTCGTGAGGAAAAATAGTGTACATATAAAATATAGAGAATTTCATGGGCTTTCCACTCATATGTATTTTGTCTGGCAGTTGAGGAGCTACTGTATCACAGGGCTTTACGTGTGCAGAATATTTGAAAAAAAATGTCAATGTTTTCAGTAGTGCTAATGTAAATGATATGTTGGACTCTTCATTTGCTGTAAATTGTAGGGAAATTATTACAGTTATTTTGCTAAGACCATGACCTTTCTATTGATATCAAAATCAATAAGTTTTGAAAAGAAGAAAGTTCAATACAGGATGTGCATAGGAAAGCCTGTATGGCCAAGAATTTGGCTTGATTAGAACTCTAGGAGCTCTTTGTGTTGTAATACCAAGAGATCGCCTGCAATGGGGACATGTACACGCACCCACATAATCACAGTACAATAACAAGGAACTTGTGTGATTTTCTTCTGTACTGCACTGTACAAGATGGAAAAATACCGAAACAAAATGATTAAAATTCTCTGAAATCTTCTATGTAACCCTATGCTGCAACGCGAACGAGCGGAAAGCCTATTACAGTGACGATCGTGAGCAATAGTACCGATCAGTGGTACGGTTCGCAGTACGCACATATTTCCATTTACATTCACCTACGTGTGTTCTGTGCAAAATTGCGAACGAAACGTGTCCACGGTTGTGCATTGATGCGAACGAAACGTACAAAGAGTTAAATATAGCCCTTTTTCATTAGTCACAGCAGCTTATTGCAGGAACAGAATATTAAACATTTCTCTGCATTTTTTTTTTTTTTTTACATTTGCTGCATTATAGGTGATGAGATATTGAGATAAACTATTCCAACTTCATCAAAGTTGCGATCATGGTGAAGATTTAAATATGCATGATTTCAGACCGCTCTAGATTCTTCAGGATTTGATAAGCTTCTATCTTGTACTTAGTAAGTTTTATTCGATTTTGACTAGCATTACATTCTGTCTACAATGATAGGTAATATTTGCACATTATCATGAAGTTTGTTTCAATGTTTTGCGTCAACACAATCAAAGTCATGTGTTTCCCCTGCAAAGGTGCAAATGATTTTATTAAAATTTTAGTTCATTCCAAATGAGGAGAAACTACAAATGTATGTGAACAGTTTAGAGTTTAGTTTGCTTCATGTTAAATAGTGCTGTCAACACACAGAATATGTTGCAGCAAAATACTGTACACACACACATCAGCAATGTTATTATTGCTTTGCACTTTCTTTTAAAAGTACACACTTTGTACAACTATAAAATGCTCTATATTTTTATCTTTGTGCATCAAAAATGCTCTATGTGAAATTATAGACAAATCTGAAGCTTTGTTCATAAATAGAGGAAACTATTTATGGAGTTTGCCCTATCCAATAAATTACAATTGTTTTCAGGTAGAAGGATTTTTTTATTTAGAGAAGCATGATAGCAAAACTTTGATGAATAATTTTAATGGAGCAAGTCCTGACTGTATGATGTTATGATAGCCTCATCAAATTGGCAATATCGAGAAGAGAAGTCGTATATAGCTCTTCAATCAATGTACCTTACAATTTTGATTGTTATAACATAGATACATCATCATTACTTCAATATCACCCAGTCAAATTCTCTATACAGTTGCTCTTCTTCTCATGTTTCTTTCCTTTTACTTGAAGCAGCTTTCATTTTAGGCAGTTTCCCATCTTTTTAATCTTAATTGTAACATATTACTGCTTCATTTGCATTTAATAGATAAAAAGATTTTAAAAAATTAAGCAATGTCTGTCATGTATCTTGGGGATTGTATTGCACTGCTGTGGTATATTAGAAACTTGAACAGCTGCTTCAACAGTGCTGATCTGAAAAGCTTGATTCCAAAAGGTGCTAAATCCATTTTTCTTAAAAAAAATAGGTTATTACTATCCGCACAGTGAGCAGTCTTCAAGTGTTTGGTGTAGTAAGAATTTAAGACAAAATGCAAAAATTAATTGAGCAAGACCAACTGTTGTCACGTTCTAAGATCAGTTTGCTTGTTCAAAGTCAGGTCAAGAAACCGCTTTTTCTCTTCTATTTTTTTAAATGGATTTAGCTCCCTCTGGAAATTAACTATTCATTTCAACATGCATGTGTCCTGTTTTATGTGTGCTTAACAACAAAACAACAAATCAAAGAATTTGTTTTCCTGTATAGAGTACCAGAGTGTGATGTCATGTGAGCATGTCTTCAAGAAAAATGGTTCTACACGATGTGAGAAGAGCAAACATTAGTGATTATAGAGGGAACTCTCTTTGGGAGTGACCGACACTGGCTCGCTTGACAATGTCGGACCAGTGAAAGTCTCATTTGAGTGATTCGTTTAGAACCAGCAACCTGCATAAGAATGGATATGACAACACCACTTTGGTACTCTATGACCGTGTGACTGCACACCATGTAATATGTTACATTCATGGGCAAAAGCTTTAAAGATCCTCCTGTAGTGTTCAGTACATACAGTTGATGCCAAAAGTTTACATACACCCATGGAATTCAGTGAAATTTTTTCGCTTGCCAAACATCGTAAAATTTACTTTATCTTCAGAAATATAAATACCACCAGGACGAATTTGGCATCAAATGAAAGGGCGTATTAAGCTCTTCCACATGACTGCAAATGCCGCTGGGATTAAATTATATTTCAGGTGAAATTTTCTTTGAAGAAAAAAAGTAATATTTGTGCCAAATGTATTCTATTGTTATTATATTTTCAAACATCGCTTCATAGAAATATATAAATGTCAAATCTATGATATATGTTACATTTTATATCATGATATATCACCACTGAACAATAAAGTGAAATCTGAAATGTTTGTGTTCATAAGTATGTAGCACAAATATGAAATGTTTTTGTCAAGCTTTTATTTTAAATTTGTCTAAAATATGAAGATCTTTGGGAAAAAATGACACCTTAATATTTTTCAGCTCCTGATGACAAGGCAATGTGATGAAGGGGCATGGCATACTTATTTGTTTGATATCAAATTCGTCATGATAGCACAGATATTTTATAAGATACAGTAAATTTTATGATGTTTGGTAAGTGTCAACTTTTCTTTGAATTTCCTGGGTGTATGTAAACTTCTGGCCTGAACTGTACATCATCTCGCTTCTGTTTCATATGCATTGGGGGAAAAAAAGCAACAGCAAAGCTAAAGCAAAACAAGCATAGTACAGCGAGCAAAAAGTACAAATCCCATCCCAATTGTTTTCCGACGAATGAAATTGACTGTTTGGCGTTCTCAAATGAACCATATAGGAGCAGATGTAGCGATGGCGTACAACACACCCCTATTGGCTCAGCCCATGGGCGCAGCTGTCATGCAGTCTCTGCCTACTGCTATGCCTGCTACCATGCCAGGTACACCTCTAGCAACTACCTCACTTCTGTTTGATCAATTGAAATTGGAGGAGGAAATGTTGGTTGAATCAATGAGGGGAATATATTTGTTCCCCACATTGTATTGATGGTAGAGTGTGTTTGCATCCATGCTTTGATATAGGAGAGGTTTTTGTGTTATAGAGAAGTAATAAAAGGGAACAATATGTACAATTTTTACACAAAATTAATATTAATACTTATGCCAGAATTATTCATTTGATGTTTGTGAAAGGAAATACCGATTCTCTGAAGGTGCATACATGCTGTAGCTTGATAATCTCAATAACAATTGTGCAAAATCAGATCTAAGGAAACAGTTTCTTAAAATTGAGAAAATTGAGTGTATGACACCAAAGCCTCATGATGAAACAATCTATTCATGTTTTGTAAAAACATTAAAGATTTACCTCGTAGTTGTTTTATTTTTCTCAAACTCTTAGTTTGAGCAAATTAAATTTGTCAGATATTTATTTTTTTAAGAGCAACTCGTTTGTGGACCATAATTGCATGTTAAGAAGAAACAATTCATGAACATTCAACAACCATGCCTCAATTCAATTTCTTTTTTTGTTTTGATAATTTAACTATGTTCATTTGTCTATCATGTGATGTATTCTATGTAACATGTACCTTACCACGTCTCATCTTTGTGGAACATGATAACTGCACCAGTTTGACTTTACTATTACTATACTATTCCTTAACTTTTCCTATTACTTAAAATTTGACTTAACTTTTACTATAACTTATTAAAAACTTGTTCATCTATCAACATGGGTTACTATAATTGATCAAGTTAAAGCACTACAACATTTGTTTGCAACAATTTTTTGTATTTTTTTTATTATTTGTGCATATGAAATGTAATGCTTAGAAAATGCTCATTGTCACAGTACCGTCTTTCTTTTTGCACCGCTGGCTTAATTCTTACAGGTCTCAATTCTTACGGAGGTCTTGCATTCATGTGTGCCTACTGAGCTTATGGATTCATATTGTATACAGAAAATATAAAATATTTGACCATGTGCTATGTTCATTCCCTCATCCTAGCTATAAATGAATCCTTCATTATTGAATAAGAACGTTTAGTGTTTACTTGTTTCATCCACACAGTATCTCAATCTCAGACACTTAAAAAAACGGACCACCTAGTTCCCATAGGCTATGGGTTACTAGTACTTTGTGTTAAATTTTTTTTACACATTTGAAAAAAATGACATAAAAATTAGTTACAACTGAAATGAAGCTTACATTTTCACATATACATGTATTCAAAGGATGTCAAAAAAAATGAACGCAAATTTCCTTGCCCGTTGTGCATCACACCTATGAATCCACTAGCTACTACCATTACAGTGTCATTAATAATGCATGATACTTCTGGCAGAAAAGATCTTGCGTGTATGATGCACAGTGGGCATTAGTGTGTTCTGAAGTAATCTAATGCACACAAATTTTAATGTCCAAATTTGTCCAAAAGCTGAAATTTTATTAAATATTAATTCCAAGGATTATTGTAAGTCATAACATTACACGAAACATGCTCCTAAAAATGTTGGGATCCGTTGACGTTAGGGTGTGTAAATTTCAGCTTCATTCAGGTTGTAACTTACAATTTTTTTAACATTCAATCTTGATTCTGTCCATATAAGGAATGGATCGATCCAATGACCATTATGCAGTCTCAGTTTTTAACATCTCATCTTGACCATGTCCTTATAAGGAACGGTTCTAATGACCACCATTCAGTCTCAGTTTTTAACATTTACTCTTGACTATGTCCTTATAAGGAAAGGTTCTAATGACCACCATTCAGTCTTAGTTTTTAACATTTACTCTTGCCCATGCCCTTATAAGGAAAGGTTCTAATGACCACCATTCAGTCTCAGTTTCTAACATTTACTCTTGACCATGCCCTTATAAGGAATGATGCCGATGATGACGACCATGCAGCCTCAGGCTATGATGACCACCATGCAACCACAGATGGTGCAGGCTGCGCCGATGATGGTGCCTCAGACCCCGACCTTGCCTAACCAGGCCCTGTCGCAGCAGCAGGTATACCTCAATCAACAGGCCTTTATGGTAAGCATTCGCATTATACCATCCTCTTTTCTTTTTTCTTCCTTAACTTTCACCCTTCATCCTTTTTTTCTTCCTTCTACCATCTTTCCCATAAATTTTCCCCTCCTTTTCCCCCCTTTTGAAACCTTCCTCCTTTTCTATTTTTTTCCTCCTAATACATCCCTCCAATGCATTCAGGCTCAGCAGCCAACTGCTACCCAGGTGCTGAAATCTTTCATACCAGAGTACAACCAATATCTAGTTTCTTGATTCTTTGCAATGCATTTAGGCTCAACAGACATAGCTACATCAGCTGCAACAGCATCTACTGAAATCTTTCATACCAGAGTACAACTAATATTTTTTCATGATTCTTTGCAATGCGTTTAGGCTCAACAGACATAGCTTCATCAGCCACAATAGCATCTACTGAAAATCTTTCATACCAGGCCCCCGTTGCATAAAATTTACCATTAATGGTAACTCTGTCATCAATGGTAACTACCATGGTAACACAGCTCAACAGCCAATCATATTCAAGGTTTCCATAGAAGTTGCCATTGATAGCAAAGTTACCATCAATGGTAAGTTTTATGCAACAGGGCCCAGAATGCAATTAGTATTGTTTCTTGATTTTTTGCAATGCATTTAGGCTCAGCAGGCTCAACTACAGCAGCAGCAACAACAGTTGTTGCAGAGCATCCAGCAGCTAAACCAGCAGGCACAGCAGACCCAGGCTGCTAGTGCTGCTGCAGCTGCTGCTGCTGCTGCCACCACAGCCCCAGCCCAGAGCAGACCTCCCCAGAGTACTGCCCCCAAACTCCCACTCCAGAAGAAGAAGTCTGTGTCTCCCACCTACTCGTCATCGTCGGCCTCCATCTCGCCGCCTCCTCCTCCTCTCCCTCCTATGAATGCGGCCCCGAGTAAGAGCGCGATAAAGCAGACGACGGCTGCTGCGGCCGTGGCGAAGAAGAATCTTCAGTTCAATCAGGTGGTGAGTATTGGGAGCAAAGAGGGGGAAACAACAGCTCTCAAGACGACCCCGCTCCCACCTCCTCCTCCACCAGAGGCAGCATCGCCTCCTCCCGTGTCCGCCTTCTTCGGGGAGCAGTTCATCCCCGCGCCCCCGCCACCGCCCACCACGTTCGTCTCCAAGAGCGGCCGCACCATCGCCCTGGAGGAGGTCAAGGACCGTGCGCGGACCATCCGAGTAGGCCGCATCGTCTGGCCCCCCCGCAAGGAGGAGGAGCAGAAAGAGGAGGTGGTGGTGGGCAGGCTGGAGCTGGAGCAGCAGGCAGCTAGGGAGCAGAGCGCCCTCAACCGGCCAACGCGAAAACCCAACGCCAATGATCTCATCACGGACAAGTTGCTCCAGGAGCGGGCGTCCTCGCTACGGAAGACGGACGTTAAACGGGTCCGGCCGAAGGGTATCGGCCACGTGGTCGTGGCTAAAGCGCTCGTGGCGGAACCACCACCACCGCAAGTGAAGTCACCACCACCTGTTGCTAAGAAGCATGTTAAGAAAACCAACCATCATGCAGAAGCCTTGTTGATTCTGTCACGGCAGAGGAAGTCCCCTCCCCCATCGCCCAAAAAGAATCCGTCACCCCCTCCACCACCACCACCAGTCCTCCCCCCATCCCCACCCCCCCAGCCTCGAGCACCGACACCCCCACCCGTAGCTCCTGTCGTCCTCGTGGCCGCCGCCGCCCTCCCGCCCCCTCCTCCTCCACCACCACCTGTCCAGGAACCTGAGGTGGACAAGAAGGAGATCTCTGTCCAAACCACCCAGACGGAGCAGGAGATGTCATCGGTCGATATCCTCAAGGCTCAAGGCATCATCCAGGAGCTCGATGATACCCCTTCCATAGTAAGCAGCATGCTCTTCCAATATTTTTATTCAGTACATGACGAATACAAAATTTACATACATGTTTATCTACTGTTTATAGTAAAATTCAACCAATAAGCATCAGTATTTCATGTTTATCTACTGTTTATAGTAAAATCCAACCAAAAAGCATCAGTATTTCATAAAAAAAATGCAAACAATATGTTCCTGTACATGAAAGAAATTGAACAATATGCAATGGCATCTGACAAATACCAAGTCTACTTTTCACAAAAAATCTAGCATATGCAGAAACAATTTGCCCAAAATGCAGGTGATATATGTGACGTGCCCTGAGTGTGTTTCATGAAGAAATGAAAGCAAACTTTTTTTTTGACAAAGAACACCTGTTTTCTCCCCCCAGACGTCCTCCACCATCCCAGACGCTCTCTCGGATGCGGATGTTGAGGAGATGGAGAAGGCGCAGACCTTGATCTATCCCGTTGGCCAGTCTTCCTTCTACATGTACACCAGGGTGCGCTGGAGCCTCACCATTAGGAAAGAGGTAAATCAAGGAGCTCTTCTCATATCTGAGACCAGTATCATGAGCTAATCTATCAGTCTTGCGATCAATAGATTAATTGTCAGGATTTAAGTGAACATGCACCGGTTGCGGTTGCCCTACCTGAGCTCTCTAATTTTTACCTCATACATCGTTTCTTGGTTTTTGAACTGTACATAAAGATTCTGGCAAGTACCCATTGATTTTTGATATTGTTTAAACCCAGTTTTAAATCATACCACGCGTATGTACTCTTTTAGCTATTTATACCCAAACCTTTAAAGCGTTTATATTTATATTTTAATTATATATGTGTAAGTTGTGTCAGGAATGAGCCCTTTACTTTGTATTTACATGAATTTTATAACTATTTTTGTAAAACATCAACATTTCAGCCTCTTGGCTGCAGTTGCATGTATTTTCCTTTTAATGGTTGTAACATTTGAATATTTACTGAATAAACCATTATTGAATTGAATTGAAGTAAATATGTAGTACGTGCATGTTCGTAAGCACTTCCAGTCTCATACGCTAACACTAGACTAGAAGTGCATATGACTGCAAAAGTGCATGCATGGTGCTTTTTGGGATGACATAGCCTTATCCCTATCTAGATTATTTTTTGTTATTTTTGACTGAAATAGTGTTGCCAACGATTTCCACCGAAAAAACAAGAAAAAACATGGAAGTGTAAAAAACAAAGAAATGCATAAGAAATTTGAAAAACGATAAAATATATACATTAGAACAAATTTGATATTGCCATTTTTTAAAATCCTAATTTGATAATAATCCTAAGAAGGGTGTCCGGACAGAAATCTAGCAGTTTACGGGCTATATTTAAAGATTTACAACCAAATTATGATTTTATGCATTAATTAGTATAATTGATTAATTAAAAATAAATTTGAATAATTATGGTGCAATTGACAATTGAATTGTGGAGATTATGTCATCGGTGAAGTACGTGCCACAATTTCCGTTGCGATCCCGCGATCAACGGTTGAGATCTTGGGGGGGGGGGGCTGTTTTTGCTATTTTTGCTGGTTTTTTGGCTATGCAATATCAAAATAGCCCAGGCTATATAGGGTTAACCCTTTGTGTGCCAAATTAGATGTTGCTCGATGGGAATTGCGTGCATTAATTGTGAAAAAAAAGTTGCATGTGGCACACAAAGAGTTGAATGCAATATGGAGAACCAGCAGAGCTCCTTTTGAATGCTCACTGCTCTACCTATCTTGATCTGTTTTCTTCTTGGTCAGGTGTTCACTCCCGGTGAGAGGCTGGGTAACCCGACCACCCAGCAGATGATCTTCAGCCAGGTGGTGGCCGATGTCTTCAGTCACAGCTGCATCCGCCTCAGGAAGGGAGAGAAGAGACTCATGTCCACGCTGCTAGGTCAGGCAAACAAACATCTGTTCAAGTTTTAGCCCTTTCTGTACCATGGGTACATGCAATGTATAATAGGTCAATGGGCTTTACCTGGCTTGGTACTGAGAGGAATAACTTTGATGGCTGTGCTCTGCCCCCTTTGTTGATAAATTTTATAAGTTTCCTTGTAACTGCTTTTGATTTTTTTTGTTTTGTTACACAACACGATTAATTTTTTTTTTATTGTTAGTTGTCTTTGAATAGTTTTTGAAATTCATTTCATGGTTGTATATAAAGCCCTGTAAATTAATGATTATGCTCATAACTCAACCCATTTGTGATGCAAATTCCTTAAATTCGATCAATATAAGTCCCCCTATTTTACTTCCATCATTTATTTTTGATGAATAAGTTAGAGCTTCTGCATTGAACTGGCAAGGACAAATGCACAAGAAATGCACGGCTGGAATAATTAGTAAAATTAATGCATAATCATGTGACTCGCATATGGGATACCTACTGGTCACATTCTTTAACCTGTCTTATAAATGGCATTAATTGCTTTTGTCATTGGATGGATATGGGGAAATAGTGTACTAATGAACTAATGTGTTATTGCACTATTGCACTATTGCACTAGTTAACTGTTGCTGTATTAACTATAGCACTATTACACTATTATGTTATAACACATTTACACATTTGCACTTGAACACCTTGAAACTTTTATGCTTTTACACTCACACACTTTACCACTTTTACCTTTGTACACTATTACACTTCTTCACCATCACACTATTTAACTATTTCACTTATGTAAAACAGCATTGTTATACTAAATCATTTATTTAGTTTTTCTATGCAAATTACGATTTGAACAAGAATAAAATACTGCTCAATGGGATTTGTGTAAATTTCTGGGCCCTGTTGCATAAAACTTACCAGTGATGTTAACTTTGCTAACATGGCAACTTCTCTTCAACAGTCAATTTGATTGGCTGTCAAGCAATGTTACCAT
This sequence comes from Arbacia lixula, assembly GCA_963669155.1. NCBI lineage: Eukaryota > Metazoa > Echinodermata > Echinoidea > Arbacioida > Arbaciidae > Arbacia > Arbacia lixula. The sequence goes on along the minus strand of OZ022579.1, from coordinate 16,734,614 downwards.
CGATGGTACTGTAGTTACCATTGATGGCAGAAATACACATACCACTAATAGCTAGTTTTATGCAAAGGGGCCCTGGTGACAAAATGCACACACGGCACATTAAAAGTTAACAATCCAAACTAACATTGCTTCTTTGGTTGTACTAATCTGCTCCACTACTAACAGAGAAATACGGGATCACCCCTCAAAATGTTGCCCAAAAGAGCGCTCACCGTAAGGAGATCATAGAAGCAGCTCGCCAGCTTCCGCTCTATTTTAGCCGCTTCTTTCCCGTCCATGTGAGTATATTTGCTTTAACTCTCTCATTCATGCATTAATTGGCCTGAACATGTGGAAGTGTTAAAGGCAGGGTATAGCCCATTTGCAGGTCAGAATGATAAAAGCCACTGACAGAAAATAGAAGAAAATACAGAACAAGAACTTCCTTCCTAAGAATAGAAGTGGAAGCTGACTTTGAGCAGAATTATTTTGATTACTAGTTCCAGAGTAAGTTTTGGATGGGTCGTTCTAAACCGTACAGTGATGTGTTGAGGTGAGCAGGCTAACCACTGAACGATACACTGAGCGTTGGAATATGTTTCAAATGTAAGCAGGGACAGTTTTTCACTTTTTGTCTCGCCTGAACAAAGTTCGGCAGAGACCTAGTATTCACTTTTCCTGTTAGTCTGTTATTGTCTCGCCTGAACAAAGGTCGGCAGAGACCTATAGTAATCACTTTTCCTGTTAGTCTGTTAGTCTGTTGGTCTATTACAAAAAATGTTAAATGTTAAAGTTTTTGTTTTACTTGCTCTCATTTCTTTATTTATGCATCAATTGTGATCAAACTTGGTACAAATGATCCTTGGGCAATACCACATGAGTGTTGATGAGGATGATGAGGTCAAAGGTCATCTCGACACCATTTTGAATATTTGAAAAGCATTGTTTATCGATTGCGAAATCAGGTGAGACTCGTGGTTTGTGAACCACCTTGTTCTGACAAGGTTCTTGAACCTATGACTGAGATTTCACACACGTTATCATTAGGGTAGACTGCTGCTTCCTGCTGAGTTTTAAACTCATGCGCTACTCTGTCTTTAAAGGGCATATACTGTACTGGGAAGGCAAAAAAGCCTTCAAAAGGTGATCATGAGCATTCATCTTGCCAATGGTCTTAAATTCATGTATTGTACATTTTAGAAGATTGCTGGAAGTTATTTTCCCTCAAATGATCCCCATTTGGAGTAATTAATGATTAATGATTAAATCCTCAAAATATTCGGGCCGAACATTTTGAGGATTTGTGATGTAATCACTCATTGCTCCAAATGTACATCATTTGAGGGCAAATAACTTTTAGCAAGCTTCTAAAATTGACAATACATGAATTTAAGACCATTGGCAAGAAGATTGCTAACAATTACCTTTTGATGGCTTTTTTGCCTTCCCAGTACAGTATATGCCCTTTAAGGGTCGAAGGCTACATGCAAAGATTGGTAGAAATAAATCATTTGCAAGTATTCTTTAGCAACATACACTTATGTGGAAATATCACAAATCGGCTGTTTCTGTGTTGATGAGGTTCTGCTACATTAAAAAAACAGTATTGAAAGAGCACTGTTAACACCAACTTATGTTTTTGGCCTTTTTGTTTGCATTTGTGATTATCATAATACTACTTACATAATTTTATTTGCTGTTGAATTCTCTTGATCTGATCTTATTTGATTTTTGATTCTGGCCATCTCTCAAATGCTGAGGGCAGCTGCAATTAAGTCATTAGTCACTGCATGAATGCTAGTCCAGGGCGGGGCTTGTGTAAAGCTCTACAAAAGTTATTTACTTATATTAAAGTGATGGTAATAACCATAGTAACATGTCCGCGGACAATCAAACCAGACAGCTTGATACATATGGCATAAACTAGATGAAGAGATAGACAATGCAGGAAATGGATAAATAACATCAAGAAAATTGAGAATTCTACATAGATGAGAAGAGTAGAGGTCAAAATGATATGGGAAATAAATGCAGAGATGTTTCTGCAGCAGTGGCGTGTAATAAGCCAATTCATAGTAACACCATTATTGCACAATCCACTGAATCAAATGCTACTAGAATGCAGACTGGACTTGATGTTTGTGAAGCTGTGTAGGGTGATGGATTTAAAGACATTTTACAGCATACCCACTCCAACAATAGAAGCAGGTGCACACGGTGGAATGTTCTTTCACTACCTTCTCAGTGCTGAATTGTTGTAGAAATTTTAGAGGTTTATATCTTGAGTAGGAACATAAGGCCTAGCTCTTACCTGTTCTGTTGTCGTCACTGTCTCTAGGGGGGCCGGCAACACCCTGAGGTGAAGTGGCTGTGTGTGAGTGACGTGGGCATCTACATGGTGAGGCAGGAGAGGGACCCAACCAAGGACCAACTCTTTGTCACAGACTCCTTCCAGTAAGTGCCCTCCAATTGCTATAATCGTTGGAGATTAATGATAATGATCAGCTTTTATATAGTGCTTTCCTAGTATGAAGTACTTCCCCAAGCACTTGATTATTATATTATATTATATTATATTATATTATATTATATTATATTATATTATATTATATTATATTATATTATATTATATTATATTATATTATATTATATTATATTATATTATATTATGCTATATTATATTATATTATATTATATTATATTTATTATATTAGATTAGATTAGATTATAATATATATGTCTTTATATTATATATTATAATATTATATTATTGGCTTTAGCCAAGCAGCGAAGTATGAAGCACAAAAAGTTCGCTGATCTTATTAGATCAGGAATACTAGATTCCTGCCTGGTACCCATGTACTACACCTGGGTTGAGAGGGACAAACATGAGCAAAACACCTTATTCAACTCTGTCATGAATGATCAATGAATCTATCAGTACCACCCATGAGGTCTGTCATGACTCGATCATGAGAGGGTGAACTAGCTTCTTCTCTATTTGCCTGTTGTTGCAGCTTCTCTGACTTGAACCAGGTGCAGGTGACGGCCAACAGCATCTTGAAGCTCATCCTGGCCGATGGGGTCATCATCCCTTTTTACACCCACAGAGTAAGTCCGATTCACCACTGTAAATACTATCATATTACTGTAAAATGTGGTTAATTTGGGCTATAAATTCTGATATCAAGTTATTAAAAATAATAAGAGATCCATCAAATATAAGAGAAAAATACTCTCCACATGATTTATTTTTTTTGTTCAGTATGTATCGCCTGTGTAAGTATTTTTTAAATGCAAAATAAATGTGATATTATCATCGATTCAAATTGGCAACATGCTAGAATTGTTCATATCACGCAGTACTCAAACTAAGTGGTCCTACAACCATGGCACCACAAATTGTAGAAAGGCCTCATGGAAACTTTACAAACTTATTTTAAATAATGTAACATGTATACTTAACATTGTATATTATAATCTGTTAAAAACTGTGATATCGCATAAAATATGCATCACACACGCACATTCAACTGATAGCTTTTATGGAATGTTCCAGAAGTATCTAAAAGCTAGCTTCAAAATGTAATGACGGAGACCATAACACTTTTGTAAAGCACTATCTACAAGCTCACAACTGTCAATCTTTAACATCAACGCATGATAATAAAACAGCCGATCTATGAATGTCCTTGCTTGCAGGCTGCTCAGATCAAGAGCATGATCGATGCGTATGTGGTGGATCTAGAGAAGGATTCCCACCACATGAGGGCGGTGCAGGACTACATCACCAGGGAGACAACGCTGCTCAGCTTCCACAAGGGCGACATCATCAAAGTGACGGGCAAACACCAAGTCACAGACCCAGGTAGGTCACAGACTCAGCACTAATCCTGGACTAGCCACCAGCAATATGAATTTTGGGGGCTGTAACTTTGAATATTAAGTATTAAAAATAATGAATGAATTAATGAAGAATGTATATTTCCTCGCTGGATGAACTCATTGTTGATTAGTTTTTGTATACCTTTGTACTTAGATTTTATGATGTAAATAGATTGCTAAATCTTCAAACCTGACTCTCTCTGTCTGTCTCTCTCTCTCTCTCTTTGTATCTTTCTCTCTGTCTCTCACACTATGTGTGTCTTTGTGTTTTTCTTCCTCTCTCTCTCTCTCTCTCTCTCTCTCTCTTTGTATCTTTCTCTCTGTCTCTCACACTATGTGTGTCTTTGTGTTTTTCTTCCTCTCTCTCTCTCTCTCTCTTTGTATCTTTCTCTCTGTCTCTCACACTATGTGTGTCTTTGTGTTTTTCTTCCTCTCTCTCTCTCTCTCTCTCTCTCTCTCTCTCTCTCTCTTTGTATCTTTCTCTCTGTCTTTCACACTATGTGTGTCTTTGTGTTTTTCTTCCTCTCTCTGTCTCTCTCTCTCTCTCTCTCTGTCTGTCTCTCTCTCTCTCTCTTTGTATCTTTCTCTATGTCTCTCACACTTTGTCTGTCTTTGTGTTTGTCTTCCTCTCTCTCTCTCTTTGTAACTTTCTGTCGCTCACACTATGTGTGTCTTTGTGTTTTCTTCCTCTCTCTCTCTCTCTCTCTCTCTCTCTCTCTCTCTCTCTCTCTCTCGATTTTTCTGCATCTATGTCTCTGTCTTTCAATCTGTTTCTGTATGTACATGTATGTCTCTGTCTCTGTCTCCATCTCTCTATGTGTGTGTGTGTGTCTCTCTCTCTCTCTCTCTCTCTCTCTCTCTCTCTCTCTCTCTCGATTTTTCTGCATCTATGTCTCTGTCTTTCAATCTGTTTCTGTATGTACATGTATGTCTCTGTCTCTGTCTCCATCTCTCTATGTGTGTGTGTGTCTCTCTCTCTCTCTCTCTCTCTCTCTCTCTCTCTCTCTCGATTTTTCTGCATCTATGTCTCTGTCTTTCAATCTGTTTCTGTATGTACATGTATGTCTCTGTCTCTGTCTCTGTCTCCATCTCTCTATGTGTGTGTGTGTCTCTCTTTCTCTCATCCTCCCTCCCTCCAGGATGGCTGTTTGGAATGCTGGACGGAAGGTCTGGCCTATTCCCCAAGGAGTTTGTGGTCCCGGCGCCTGGTCCGCAGACCCTCAGACAAATCAAGGTATGTCACTCTCAACCACCCACACATAGGTGTTCATTGCTGTTCACCTCAACCAAGCACTCTTGCACCAGAAGCCCTTGACTCAAGTTACACTACTGTCATGTGACGGGGATGTTTAGTACATCGTCATGGTGACATGGATTTTTCGAAACATCACAATTTGATGTGTGGACATTCATCATGACACTTTCCATTGATATCTCTCTGTGAGCCCCATTCATTCATTCTGATGTATTGCATGTGTAGTTCCCCTCTCCATTTCATACCTTTTAGTGTTCCACATGTGACATTTTTTTTTACAATTAAAAACACACAATTCCCATAGAGCAGCAGTTTATCTGGCACACAAACAGTTAAAATTGTCTTGCATGAAATCATTAGGAGGGAAAGGGCCAATACTATCTCGGTCATGATATGTGTAGTATTTTGTTATATTTCCTCTGTATCATATCCAGCCCTCTTCAGTGACAGTTTCATACCCCTTCTCTTAATGCATGTTTCATGTTGTGATCTTTAATTGCATCTGTGATGTGTGTGTCACACTGCGTTCATGTTCGTCTGTGTGAACTTTGTGTAGTTGTGAGTAGGAATTGTGAGAGTATTGTGAGAGGCGTAGGAATGAGTGACGGGTTTTAAGCGGAGGGTGATGAGGGAAGACTGGAAGTTGGTGGGAGTGTTAGAAGGAGGGAGGGATCGACAAGCTGTTGGAAGCGAGTGTTGCAGATTGGATGTAACAGGGAGATTGTTGTGGGATGATGACAGGTTTGAAGTTGATGAAAGACTGGAATTAAAAAAAGAAGAGAGAGGACAGCGATTGCAAGAAGAGGGAAAGAAATAAATGATAGAGTGGAGGGATGACAGGGAAAGAGAGGAGGAGAAAGACAGGGAGAGTAGAGAGAGGGTAAGAGGTTGAGGGAGGGAAAATATGGAGTGATAGAAAAAGAGAGGACAGGCAGAGAAAGAAAGAGGTGGGAGGTAGAGGGTGGGGAAAAGATAAATGATGGAGAGGAGGGGTGATAGGGAAAGAGGGGAGGAGAATGAAAGGGAGAGAAAGAGGATAGGATATACATGAAGAGTGATAGAGAAAGAGAGAAGGTAAGCACAATAGAGAGACAGGAGGAGAAAGAACAAGTAGAGAGATAATGAGGGAGGAGCGGTGGAGCAACAGGAAACATACACAATGAAGGATAGAGGAAAACAGAGAGAGAGAGAGAGAGAGAGAGAGGGGGGGAGATGGGGGGAGAGAGAGAGAGAGAGAGAGAGAGAGAGAGGGGGGTGAGGGAGGGAGAGAGAGAGATAGATAGAGAGGGAGAGAGAGAGAGGGTCTTAAACATATAGGTAGTATTTCACTCACACTTTCCACCCACCCTTTCTCCTCTCTGATCATCTAGGCTCAGAATCGGGTCAACATAGAGACCAGAATGCTGGAAGAGGTAACACTGCTATGCCATTTCTTATCAAATCTTATTGATTATTTTGCTGATTACATTTTGACTGAAATAACAGATTGAGGTAGAACACACTACTAAAATGGACATGTACAACTCAAATAATGACACATTAGCTATTCAGAATCGCAATTAATACTTTAATTAGACATACCACCTGTTTGCAAAAGTTCTCAAATTTCAAACAAATCTGAGATTATTTAATTACAAGTTGTGGATATGTGCTTGTGAATCCCATGCTAGTACCAGTCTTTCATACTGCAAAGTGATTACTTTTGAATAGACAAGTCCACTCTCTTTCATTTCATTTTGTTTGAATATTATCCTCTTGCTGTGCACAGCACACTGTCACATACAACGTTCCCCCACTTTTACATCTCTCAAGTGCATGCAGATTCATGATCATTTACAATATGTTTGGAACTTCCCTGCACATATTGACACAGATAAAGACTCCACCAATGATGTTAAAATTGATGTGTCATTGTGCATGTATGTGTGTGTGTGTGGGGGGGGGGGGGATCTCTTAAATTTGTGTATCAATAACTACTTAGTGGTACATACTGTTATCAGTACTACTGGTATTATTACAAATACTACAGCTAGTTCAACAAGTACTTCTTCTTTTTCTGATATCACTTATCATCACACTTTACAAGCCATTGGCTCTCTGGTAATACCTTGAATTCATTGCTCATGAGAATTGTTCATTTTGTTTTTAAATGATGAATAAAGAGTTTAATTGAATTGATTCTTTGCTACTCCTACTACTATTGCTTCTACTACTTCTACTACTTCTACTACTACTACTACTACTACTACTACTACTACTACTACTACTACTACTACTACTACTACAACTACTACTATTACTACTACTACGACTACTATTACTACTACTGCGACTATTATTACTACTACTATAACAACTACTACTACTACTACTACTACTACTACTACTACTACTACTACTACTACTGCTGCTGCTTCTACTTCTACTACTACTACTACTACTACTACTACTACTACTACTACTACTACTACTACTACTACTAGTAGTAGTATTGCTTCTTTGACTTCTACTTTTACTACTTGTAAAAGTGAATATGATATTAAGAGCAGTAATTGACTGAAACTATCAACAACTATCATGAGAACAGCAAGAAATATGATCATGATAAAATTGGAAATTGCCATGGTCATAAGAATAGTAAGAGTGAAAATGATTAGACTAGTAATGAATGAATGAATGAGTTTATTGTCCACAAAACTAATGTGAAAATTTGCCTTCTATACATAATATTGGCAGAATAAGTGTATATTGACATTATTTGTTATTATTTGTTTTTAATTCATTAATATAGACAGAAGACAAAGTCAGAATCACAATGTATTATTTTGTTGATAATTTTGCAATTTCAGCAGGGGCTTCAGCCGAGAGTTGAGCAGCCTCCCCAGTCCGCTCCCAGCGAAGACCACAAGCGCTTCTCCATGCCCGAGTTTGCAAAGAAGTACTTCAGAGAAAGCTCTGACAAGTATGCTTGACATTTTGTCATTTTTTTTATCTGCTTAGCTTCATTAAGAGATATAAGCTGTTTGCCTCAGATTCACAAATGAGTTTAAGATTTATACTGCCATTTAAGCAAACAATTTATTCAGATATGTATGCTTAACTTAGCGTGTACACCTCAATATGGTCAAATGATTGTGCACGTTCTGTGTAGTGTGCTAAATTCACATTATACCATGGTTTGGACCATGTTTAGACCATTGAGAGACTATCAAGAGGTTTATTCTGAAAAAAATGAAATTTGATAAACCATGTTTTCAACTCGATAAGGTACATGCAATTCTGAGGGATTTAAGGCATATTTTCACCCACATAAATCTAAGTGTTAGTCCAATTTGCTAAATACTAAACCATGGCCCCCATTTATACATGTAAACTAAGTTAAACCAAAGATGTTAAAATTACATGGGGTACCACCAGGCCTCTAATTACTAGTAATGTAGATTCATTGACATACTCTTCTTCTATTCACAAACCAATGCTATGCAAAGATTTTCCCTTTGATCCCATGTTTGATACTGCTGAAAATGATTTTTTATTGTCATGATAATAAGAAGACAGGAAAGAGTGAAGTGATGTGAGGTAATAACGTATCCATTGTGACGTCCTGCAGTCCTGCAGGGTATTGTGGGTAACCAGAAATAACGGACAGCTTCCATGTCATGTCATGTGTTCCAGATTCATCATGCAGAGGAAGAGTGACGGATCCATCCGCGGATCGCTCAAGTTCATGGGCTCGCTCAAGAGGTCCATTCTCAAAAAGGGTGAGTTCTTATTTGCTAATTTCAAATAAGGAGTCATCCCCCGTTCCCCACCTCACTCCTCCCCCTTTGCTACTATCACCTCCAAAAAGTAAACGACAGTCAAACTTGTCTATCAAGATCACTGAATACATGTTTAAAGACTTTCTATTGATCTGTAATGACCAAACAACTTGTTCCTTCTTCACAGCATTTTTGCATGTGAATTCTCCTGTCTCTAAATAAATGTACCACCTGCCACATAAAAGAAGGAAAAACTAGAGTAAACATCAATCATTTTGTTGACTGTCACCTCCACTCACTTTACATCTGGCAAACTTCAACTCTTTCAGAGATCTTCCTCAATGTGTATACTCTCCGACACAACATATACGTGTACATTCATCCTGTATGATCATATCTATCTATAATATGATCTTTGATTTACTGGGGGCATGTTTATCATCTTTTCAGAATTTGAAACGCGTTTCCAAAGGCCTTTGCGAACGCGTTTAAAAAAAATGGTGCGTTTATCAACTCAATCGCCCAAGTCAAAAACTGGCCTTGTCACTCCGCAGCTCTACTGTGCCGTTACATGTGCACTGTAGTACAATAGTGTGCAATTGATGTGCTTACGTAAACGCATGGTTTAAAGTTGTTTGCGTTTATCTCGCTTCTCTAAACGCGTTTCTGGCTCAAATGCGTTTAGGATCGCACAAATTTGCGTGTTTTAAAATAGCTTTCCGAACCCCATAATCAAAACACCTTTGCGTTTATCAACTCCCTGAAATGCGTTTAAAAAAATTTAAACGCGTTTGGAAACCTTAATTCTACCAAAAAAAGAGTTGATAAACATGCCCTGGGATTCTCTGTATGAATCTATTCACCATCTTTGTTTTAACTTGAATTATTCCTCGCTATGCAGACAAGAAGAAAGCAGAGGACACCATGACAATACAGCAGCACATAGCAGCGGTGTCCTTCACCAACTCACCGGTGCCTGTCTCTCTCATAGCCCTGACCTCCGCTGACCTCAACAAGATTGCTCTAGAGTGTTTCCTGGGTAAGTCAACCCTACAATCTTCTTAAGGGAATATTAAGTAGTCAGTGATGAAATTTCTCTGATAAAGTGCCACATACACGGTATCCTCACAAAATGTTCTTAAAGGAACAAATAGACAAACAATTTTTGTATCATAACTCTTGTATATTGAGTTTATCATGTTTTCATAGTGACTGTGTTTTTTGCCCTGCTTTTAGCAGTAATTGATCTATGACTTGGGTTTTTGTATGTTTAATTTTTGTTCCTGAATGATTAAGAATGTGATCTTGGAAACAAATAATAAGATATGTATTTGTTTTATTACTTTGGTTACATCTCTTCTGATTATATGATGCCCTCTAGCAGATAGAGTAAAACTATGTATTATGTATTTTTTCTCTCATATCCAAGATCTTTAATATTGTTTCTATCTTCATAGGAGCCATACTTTCGTTAAATTCATTTTCATTTCATCTATCTCCAGCGCTCATGCAAATCATGGGAGACTATCCTCTGCGGACCCGGATTGATGGCAACCACGAGAGGGCAGTATACGAATGTGTCGTAACCATCATGAAGGTAAACAGGCAAATGTGGGGAAAGAATAATCACCTATATTCAATTCAATTTTGGTGCCGTATGTGTGTTTTTGATGAAGTGCTGCTATCGTTATAACTTAAAGAAGCAATGGATTAGATGCAATTAGATGTGTGGTAAACACTATTCCAGGAGGGCGTTTCCCCAAGATGTGCGTAAGTTACGCACAACTTTACGCACAACTGGTGACCTGTTTTAGGGTGCCAAATCAGATTCTCAGTGATTGGGGTATCTCACTTAACAAGAACAGGTCACTAGTCGTGGGTAAAGTTGTTCTAAGCTTGCAAACATCTTGGTGAAACAGGGCCCAGATGGAATGCCAGGGATTAAAAGTCTTGTACTTTGTGTACACATTTTCATGTCCATGTCGATTTGCTTTGCTATTAAAGGGAATATGCTGTACTGGGAAGACAAACACATCTCCAAAAGGTGATTGTGAGCAATTTTCTTAACAATGATCTTAAACTCATGTATTGTCCATTTTAAAACTTGCTGAAAGTTATTTGCCCTCAAATGGTCCAAATTTGGAGTAGTAAGTGATTAATCCTCAAAATCGTCATATTCTCAAAATGTTCGGCCCGAACATTTTGAGGATTTGTGATTTAATCACTTATTACTCCAAATGTGGATCATTTGAGGGCAAATAACTTTCAGCAAGTTTCTAAAATGGACAATACATGAATTTAAGACCATTGGCAAGAAGATTGCTCACAACCACCTTTTTGAGAGCTTTCTGTCTTCCCAGTACAGTATATTCCCTTTAAACCCTGAGCTTATAGAGATAAACTGTCTCACTCTAGAGGCAGAAATGTGTGTACGTAGAATGTGGCTGAGTATGAAATAAACCTAAAAGCCTAATGCGACAAATAATTGAAAGATAAAAATGGGCTAGCCTAACTGTACTCCTGTACAGTAGCCTGGATGCAGCAGGAAAGAAGGCGTGTCAGTGAAATGTTTACTTATTGAAGTTTGTAATCTTGATCTTGACATTTTTTTTTTTATATATATTTTTTTCAATGTAATTGATTGTAGGGAAGAACCTTTGATAGGTCAATGGCCTTTGTTCTTCCCTCCACATTGAATTGTATTACATGTACCTCCTTTACTGTATTTCTTGTATTTTTGTGATATCTCTTGTATTGATTGTATTGTTTTTAAATTCAAGTTGTGGAAAATAAACGAGTTGAATTGAATTGAATTGATCTGACTTCCATCCGCAGGCCTGCTTTGCGCACCCTGAGCTACGAGATGAGGTGTTCTGCCAGGTGGTGAAGCAGGTGACAGACAACAGGAGCGCAAAGAGGTAAGACAGACTCACTTCCTTCTTACGCATGGTTTGCAGAAGCAACTCAAAATCACAATACAGAGTTCAAGCTCCCTCCAATGTTGCCAATTTGAGGATTCCCCAAGCTTTTCACGGTGACAAAAAGCTGCAATAACAGTATGCGCTCTGTGATAGTGAAAATTAGATTAAACATGTATTTATCAATTTGAGATCATAAGAATTCATATATCGTCCCATGCTGCCAATTCTATTATTCATAAGTTTTTTTGTACAGTGATAACAAAAATGTGTGTTGCAATAATGATGAAACTGATGTATATTTAGATTTTTTTGGCGTGGCAGTTTTAGAGTATAGTCTAATGAGGAGGATACATTTGTGCATGTATTTATTGATGTACATGAATTCCCAGTAACTTGGAAAGCTGAAGTATACTGGGTTCATAAAGAATTAAATGAAATAGGTCAATCTTGCTGGTCAAAAACAGGTGAAGTTTCCATCAAGATTGGTAGCTCCTGCTCCTACTCTTGCTCACTGGCTGACTTTGAACTAAGCCAGGCAGAACTGTCATGATAATGCATTTTTTTAGAGCACATAGGAGGTTTCTTTGGCAATTGATATTGTAGCGTTGCGTTGGCTGTCAGTTAAAGGGCATATACTGTACTGGGAAGGTAAAAAAGCCTTCAAAAGGTAATTGTTAGTAATCTTCTTGCCAATGGTCTTAAATTCATGTATTGACCATTTTAGAAGCTTGCTGAAAGCTATTTGCCCTTAAATGATCCACATATGGAGTAATTAATGATTAATGATTAAATCCTCAAAATGTTCGGGCCGAACATTTTGAGGATTTGTGATTTAATCACTCATTACTTCAAATGTAGATCATTTGAGGGCAAATAACTTTCAGCAAGCTTCTATAATGGTCAATACATGAATTTAAGACCATTGGCAAGAAGATTGCTAACAATTACCTTTTGAAGGCTTTTTTGCCTTCCCACTACAGTATATGACCTTTAAATGAATGGAAATCTTTGCTTGTCACCCCCAGGCAAAGCCTGCAACAAGGATGGCGCTTACTTTTCCTGCTGACTGCTTTCTTCCCCTGCTCGGCCATCCTCAAGCCTTATCTCTTCCAGTACCTCTCAGACTCCTCCCACGAGAGTCAAAACCCCTACAGCGCCCTCGCCAGTATGTGCACGCAGAACCTCCGCAAGACGCTGACCTTCGGGGGGCGGAGGGTCGTTCCTAGCGAGATCGAGGTCTCGCACCTCCTGGTAAGTGCATTGTTGGAAGCTTTGATTTGTTGTTTATCTCCTTTTTTTCTTAACGTGTTAGTCATGTTTAGATTTTAGGCAGGCATGAGAATTTTCCGATTTTTATCGGGATTCCGATTTTTTTACATCAAAATCTGTGGTCGCCGAGTTCGATGTGAATTTGAAATAATATTTGGGGGGTAGGGTCTGGGGGGTCAAGTCATTTTTACACTCAGAAACTATAAAAGTACTTCACCATTTCGAGTGAAATCATTGCATAGCGAGTCACCGCGAGGCTGAATCCTTACCGGGCCGCGCCCCGGGAACGCGCCTCACTGATCGATTTGTTCGCACGGAGCGCGAGATTGCACCGCAGATGCACACCACACGAGCTTCGGTCGCACCACTGCTGCACTGATCGTGCGAGCCACTGAACTGATTCAGTGGTGCGCGCGCGAGCGCGACCGAAAATCGTGTAGCATGTGTGCGGTGGCTTTCAGTCTCATAAACAGCCGTAATGATGCTGTTTCGTTACACTCCACAATGTTCGCATCTTGGAGAGAAATTGACAGCATCGTAACGGCTGGTCTTTCAGACTATGCAGTATCAAAATGGCGGCATCCAAGCCGAAGTTCATTGATCGCGATGGGGGAGAAGCGGACCCGAAAGAGATAGATAAATCCGTCAAAAATAGATGGAACTGGTCGTGGTGTGACCGTGTATTTTTGGAAGGCACTCCTGATCAACATTTAGTTGGGGATTGTTTTCGTAAGCTGTACAATCCCGGTGAAGCTTGGTGCTTATGGTGCAATGACGGCATAAGGATTAAGGTATGGCAACGGAGGTCTTAAAACACTGCGTCAGCATGCCACTGGAGACAAACACAAGAAGAGATACCGTGAAAGAAGGACCAACTACTGCCTAAACTTTGGTAATTTGAATACTTTGTTTGTGAATAATTACTGTACATGACATTCATTTTAAAGTTAAGCTTACTAACTTCGTGAACTTTATCTTTATTGATGATTATGATTGAATGATAAGTCTAGATCTTGATCTTATTAATTTGATGTTGGGCTTCATCAATGACAATGACTAGTCTATGTTTTAAGTTTATCATTGTTTTGCCACCACCCTTGGGGCAAGTCACGATGGTCCGAGGTATGGAGTGACACAAGCCCCAGGGGTGAGCCAGACTACCAAGCCATCGGGTGGTCTGTAAGGGCATGAATGATTAATGGGTACCCAAGGGCATAGTCTAGACTGGGGCCCAGGCCAGGGTGCACGTGCACCCCCCCCCCCCCCCCCCCCCCCGCCAAATAGGTACACCACTATGGGTTCCTTTTTCTATCACATTGGTACTCCAGAATGGCTTCCTATACCCCCTTAAAATGCTAAAACCCAGGAGCTTCAGGGGGCGCTGCCCCCTGAACCCCCGCCAGGGCGCTGCCCCTGGACCCCCGCCGTTGGTTTAATTTACTTTCAGATATTTTTAAAGAAAGTCATTCTCATGCCTGTTTAGGGCTTTAAGAACCAGGCCTGGTCCATTAACGAAAGGGGGTGGCTGACATGGGCTTAATGAGGTTTTTAAAGTTTATTCATAGCCTTCTTTTGTCTGTATAGCAGATTAGATCGACTAATTACAGAAAAGTAACCCCAAAGCTTGTACAAATAATTTGTCCAACTTGCATCAACTAATAGATTCAGAGCGCATTTCCCCATCAAAAATGTTTCACTAAGTACAGGTGAATGAAAAAATGTCTTCCAATCTAGTAGGAAATATAGTACAAATTTCTGTGGGAAAGCGGGTCACAGGGAAAGTGTCAATGGGAGTGTGATAATTAACACAAACATACTAATATTCAATGAACCACTTTACATGGGCAATGTCTAAAAAATGTTAGAGTGCTTACGTGGTGATATTTTATAGTTACTTGTGATATTGAGAATGATCTCTCTCCTCCCTCCACCATGCAGCAAGGTAAGATCACCAAGCGCCAGCAATTCCTGCTGCCCGGTGGGATCCGCACCATGCTGAAGGTGACCACCAGCACTGTGGCCGCAGACATTATGATGGCCATCTGCAGCAGCCTAGGACTGACCGGCGAGGCTGACCGCAAGGAGTTTGGCATCTTTGCCATTATCGGCAACAGTGAGTGGTCGTTTCTAATATGTGGGGGAGCATGGAGCAAATGCATCGATAATAATGTGAATATTCTTGTGCCTCAAATGCATTCAGTGTCCTGAGGCAATCATTTTGCATGTTGTTAAATTTGTGGCCCTACAGAGATTCACAAAAACTGGCAAAAGTAAAACCGTCACGAAAATAACATCTCATAGAATATTACAAGCATGACCCCATATCTCCTTTAGATGTGAACTCAGGTAAGAATATTTTTGTTTTATGTCAGTGTCCTTCACTCTTTTATTAGAGATGTCAGCACAAGATTATATTTCTTTTCTTTTTCCTCTTTCATGGTTAAACTTTGGTTAAACATGGTTAAACATGGCAGACATGTTGGGTAGAGTGGTTGTTAACTGTGACTAAAGATCCAGAGGTTCCCGGTTCAAGCCTACCAATGGTACTTCAGCAAGATTTTACGCTAGTTGCTATGATTAGATATGGTATAATCAAATTTAATCAAATAAACTGGGGTATAAACCAAAGTTACTAACATGAATTTAGCATCATACAGAATGCATGTGTTTAGACCCTTATGGACCCTTGGACCCTTATGAGAATAATAATCTGCGGATATGCCACATTATGCTTAAACCGTAGTCTAAATGTAAAACTCCTTTGTGAATTGAGGCCAAAATCTTTGATATTTGCTTCTCTATGGCAGAGAACAACGAGACCATCCTGCAGCCGAGTGATTACATCATGGACATCTCCAACCACGTCGAGCAGTCTGGCCTGGGATACGTCCTGCTCTTCAGACGGGTCATCTGGAGCAGACCGCTGCGGTCAGATAACGATGACCTCATGCAGATCATGTACTACCAGGTGATTTGGGGGAGGGGGTGGGGCAGGATGGAATAAATAAGGAACATTGACTTTTCTGTAACGGTTAAAATTGCTTTAACAGAAGGTTGTATTTGGAAAGTTTGCCATTGAATGATTTGATTTTTGTTGTAATGAATCCTCTATCTTTGTTTAAGCAATGAATGCAAAATCAACAGGTGATGGGGGGGGGGGGGGGGTCAGAATGGAATGAATAAGGTAGATTGGGGGGGGGGGGGGGGCTTCGTTCCTCCTTTAGGCATGTGACCTAGAGGAGACCCCTGTGGTCAGACTATGATGATCTCATACAGTGATGTACTACCAGGTGATTAGAGGGAGTGGGGGGGGGTAGCTTGTGGATGGAATGAATGAGGTGGAGCGGGCTACAACTTGGTTATAAAGTGTAGGATTTTTGTTATATATATGATGATATTTTCATTACAGTTATCATCTAGATTATTTCTACTACTGTAAAAGTGTTTTTTTTTGGCGTGCAGATATTTTTGCGCTCGGCAGGGTCCCGACATTTTCGCGTGATGTTAAATTCGTGGTCGGCAAATCTAAGGTAACTAGAACTAGGCTTGGCTAAGTAATCCATCTGATCATGTGCGAACACATTTTCTAGCTTGGATAAATTTGCGGAAATGCTCAAAACCTTTCGCGTGATGTTAAATTTGCGGATGCATGCCGATTCGCTAAATTCGCAAAAATAAAAACCCCGCGAAAGAAACCACTTATAGAGTATTTTGATCATCATCTTCATCATCATCTTCCTGCTAACAGGTGCGTCAAGAGTACATCTCTGGTAACCTAGTGATCCTGGATGATGGGGAAGTGGGCGACACCCAGCTGACTGTCATCATTCAGCTAGCTGCCTTTCAGCTGCGGGCCAGCGATCAGGTTGGGCTTCCCACGCAGTAAGTCATTGTCATTGTTCTTTACCTCTTAATGTGCCATTAATGCATTTTTCCAGTAATTCAGATAAGCCCCAGAGAGCTGCAGTTTATCAGCATCGAGTTAAAGATAGGGGAGAGTTATGGATAGCTGTGGATCTTGGTACCATGGCAGAGTCATTCTGCTACGACACACCAGGGCTGTGTTGCATGAAACTTATTATTGATGGTAACTACAATGGTAACACTGCTCTGCAGCCAATCAAATCCAATGTTTCCATAGAAGTTGCCATTGGTAGGAAAGATACCATCAATGGTAAGTTTTATGCAGTAGCTAGGGCCCAAATGGGTGTTTCACCAAGATGTGTGCAAGTTACGCACAACTTTACGCCTGTCTAGTAACCTGTTGTTATGATACTGTGGTTCCCCCACAAACTTGAATATTTAGACATTATGCAATTGTTGTTTTTTACAGCTTGTTTTTGAAGTGGAAATAAATTGAAATTGAAATTGAAATTGAAATACATGAAATACTCCTATTTGTTCCCATTTTAACATAGTGGGAGTGAGTTTCCTAAAATCCTAATCAAATTTGACAAATTATCGACTTTGTATTCAGATGCATGTTAACATGCATTTTAATGTACACAGATCAGATTTCAACCGAGGCTGATTGGAATCAAAATCAATGAGAACCAGATTTGGCACCCAAGAACAGTTAACTGTTGTGCGTAAAATTGTGCGTAACTTACGCACATCTTAGTGAAACACCCCCAGGTCCCATTCCTTTTAGAATCAAAGAAAGGAATCCTCCCAAGAAGATCAGATTGTTGGAATGTCATTATATCTGAATGTTGACAGTCCTGTAATCGCCCCTCCTATTTCCACCCCCCCCCCCCCCCCCAGGAAAGACCTGAACGTGGTGCTGCCCTTCAACGTCAAGGAGAAGCAGCAGCCCCAGAAGTGGCTGAACCTACTCCACCAGACCATGGGGGCGCTGGGGGACCTGACCCCCTCCCAGGCCCGGGCCCGCTTTGTAGGGGTGCTGGCCACCTGGCTGCTCTATGGCTGTGCCTTCTACGAGGTCAAGATGCAGACGGCCACTAGCAGGGCGGAGCCACGCCTCCTAGCGGTTAACAAGGAGGGCTTCTTTATTCTCAAGAACAACACACACGTGAGTAGGCGGTACTTGCATCTTTCGATATATATATATATATATATATATATATATATATAAGAAGAATAAAGGATGCGATGGCGCTGATTTCTAGGTGAAGACAAACAAATTGAATGAAACGCCGGAGAAGAAAAATTATTCGAATTTTCAGTCATAGACCTTTATCAAGAATGAATGAATGAACAATTTACACAAAAACATGATTGCGTACAACGAGCGTATTTTGAACTGAAGCTAGGGGCGCTTATTACATATTGTTACGTAGTACAAAATAAGCGTAAAGTTGAATAAACCAAATTATAGAGTAAAATCCACAGATCGACATATATATATATATATATATATATATATATATATATATTAATATAAACAGTTAAGGCCAGAAGTTTACATACACCCAGGAAATTCAAAGAAAAGTTGACACTTGCCAATCATCATACAATTTACTGTTTCTTATAAAATATTTGTGCTATCATGATGAATTTGGAATCAAACAATTGAGTATATCATGCCCCTTCATCACATTGCTTTGTCATCAGGAGTTGAAAAATATTTAGGTGTAATTTTTCATCTAAACATCTTCATATTTTAGACAAATTAAAGATAAAAACTTGACAAAAACATTTCATATTTGTGTTACTTACCTATCAACACAAACATTTCAGATTTCACGTTTTTGTTCAGTGGTGATATTTCATGTAGAAAATGTAATATAAATCACAGATTTGACATTTATGTATTTCTATGAAATATAATAGAGAACAATAGAATACATTTGGCATGAATATGACTTTTTTTTCTTCAAAGAAAATTCCACCTGAAATTTATTCCCTACAAAATTCTAATCATGTGAAAGAGAATAATGAATTCACTAAATTCCATGGGTGTATGTAAACTTTTGGCCTCAACTGTATATTGAGAACTTGTCAATGACAGGAAGGATTGAGGGAATGAGGGGTAGAGGAAGAAGAGTACTTTGAATGGATAGCTTGATGAAATGGCTTAAAGAGAGAGGAGAAGAGGATTGAAAGAATGAAAGATTATAAGGCTTCACATAAGCTTAGACACAAATAGAGTAAATCTCCTGCATTCCACTTTAGTTCAGCTGGCACAGGGTTCCAACAAGTTGTTCTATTACTGTAGCGATACGTAGAAATGTCAATGTTCTGGATATGATTGTCCTGTGGTTGTGTTTTTTTTTTAATGTTTCTACACAGATGAATGTATTGCAAATGTATTATGTATGTGGACTCTAAAATCTCTGATTGTCTAGAATTGTTTCTCCTGTCCTTTTTGAGGTACTTTCTTCAGATTTTTTACATTCCATCACATTTCATAAATATATACAATTATAAAATACAATGCTTATACTTTTTGGAGTACTTCTTTTTTTTTCAACAAAATAATGAATATCAATTAATTATATCAAGAATAGATATATTTTATGTTATTATGAAAATCTTCATGCCTTGATAAGAATTGTGTACCGATGATGAAAATTAATTTCTTTGTATTTTTTTCATGAATATTTTGATTTAGGAGATTCTTCAGTACACTACCCTGGCAGAAATCGTCTCAACACGTCGCTTGAAATCGAACGATAACATCGCCTACTTTGACATCAAGCATGGTGACCTCATGAAACAGAAAGTGACCAGACTTGAGACCAAGAAGGTTTGTCAGAGCCAAATTCAGTTTTGAAATCGAAACTCAATTTATGTGGCTTAGAGGTAAAAAAAAAAACAATAATTCAAAACCGATCAATGGGTTGGAGATGGGTGACAGTTCCCAGAATTCCTATTCTATGAAGGATGATTCTCTTTAATCCAGTTGGGTTCTTTTAACTCTCTAGGCCAGAAGTGTGTTTCAATGTTGTAGCCACTACTGTGAAACTGTAGTATAAATATTGTTTATTCATTTTAACGACAACCAATGTATACATGTTAATATGTCTCATTTTCAGTTTGTGCATTTTTATATATCATAAGAAATTAATGTCTATGAGTCTCTGGGCTGTGTAATAGATGTATGTATCTGTGTTTGTTTGGTACTCATCAATGAATACTGCATTGAATTAAATGGAAATTGTTGTTGATAGGGAAACAAGATTGGGAACTGATATCAATGTCTGTAAGTTTCTGGACTTTTTGATTGATGTATGTATATGTAGGTGTTTCTTTTTTTTATCAATAAATACTGCATTGAATTCAAAATTGAATTGAATGGAAATTGTTGTCGTTGACAGGGAATTGAGATTGGGGAGCTGATATCGCGCTACATCAAGCTGCAGGAGACGGGAACTGTACGAGAGCCCCAGCCAATCACCAGCGACTACCAATCCAACGCCATCGAGTCCCTGTGGCCCAGGGGTGACCAACCAGGCCCAAGCGGAGGGATGGATGGGCGTTACCGGGTGGGGTCTGGTAGCTCCTCCTCTAGCTATGGAGCAGGCCCGTCTGGTGCTGGAACCTCTGCTTTGCTGAGCAGCCCAACCCATGAGCCTAGCAGGCCGCACAGCGCAGGCGAGCCCCCGCGCTCACCGCTGACGAACGGTGTAGCGCTGCCCACCAGCCCACGCCACGCCCCTCCTGGCGCTGTTCAGGTGATGGGGCTACGCCCGCTGAATATCATGGTGGATGACCTACCCCTCCCTCCCCAAGCCCCGCCCCCTCCTCCTCCCCTTGAGATGAACAACAACCATAGCAGCGGCCTCTCTCCCGGCAGGGCGCCCGGCCACGCCCCTCCATCATCACCCCATGGACAGCAGCAGAATGGCTACCCCCCCTCCTCCCCGCCCAGGGCCCCCCCTAGCAAGCAGCCTGCTGTCCCCAAGGCAGGCATCCTGCGTAACCCTCTGTCTCAGGCGCCACGCAGCGTGGTGCGTAACCCCGCCCCTGCACAGCCACAGGCACAGGATAACATCCTCAATCGAGGCAATGCACGAGGAACCCCTCGCAAATGATTTGACTGATAATGATAAGCTGTATAAAAAATATGGGTAATAACAAATTATATCTATATTATAATTGACTTTGATTGGCTGTAAAAAATATGTGTGGGGAATAACATTTAACAAATTATATTTATATTGTCTCTGAGTTTGATTGGCTGTAAAAAAAAATATGATATATAAAAATATGAATATTTTTTTTACAGCCAATCAAAGTCAGAGAAAATATAAATATAATTTGTTAAATTGTCTTGTTTTATATTGTCTCTGACTTTCATTGGCTGTAAAAAAAAAATATGGGGAATTACAGTAAGCAAATTATATTCACATTGTCTTTGAATTTGATTGGTTGTAAAAAAAGATATGCGAGGAATAAAAATGAACAAATTATATTTATATTGACTGTAAAAATGTATATTGCCTCTCTGAATGATATCTCTTCCATTCAGTAGCTGTAAACAGTAAAGTTGGCTTTCACTCGTATATCATCCCAATTGTTTTACAGTTAGCTTAATGCTGTTAAAGTCAAATTTGTATGTATCTTTGTACCATGAGAAGAGGAAAAAGATTGTTAGAATTTCTTTTTCATTTGCATATATATGTCTGAAACCCATGACAATCTATAGTGGTAACTGCTTGATAATGGTAACTATGAGAAAAAGAAACATCTCATTAAAAATTACTTTTTTACTTGTGTGAAAACATTGCATTAAAAATCTTTTACCGATGTACAATCTTTGAAAATGGTAACTATGAGAAGAAATATCTCATTATTAATTACATTTTTATTTGCATATAATGTGTAAAACACATTAAGCTACGATGATAGCAACTGTTTATAACTGCTATTATTTGTATAGATGTTGTGAATGTACGTGTAAATTTGTAGATTACATGGAAATAGAAATGCCAGTTTGGCATGTATCATGTAAACTTTTACAATTTGTTTTGCTTTATATTTTATCAATCCCAGAATCTTTATCAACCAGAGACTATCCACTTTCCATAAGCTAAGGGTTCAAGGATGTTTTTGATGCATACCGTTGACATGGAAACAAATGAATTATCCTAAGGCTGGATGAAAACCATAACGCTATGAATATAAATAGTTGTGAAAGTTTGCCTCTCTCTTAGCTTTATTATATATATATGAGCTATGCACAGTTTGGATAATTTCTCATCATTTTACATTCAGTATTCAAGTGCTTAAATGAACACGTTGTTTCTTGATATGGTGACCTTTGATTGAAAAAGTGTGAATCCACCTCCCCATGAAAATTATATCTCAGACAATATCAGAATCTCACTATAAGTGTGGTTTTGTATTCATATTATTTCAATGTAGTTTACTCAGTAAAAATGCTAGAAATGTATTTACATTACAATAAATTATATATATAAAGGATAGTACTAGAGAGTATATAAATATAACGAATGTCCATTGAAGAAAGAAACTGAATACAAAAAGGAACAAATCAGATAAAATATGCAACACAGTTAATTCACTGTCAATCAAACTTGATTTTTGTACAAAATGTGATATATATATATATATGCCTGTATCATGGATGTAATTTTGGTGCCTTTTTTAATGATATGCGTGAACATTTAATCATATATATATATATATATATGCTGATGAACTTTTGGTGAGTGCCATTTTACATGTAAACTCAGGTGCTTGGTTTAATGCTGTGAAGGGTTTGCAAAGATGATGACTGTTATTTGAATAAGTTTTCTCTGAAATAGGAAAGAAAAACTATCGTAAAGAAGTTCAACAGATTACAGATTATTATATGTGTTAGGATTCGCTGTAATTGTATAGCCATTATATATTTAAGTGCCAAAGAAATTGATTAGTTTCCTTTTCTTCTTTTGAACATTGCTGTTTTCATAGTTTTCTGTTAGCCCCTTTATATATTTTATTTTTTCCAGTTCCAGTATATCATGATATTATATACTGGATTACTGCCAAAGGCAAGAGTACGAGATGAAAGATAGAGAGAGTGAACATTTATTTACATCTTGATACATCACATTAATGTGCCTACAGATCCATTCAATATTTCCTGAAAATGTCTTTAGAATGTCCATGTATAGAGAAAACATTTTTTTTTAGATCGAGATCAGAGTGCCTTTCTTATTAGTAAATGATTATCTTTCACTTGGTATATCTTATTTGTAGTGCCTCAAATGTGTAAATTGCCAAAGCATATTAATCTTAAAATGCTTTCAAGAGAATATATATCGTATAGAGCTGTCTTTCATGTATTTTGTAGATTTATTTGACCACAAATGAGAGTTTTCTGCATTAAAGTGGCACAGGAAATGGCCTTTAGTGGTGGCTGTCATTTCTAATCGTTGCATGTGAGAGCTCAGGCATACCTCATGCAAGGGCAGATAAATGTTGTCTTTGTTTTTATATCTGACTTTTTTCCTTATCGTCATGTTACTCAAGGTACTAGTATTAGGAATCGCAATCCGCTCTACCTAGGGGATACACAAGCCATACATTTCTCAAACATGTTCATCAGTAAGATAAGCAATGGCAGATTTGCCAAGATAATATTAATAAAAACTGAACAAGTGATATGAAAATTATTTGCCATGAATCCAAACTGTTCTTATAAGGAGACATGATTTTACTAGAAGTTGTCCTTTATAAAGAAGCTGTTACAGCATATATATGCCATTTTGTTTGTAAGGTTTGATTTCCTTAAAATTTAAGTAAATGACAGAACACAAATACATAGGATCCTTTAAATGTATAAACATGTAATATCATATGTCAGCCTACATGAAATATAAACATGCAAGGCTTCAAAAATGCTGTTTTTGTCCAACAATTTTTGTATAAGTTGTGTTATTAATGTCTTTACTTGTTCATCACTTATGCTAAGTATACATGTTTATGGGAAAATGCTTTTAGAGCAAAGTTTTAAAGCAAGTTTTCACTTTCGACCACTACGCAATATATTCTTTCAATTTGCATGTTGTATGTGTATTACTTTTACTAGGACATCGTAGACTATATGGTAAAGGTCAAAAGTGACATAGCAAATGTCCAGGCATAGGACAAGCAAACACAGTTACTATGGCAGAGGCATATCACTCAACTGGATGCAGTCACATATTTGTATATATTTCATTTATGACAAAAACATATTGCTACTTACCGGTATGCCTTGGCCCAATAATATTTCTTTGATCAGATTGTATTTGGTTCTGTTATAGGATTTTGTCTATGCAGAATTTTGTTTTAAAGTAGTTCAAAGTTTGCATTCTTTGTGTCAATACGCAGTCACCTGAATTGGTAAATCATTTGTTTTTGAAATGCGCTTCTTTATCTGTGGCTCTGCAAAAACTATTGAAGTATTATAAACTCATCACAGCTGTTTGTCTGCTCTCTCTCCCTCTCTCTCTTTCTCTCTCTCTCTCTCCCTCTCTCTCTATTTCTCTAGTTTCTACATAGCTCTTTTTCCCGTTACTCTTCACATTCTTTGACACTCACATTTTTAGCATGCACTAGTGTCTAGATCTCAGATCTCTCGAGTCTGTAGTGTAATTCCACTTTTTAAGAAATCTTAATAGACATGCTTGCTCTTAGTTTTCATTTTAACAGCATAGCTAATATTTATATATTATACAATGTGATCAGAGGAAATGCTTGTAGAAAGATTTACATATTTTATGAAAATATATTTAAGTGAAAGAAATGTTTGATATCAAGGTAATAAGTATATGATCATGGGAGCGAGATTATGATTATGCTGATATTGAAATAATATATTCTTGTTACTTAATAAAGAACACAAGATGATATCAAACTGCTGTTTGTTTACTTTCTTTCCAATGGTATGTCTCAACAGTAAGAGCAATTGTACTGATATCAAGTTCTCTCTACAAAATATACCCCTACTTGCTACTCTTTAATATATATATTCGCAAACAAAATATTGAAGAAAATGGTATATTCTTACAGAAAAAAATTAACAAATTTAACATGATTGTTGAGACTAATTCATAAAAGATTCACAAACGTCCTAAATGGGAAGTTCACCCTGAAATTACAGTATTTAAAATCAAATAACTTTCTTTTCCTTTGACCGATTTTCATCAAACCTTCACTCATGTTTATTTCATTTGTCTCTTTTTATTGAAACCAAAATAATTTCAGGGTGAACTTCCCCTTTAAAGACAGGTTTGTTAGTACATATATGTGTGTGCTTTCGTGTATGAGAAGGAGAGAGGGAGAGAAAACAGAGGGGAAGGGTCAGAGTTAGAGAGATCAAAGAAGAGAGGAGAGAACGAGAAGGAGCCAAAAATAAAGACAGGGTATGATAGACCATGGACCCTACGTGGTAGGGCCCATGGATAGACAGTGCATGTATTATTATTTTGACATAAAGGACAACGCTCGTCATGGTTTAGTGACTTTCCTTCATGATTTCAGGTTTGAAATTCTTTTTCTTCTGATATAAGTACATGTACCACAGGTCAACTAATGTTTGGGAGATGTTTCTAGTTTTAGGTACAAACTTGTTCAACTCTATTATTTTAAAGAGACATACAAAATACAAGTCACACGTACAAATTTTATGTATAATTTATGAAACAAATTTATTTCAATTACATCTCAATGACCTGTACAACATAGATTAACCAATTAAATATGGTGCATTTTACATGTTGAATCACACAAGTACCTACTTATGAGGCAGCTCTCGTATAGGTAACAACATGCAGTGCATAGACGATCCATGTTATCACACGACTACCTACTTATGAGGCAGCTCTCGTACATGCAGTGCATAGACGATCCATGTTGATTCACACGACTACCTACTTATGAGGCAGCTATCGTATAGGTTACAACATGCAGTGCATAGACGATTCATTGCAGCGTAGCGCAGCAGAACATTGAGCGTGTGCATGATTGATGAGCGACCCTCTGACAAAGGGATGTTTCCTTTAAATTTTCTTTACATATTTACACGCATGAAAATATAGCAATAATCTCAACATTTCCATATTCCAACATTGAGCAAAGTGGTGCATATATACACACGGTGGTCCAAGTATTATATCTAATTATAATGTCTTAATTCTGGAGTTGCTATGTGTCAATGTACAGCGGTGTAGTTAGCATTTATATGTATGATATAATGAAACTGAAATACATACATTCTGTGATAACTACCGGTAATATGGAGAACTTATCTACAATTAACTATTCCATGTATGCACTCATTCATGGCATAAATGTATGAATATACAATGAATATTTACACTCGGTTTTCACACATATTGTGCACTGCAAACCCCTAAAATGTGTTTGTACATGCACTGTGTATACAATTATATCTACACAATCAATGTTAAATACAATTTCACATAATATAACATGTGATTTACCGCTGCAACAAGAATAATTGTCTATTCACGATAAAGCCTTCTGATAACATAATTTACCATTACAATGGCAAGCCTAGTTTCCTTTTTTATCATGAATAGTTTCAGTCTATTAAATTCTTATTTACAAACAAAATAGTAATTGTTGTTGCAACCAACTCTGTGAAAGTTAATGGTATGAAATTCACGACAATCAATCATCTCAGCAACATCCAAAATTAGCATAGTTTATAATTTGGAATGAAAAAATCATACGAGCATAAAAATAATGTTTTCAATTAATGATTTTGCAGTAAGTGAGAACTATAAGACTTCATCAACTATAAGATATATATGAGATATATACTTCTGAAACAAGTGGATTTAGCAGTTTTCTTGTGATTATAATGTACAATGCAAAACCTACATCAATCCTGCAGATCAGCTTCCATTATCCTCTCAATCAGTTTCGCGATAACTTTTCTCAAGAAGAAATAGCAAGATGAGTTACATGACTCACATTATTTCAATAAAATCATCTAGTGATATTCACACTATGAATCACTTTAGATGAGACATATATCTAAAGAACATATACTGCATATAGAAATTCTGCAAGGAAATTCAGACTGTAGAAAGACCTTTTGCTTAATGAACCACAAGGTAGTAAAAAGAAATCTGAATACATGCAGCTTAGAAAGGAAGCAAAACAGAGCAAGAGAGACTACATGTAATTTTTCCTAAACAACAGCTTTTACTTAGATATACTTCGTGAATGTGTAATCTTGACAATACAGTACTGTTGCATGTAAAAGTCAAGGAAATACCATTGGTCTAAAAAAAGGAAAAAAATCAATCAAAATATTCAATAACAACACATGCAAAAATTGGAACTTGATTTATTGAACTTTGCAATTCTCCTCGTCGTTTTGTGCCTCTGTGACCCCTGCGCGTGGCCTGTGCATGACGCCGCCCCGCTGGGCCCGGCCTGCTGGGGCCTTGGTGGGCACCTGGGCCTGGGCGTGGTGCCGGGTGCCCTTGATGGGGCTGTTGGTGATGGTGACCAGGGCTGAGCTGCTGCTGCTACTGCTGCTGGTGGTGGCTGGGATCTGTGAGGAAGAGGAGGAGGAGGGTGCGCACAATGAGTGACAGTGATAATTACATCAAGGCCCTGTTGCATAAAACTGATGACTGCTTCCAATAGCAACTTACGGTTCCAAAACTTGGAGTTAGAAACTTCCAAAATGGAAACCTGGAGTTTGATTGGCTGTTGAACGGTATTACCATGGTAGTTACCATCGATGGCAGAGTAACGATGCAGGTATGGGAAGTTTTATATGACGGGGCCCAAGGTTCAGGACCATTCAAAGGTCGGGTAGCCCATTGGCAAGTTTAAAAGATAAAACTTTGTAAATATCACAGATATTAAAAAAAAAAAAAAAAACATTGTATAAGTACTCCCTAACAATATTACAATTGGAAACTGATGAAATTATAGCGAGTGCTAGATCTGGGCCTTGTTGCATAAAACTTACCATTGATGGTAAATTTGCTACTAATGGCAACTTCTTTAGAAGCCTTGAATTTGATTGGCTCTAGTACATTCTTACCCTGGTAGTTACCATTGATGGCAGAGTTACCATTAATGGTAAGTTTTATGGAACGGGACCCAGGAGAAAGCTTTGGATAGGTCATCCAAAACCTATAAGTTCCTGTAACCTGCAGACTGAAGAACCTAAAATCTTAAACACTTCACAGATACTACCCCATCCATAAATGTCCAGTGTAAGAGGTCACTTCAAGTGACCAAAGTAATGTAATATGCTGTATACGCCATATGTTTCACAGGGATTTCATTTTCACGAGTCTGGACTACTCGCGATTTTTTTAACACACGAAAGTATGATTATGACATGCTCAAGCACATCAACTACTATAACTAGTACTCCACAATCTCAAAATTAACCTACTCGCGATATTGTCACGAAGTCCCGATTCGTGAAAACTTAGACTCGTGAAATATACGGCATATATAGTATGTCTATTGGTGGCCTTGAGAAGATATCCATCTGTCGCACTGAGCTCTTGTTTTATTGATTCATTTGCTCATCTTTGTAATCAAGAATAATCGCTAGTGGCCCTTCAACCAAGTGTCTCCCTGTATGTGTTGACCCCCTACTCACCTTGAGGCTTGCGTGAGACAGGTGGCTGCGGGTCACCCTCCTAGGAGCCAGGGGGTTGTTGCTGCCGTCCTCGCTGCCCTGACTGCTGGGGACCTGGGTGGACGATGGCTGGCTGCGAGACAACGGCTGGCTGGAAGGCTGGCTGTCGGAGCGGCGGGTTCTAGCGTTCATACCTAGCGGGGAGAGGACACCAAGAGAAGAGGGGTTGGTTAGAAGTTGGCATGTCACAGTAATAAATGACCATGGCCCAAATTCATAAAGGAGTTTAAAATTTAGACCATGGTTTAAGCAAATTTTGGGACTTATAAGCTAAATCAAGCATACTTATCTGCTTATTTGCTAAAAAAATTAGCTGTAACTATGATTTAAATTTAAAAATCCTTTTTGAAATTGGGCTAATGTACACAAATGTATTCCAGACGTTCTGTCAAAGGGCATGGAGTAGAGAAGAGCGTGGAAAGGAAGAAAAATGTGAGTGGGGGGAACATTATAAAACAGCCCCCCATTTTTTTTTTTTTACTTAAGGGAAGTATGGTTCAGTGTGTTTGCTTCAAGTCGTCAGATTTGCAAAATATCACATTTGTGTGGTTGGCTTACAATAGAATACACTTCACACTGTTTTTAACAGATTTTGTTTTCTGAGAAATATGAGCGATGCTTACGATTGATTTTCTTAGGAGATAAATTTGTTCATCAACTTACTGGACTGTGAGAGGGAGCTGTTTTCTGGTATCTGGGTGGTAGATATTGAGACTGAGAGGTCACTCCTGCTTCTCTTGGCCTCCTGGACATCCCCAGCTGATGCACCGGGATCCCTGGAGTACCGTCTCTTGGACAGCCTGGTCATCCGCCGGCCTGGACTTGGGGTATTCGCCTCCATCGACGTCTGCTCAGCTTTGACTTCGCTAGTCATTGCGACCTGACTCGTTGACTCAACACTCGCCTTCATGGCTGGCTCTTCCACAAGCGGCTTGGACGGAACGGTGGGTTTGCTCTCAGGTTCTGTAATCATTGTCCTTTCAGAGGCAGAAGCGCTTTCATCCTTGGTGATGCTGTGCTTCTTGGTGGAGAGGCGTGTGGTTCGTCTGGACCCGGGGCTCTGCTTCTGGATGGCGTGAGAGGCTGGTTCCTCTGCGCTG
The DNA here is from genome assembly GCA_963669155.1 of Arbacia lixula. NCBI lineage: Eukaryota > Metazoa > Echinodermata > Echinoidea > Arbacioida > Arbaciidae > Arbacia > Arbacia lixula. Next base: position 16,704,846 of record OZ022579.1, on the reverse strand, counting down.
GGAGGGAGGACTGGCTGGACGTCTTTCTGTTCCTCCTGGGATTTGATGAGAGTCTGGGTGTCTGCAGTGACAGGAGCCGCCCTCTTGAGGGTCTCCTTGAGCTTGAGGTTCTCCTCCTTGAGGCTGGTCATCTGGACGGCCGCCAGCTGCAGGCGTGTCTTGAACTCATCTGCCCTGCCCTGCTCCTTCTTCACATTCCTCAGGGCCTGCAGACACTTCTTCTTGCTTTCCCGCAGCTCACCTTTCTGCTCCTTCACATCCTTCCTCGCAAGCTCCAACTCTTCCTCCATCTTTTTCAGCTCTTCCTTGAAAGCTCCTTCGTCCTGTCCACCTGTCGAGTCCCCGTTGGTTGCCTTGCCCCCCACTTTAGACTCCAGTTCCAAGTAGCTCTGTCGCAGATCCTCAAAGTCCTGCTGGAGTTTGCGTGAGTTCGTCATGGACAGCTGCAACTTGCCTTTGAAGGATTCTTTGTCCTCAGACAGTTCCTTGACTTGTTTTTCCAATTCTCTAACATGTTTGGAGTCTTTCTTTGCAGCTGCAACCATTTCCTGGGAACACACAACCAAATGAAACAATTGTTAATTAGTTACTATTAGCAAAGTTTTTAAAAGCATCCTCTCACCTTGTTCAATGATGCAAAAAGAAGAGACACAATGAGGCAGATATATTATGACAGACAAATTACATTCTTCAATCTAGGCACCATTTATCTGAATTAATCAACAATAAAAAAAAAAAACATGGAACAATGTAAGAAATTCCAACAACCATCAACCAGAGAACTTTACATCATATTTACAATATGATCGAATGGAGTCGTCACTTTCACAGAATGAGAATACACACACAAGCAGTAACCACAATCCAGAGAAACAAAAAAATTAGAAATATCGACAGTGACAAAGAGCAAAGATATAGAGGCAAAGGGACACAAGGACAGAGGAGAGAGGCATAAAGAAAGAGAGGAGCGTAGATTCCAAGACATACCTCTTCCATCTTGCTGATCTTCTCCAGAGCGTTTGTCTTCTCCATCTTCTCATCAGCAAGCTCTGCCCTCAGCTTCTCGCACACCAACTCCATCTTCTCGATCTCCATCTGAAGGTGGTCAGGTCAGGGGAATAAATTGTTACAAGCATAGATAACTTTTCAAGGTAAATATAATCATGATTACCATATATATGATTCAAGAGCAAGAACCATTATTCATATAAATTGTACTAAACATTGCAATACAATACATATTTACTTCCTAGAGCTTCCATCTAAAGTGTTTAAAGGGTGAGAAATTGACCAGGGTGGGTGATGTCACTTTAAGGAATTCTTAAAATAGCCATGACTCCACAATATCTATCTCCAAAACAGACACATTTGTTGTAATCTTATACATTTAAATATTCTCATGTAAATGAAAATGTCATTTTGCATGTATGATCTTTTAGAGTTGATTTAAAAAGAGTTACCTAAAGGACGAGTAAACACATTTTGACAATTGAATAAAACTTTCATGACTGTGATAATTGAATAATCATGCATGATACACATATATAAGATGTAAACTTTAACAAATTTCCTGGGGATCCTCGGGTCAGCATGCCGCAGGAATAGATAAACAAATTGTGCATCTTGAAAGGTATTACACATTTTCTGAAAAAAAATACCTAATTATTTTAGTGGTTGCAACATGTAGCTTTATGTAAATGAACTGATAATTACCTTTCTGCTCTCTGTCTCTTCCAAGGCCTGAGTGAGTTTCTGCTCCACCTGTTTGACATCATCCTTGTGCGTTTCCTCGAACTTCTCTGCATCCTGGACTCTCTTCTGCAAGGCCTCGATGGTCTTTGATTTCTCCTCTATCTCTGGTTTGAGCTGGGCCGACTCGGTCTGTAGGCATGCATGCTCATCAATGAGGGCAGTGTATTTTTCCTGGAGGCATGACAGTTGGGACTCTAGGTTCTGGATGCTCTGCTCGAGGTCATCCCCCCTGGTCTTCTGGCTCTGCACCTCAGCGGCAAAGGACAACTCAGCTTCCACCAGCTGAATCTCCTTCGACTCTAGCTTTTCAATCTGCATCTCCAAGTCGGAATTTTTCTCACTAAGGGTAAAGATCTCCTCAGAGAAGCCTTCAAGCTTTGAGGAAGCTTCCTTCAGTTCCTTTTGGACAGTGTTCAGCTCATCTTCCAATCCCAAGATGACGTGATTCTTCTCTTCCAGTTGCTTCACCATCAGCTCCCTCTCCTTCTCCACCTTTGCATTATCTGCTTCTCGTTCAGCAAGCTTCCTTTCCACACCAGCCATAGACTCTGACATGTTGCTGACATTGCCTCGGAGCACCTCGCACTCCTCTCTGGCATCAGAGAGGTCCTTCCTGTACCTCTCAAGCTCATCTCCGGCACTGTCCCTCTCTTGTGACAGGTCAGTTTCCAGGGCTGCCAGATTCCTTTCCTGCTCGTCATTTTCCTCCTGCATTTGCACCAAGCGTTCCTCAGCTTTCCTCAATTCCTCTTGCAGATCCGCCTTCTCTCCAAGTAGAACACCCTCAGTGGATTTGCTGTCCTCCAATTTCATTTGCAGAGCATTCAGTTCAACAGTCACATTGCTGATCTCTGCCTTGGACTGCATACACTCCGCCGTTGCCTCCTGTAATTCCTCTACTTTGGCTCGGACTTCATCCTTCAGGTCAGTGATCTCTGTACACATCTGATCAAACTCTGACTTGCTGGCCTCATCCGTCTGCAGCCGTTCAGACTCCAGGGCGGAGAGCTGTTGCTGCAGGCCATCCCTCTCCTGCGTGAGGGTTTCCGTTTTGGTCTGGAGTGAATCCACATCCTGGATCATGTCGCCCTGCTCTACCAGGAGGGTTTCATTTTCACTCCTCAGGGAGTCCAGTTCTTCCTTGATGTCTGCAAGCTCCTTGTCCTTCTCTGCGATCTTGGTCCAGGCTTCCATGCTCTCCTCCTCCATAGTCTTTATGTCCTTCTCCCTGGTCACCATCTGTCCCTCCAGCTCCCCAATGCTCCGTTTCAGTCCATCAATCTCAGCCTCTTTGTTTTCTAGGAGCTCTCGTATCTCCTTCATTTCCGCCTCCAACTGATCGTTGGCAGCAGAGTATGACTGCAACTTTTGACCAAGAGCGGCATTCTCTCCCGCTGACTTCTTGAGCTCATCAGCCAATTCTGACAAGTTGTTTTTGAACTCTTGGAGATCGGCGATGAGAGATTCAATGTTTTCATTCTTCTCCTGCAGTTCTTGTTCATACCGGTGAACCTTCTCGACCATGCTGGCTACATTTTCTCTCTGTTGCTGGCTTTCCAATTCAGCTGCTCCAATCTGTTCAACCAGCCTTGCGATTTCTGACCTCAGCTCTGCCTTTTCTCTCTGTTCCACAGAAAAATCAGCATCATATGTGCTACGTGCAGCCTTCAGCTCTTCCTGCATAGCTGACACCATGTCTTGACTTGTGAGGAGTTCTTCCGCCAATTCTTCCTTACTTTTCTTAACCTCATCCAGCTTGCTCCTCAAATCGTCCACAACCGCACCAATAAGTTCTTCACCGTCTCTGTGCTGGTGACTCTCCACTTGTGCCTTGGCGAGATCTGCTTCTAATGAACTGACCATGTCCTTCAGCTCCATTGCCTTCTCCTCTAGAGCCGCGTTCTTATCCTGCAGCATGGATCTCTCATTCTCGAAAGCCTCCTCCCTAGATTTCGCGGCTTCTAGTTCAGTTTGAGCTGCAGTCCTCTCATACTCGGCAGCCTCCTTTGTCTGCTTGATGGAGTCGATTTCCATCTGCAGGCTGGACACCTCAGAACGGAGAGTCTCTCCCTCCTTCTCTAATACAGCAGCCTTTGAGTAGAGCTCATCCTTCTCAAGTCTCACAGCCCCTTCATCCTGCTCACTGGCCATCTTCAAACTCAAGTTCTCCGCCTCCAGGGACTTCCTGCTATTCTCTGCATTTTCAAGCTTTTCTTGTAGGTTCTTCACATCGTTTCCAAGTTTCACAATCTTTGCGCTCTCACACTGCAACTGGTATTCTAATTCGCTGCGGACATCGTGGAAGTCCTTTTCCGCCTTCATCATGGAGTCATATTTTTCCCTCAGTTCTGCCTGGAGTACGGAAATGTGCTCTGTGGCTGCTTTCACTTTTCCGTCCAGATCCTGACACCGCTCCTCAGCTACCTGTGCCTTCTCCCTCTCACCCTCAAGGAGACTGGTGAACTCGGCCACATCTGCTTCAAGTTTGATGACTTTCTCATTGAAGTCTCGCAGCTCGTTATCCTTGCTCTCGACTTTCCCTTCCATTCCAGAAAGGAGCTGCTGCAGTCCAGCATTTGCATCAGCATGCTTTTTAACCTCGGCTTCAAGGACCATACTATGTTCATCGTTGATCTTCTCCAGCTGCTTCTGAAGCAGAGCTGTTTCAACTGTGTGAGTCTCTTTCAACTTCTCAATCTCATCCTCGTGTTCTGCTATGGCATCCATGAAACAACATTTCTCGCTGTCTCTGGACTCTTCCAGGTCCTGGATTTTCTGTTGATGCATTTCTAATGCTTCTGCTTTACACACTAACTCCCTCTCAAAGTCCTGAATGGCCGTTGCATGATCCTTCTTCAAACAGTCAATCGTCTCCTGCAGCTTGACAGATGACTTCTGCTGGACACCACCTTCTTCCAGAAGCTCTTGCAACCTGTGCGTGGCAGTAAGTAAATCTGCACTCTTCTCGGACAGTGCATCCTTCAGTTCCAGATTCTCTGTTCTCAGCTGAGAAATTTGATCTTGAAGACTACTCTCCAGATCATTCATCTTTCTCAAGTCCCTCTCGATAATTTCTCTGCTCTCTTCAAGGTCTTTCATGAGGTTATTCTTTTCACCGTCTGCATCGGATATCTTGAGTTCCAATGCGGCGTGACTCGTCATAGCCTGTTCCAGTTGTCCTCTGGTTTCATTCAAGGCAAACTGGAGTTCCTCCTGCTGCTCTGCCTGTCTTCTACATTCCTCCTTCTTCTCCTCTAGCTCAGAGGTCAGCTGGAAGACTTGTCCATTCAGCCCAAGGACTTTCATGTCGGCTTCTGTGACCGAGCTTCTAACCTCATCCAGCTCCTCCTTCAACTTCATCAGAGCATCTTCCGAGGACTTCTTCATCTCGGAAATCTTCTCGCTTTGGCCGCTGATCTCGGCGTTCTTCTCTTCCAGCTCGTCGTTGAGTCTCATGATCTCCTCGTCCCTCTGCTCCCTGACCTCCCTGGTCTGGGTTAGTTCTTCCCTCAGACGACCCAGTTCATGCTCCCGGGAGGCGAGCTCTGAGTGCATGTTTCTCTGGCTGTTGGACAGTCCCTCTGACGCCTCATCCAGCTCCAGCTGGATCTGCTCCACCTCGGATTCCTTGTCGCTCAGGGCGTGCTCCAGGTCGCAGATCTTGTTGCCCTGATCATCCAGTTGCTTTCTCTGGGTTGCCACTTTAGTTGTCAAGGCTTCCACAGCCTCCTCCAATTCCGTCTTCTTTTCCGCCAGAGATGCCATCTCTATCTTGGTCAAGTCCCATGCTGATTCCACCTCTGCCATGTTCTTTGCCACCTCTTCTGAGGCAATCTTCTTCTCATGAATTTCTTTCTTCAAATCTGCCATCTGCGTCAGGAGATTTTCTCTTTCAATTGCTGATTTATTTTGCATCTCTTCAATCTGGCTCTTCATCCCCTCGATCTCTTCTTGCGCTGCGTCGAGGGATTCCTCATTTGCAACCATTGCTTTTTCTTGTGCTTCAACGGTCTGCCGTAGATTGAGAGCTGCGTCATCAGCATTCCTCACAGTCTCCTCTTGAGAGGCCTGCAGAGCATCATATCTCTCCTTCAGTTCTTCCATGGATGAAGTTGTCTCTGCAAAACAAAATCAAATCATAATGTTAATCTTTACATCTATATTGGGGAAGAATTGTCATTCAGACACAAATTATCTTTGATCAAATTGGTGATTCTGACATTCCCGGTTATTACAGTCCAATGCAGTCAGCTGCATGCGTTTAATTGCAATCACTGGCTGCAACTACAGGGGTGAGCTGTTTATCTACACTGCACATCAGAAAACATACATAAACTTTGGGACCAATAGAATAACCTTGTATTAGCAAGAGGTTGCTCCATCACTGTTCTTTATAAAGAGAGTTAAGACTTAATTTTAAATAAATAAAACATTGGGACTGGAAAATGCACAATATATCAGAGTTATGTTTAGTACACTTCGTTGAATTGGTTAAGATTATGTAGAATATACAATTCAATTTAGTAATTCAATTCATTTCAACAACTGCTGGGGCCTGTTGCATAAAACTTTCCAATAATGATAATTTTGCTCCAAATTGCAACTTCAATGGAAACCTTAAATTTGAAAGGCCATGTCCCAATGGTAGTTAGCATTGATGGCAGAGCTACCATTAATATTAAGTTTCATGCAAAGGGCCCAGGCTATTGATATTGTTCCCCATTATCCCATGTCCATCATAGCTAAAATGTTAGAGATTTTATGAAAAATCTAACCTGCTAATTCTGCTAGCTTCTCTCTGTGTTCAACCACCAGGCTGCCATGTATCTCAGATAGCTCGGCAAGTTTTGCCTCTGCGCTGCTCTTATCTGTTTGCAGATTTTCCATCTCAACCTGGCTGCTGTTACTGAGGTCTTCATACTGCAGTTTCAATTGGTCAAGCTGCTGTAGGGTCTGATCCTTCTGTTTGACAAGGTCCTCAAATTCTCCCTGGAGCTCTGTCTGCTTGGCCTGGAGGGCTGCGTAGCGCTCGCTTTCTTGCGATGCCTTCTCCACTGCTTCCCTGAGCTGGTCCGAAACACTCTCCAAATCCTCTGAGGTGTTCTCTAGACTAAACCGTGCCTCCTCCAGCTCCTTCTGAACCAGGTCTCGTTCTGCATTCAAAGTGCTGACACTCTCCTTCAGAGATTCTATCATTGCCTCAGCAGCTACATTCTTAGCAGCACCTTGTTCAGAGAGTTCCTCTAGCTGTCTGGTGAGGGAATCCTTGGTCGATACAGCAGCAGCAATCTCATCCTGTAGATTGGACAGTTCGTTGGTCATCTGGGTGACCTTGCTCTCGCTCTGCACCAACAGCAGCTTCTGATTCTCGAGCTGGTTAGTGACATCCTGCAAGACATCATCTTTGTCCTCAAGGTCCATCTCACTCATTTCCAGCTTGGACTTGAGAGCACTAACCTCATGCTTCAGCTGTCCAATTTCTGCTGTGCTATCTGATTCCTTCTGCTGGAATGAAGCCTGAAGGCTTGCAGCTTTGCACTCAAGTTCTGCGATTAGGGAGGCTTGTTCTTCAAGCTCGGTAGTCTTTGTTTCCAGTTGGCAACACAAAGAGTGACATTCTTCCTGTTTTGCGTCATGGCTCAACTGCATTTTCTCAATGTCCTCTTTCAGATGCGAAATGCTTTCCTTCAAAGTTTGACACTGGTCGTCTTTCTCTTCAATTTGCCCACTTTTCTGTTCAGCATCAAGCTTCAATTCATTGAGAGCCTCTGACAACTCTAGATTGCCCTTGTTGAGTGCATCAATCTCGGTGTCTTTGATCCCAATGGTCTCATTCAAATGACTCACAGCTTCTTCTTGCAATGCCAGCTTTGTCTTCAGGTCATTCAACTCAACAGAAGCATCATCAAGGGCTGTAATCTTTGCAAGTATTTCTTTCTGGGCTTCTTCAAGCTCTCGCTCTTTGGCGATGAGAAGAGATGCCTTTTCTTCCATGGTTGCTTTCATGCTCTCTACAGCATTCTTCAACTGTTCATTTTGGGTTGTGTACATCTCTACACATTCATCTTTGTCTTCTACATCCATCTGAATAAGCTCCATCTTGCTGTGTAATTTGTCCTTCTCTTGCCTGATGGTGTCTAGCTCTTGGGTAAGTGCTGTAATCTCATCTTGGCGAACATTCAACAGTGATTCACTTTTCTGATGTTCCTCCTGTAGGGAATTTAGCTTGTCTTCCATCTCCGATTTCTTTTCATTCAGCTCATGGATTTGTTTCTGTGTTGATGTCTCGAGTGTGTTCAACTGCTCTTCATGTCCATGCAGTTCAGCTTCTCTCCTGTTGAGAACATCCTGCAATTTTTCTACTTGCTCACTGGCAATTGCCACTTCACCCTGCAGCTTTGTAGTCTCAGCGTCCAGCTGCATCTCCTTCTTTTCCAGGATGCTCTGAAGCTCCTCTAGTTCCTGTGCCTGCTCTGTCACAGTGGTCTCTTTGGTCTTAAGGAGTTCTTGGATGTCACTATGCTGCTGGCATACCTCGGAGTATTTCATCTCCAGGTCCTTGAGGCTCTCCAAGTTTGTCTTCAGATTCTCCATGACTTGACGCAACTCTTGTTCTGAGGATTCCACCCTCGAGGAAAGCTGACGCACCTCTTCCTCCTTCTGCTGAGAATACTGTTCCTGCTGATCGGACTTCACTGCATACCCTTCGTTCACCTGCCTGGCCTCTTCAAGCGATTTCTTCAGTTCTCCTACGGTTGAGTCAAATCTTTCCTGCACCTCTGCCAGTTCTTTCTCCAGGTCAAGGAGCTGACGCTCATTCACCTTCAGCTGTTCCTGCATGTTTTCCATCTCTACCTCAGCTGATCTGTATTTGTCTTGTGCTTGCTGGAGTGCCTCCTGATCCTTTGAGGATTCCTCAGCATGAGCTATGAGTTCCTCCTCGACTTTAGAAACCTTGCCTGTCAAACGCTCAATTTCCTCATCCTTCTTGAGAGAGCTGGCAGATCCTTGCTCTAACTTCTCTTCAAGGACCTTGTTGACATTATCCAGTTCTTCAATCTTCTCCTTCAAAGACAGAGTATGGTTCTCCATCTCCTCTTGCAGCTTTGTCAATGACATCTGGCTCGACTGAATCTCATCTTCCTTCATCTTGAGGTTTTCTTTTGCCTCTGCGAGCTGCTCCTGCACAAGCTCATTCTCATTCTCAAGTTCAGAGACACGTTTCTGATCCTTGTCGGAAGAGGCCAACACCTCATCCAGCTTCCTCTCTACCTCCGAGACCTGCTGAACCAGTTCCTCAACTTCCTTCTTCTTTGCCTCTCCCATTTGGATGGCTTGATCACTGCTATCTTTGAGATGGCTGATTTGGTCTTGCAGCTGGGATAGCTCCTCAGCGGATTGATTCAACTTTTCTTGCAGCTGTTCAAGCTCCTCATCTTGGTTGTCCTTCAATGATTGAAGAGCCTGTAGTTTCTGCTTCAGACCATCTGTAGTGGCTGTGAAGTAGAGAGTGAGAGAGCAAAACAAATTTACATTAATCTAATAATTTATGTGAATGATATAGCAGCAAGGCATTATAATCTGTAATATAACATTCTTCTTCAAATATAGAAAACATATTCCGAAGTGATGAAAGACATAATTGATGATTCTGCTCATCTTTTACAGAGCATGAACAAATAAAATGGGCCATTTACTGTACAGTGCAATACAGTAAATGTAAGATTAAATGTACAACCTAGAGCAGTATACATGGACTACATTTCTGTGTAAGTAGTATTCAAAATTTCAACAACAACAAAAAAATTGAATTGGCATGTCTGCATTAAAAACTCTACCCTAACGTTGTTCTGCATGGAGTAAAACGGACATGTTGGCACACTGCTCCATGCACTCCTGTGTGATATTCGCACACAAACCTACACAGTTACAACACTCTGGAATGAGGTTTCCCCCACAGATATGGTGTTCATACCAGGCCAGAATCAAGGTATCATTCTGAAAGTACATGTACTGTTAGATAAATTCTGGGGTCCATTGTTTAAGACTCACCATTAACCCTCCCTGTGCCAGTTAAATGCTGCCTTATGGGATCTGTGTCCAAAAATGGTGAACAAAACACCCATGACAATATAGAGTTAATGGTAAATCTGTCATCAATGGTAACTACCATAGTAACACTGCTTCTTAGCCAATCAAATTCAAGGTTTCCATAGAAGTTGCTATCGGTAGCAAAGTTCTGCAACCATCAATGGTTAAGTTTTTTGCAACGGGGTCCTGATCTGATTTGACTCGTCTGCTTCTCCTCACCTTTGAACTGTTGTTCGTTCTCCTCCATGGCTGCGTTCACACTATCCAGGTCTTCCTGTAGACAGCACAGCTGGGATTCCATCTGGGCACACTGCACAACCTGCTCCTCCAAGGACGTCTGGGCGGTTCTAGAGGAAAATGAAGGGCAGCATTCATTGCACTTAGCCCTTACATTACCAGGGCCATATTGCATATTGGTTTTTAATTATTGTAAGTTGCCATCAATGGTAACTACCAAAGCAACATCCAATAAGCTCTCAATTTTGCACCTGTTGCCGTGGTAGTTACCATTGATAGTAAGTTACAATAACTGAAAATGTACATGCAACATGGCCCAGGCCTCGAAAACTACAACGGTTTACTACACATATGTCAATAGTAGAGAGGTTATACGGTCTTTCAAAGTAACTTGTCTGTATGCCTCCGGCCACTTCGTGGCAGAGGCATAAAAAGGATTTAATACTGCCTACTGTCTACAGGATAAAGAAAAGTTAACATTTGCTATTTGTGTTGTTCTGTTATTTCACCACTGTAATGATTTTAACATATGTGACATAATTCCAGATTAGTCACTTTATAAGCTAGGAACCAGTGCCATGTTGCATATAGGCTTTCAATTATCGTAACTCACCATCAATGGTATCAATGGCAATAGCCAATGAGCTCTCATTATTGCACCTGTTGCAATGGTAATTATCAATGATGGTAAATTACAATAATTGAAAACCTATATGCAACATGGCTCAGATTCTCTTCTACTTTTTTTTTAATGAAATGTAACATAACAACACAAAGAACAGTACGTTGATCTAGTAATATCTCAAAACATGTTAGGGCCACATTCTACAGTCTACTTCAGAGATGCCAACCTCTTGACACAAAAAATCAGACTGAATATCCTAAAAAAATCGTATTTTTGAGTGAAAAATCAGATTTTCACGAAAACTCAACATGACCAGTGGCCTGTTGGCCCCAAGCCAGGAAAATGTTAGAAAAATGTTTTACTGGTAACAATGGGAAAGTGAAATGTTTGCTCTGTCATCTGATCTTCACTCTTTTCTTCCCATACCAATTACAGTATTACCAATAATGGGAGACATCTTTGCTGTAAAGCAAATGTATAAGTGGCAACACATGCTATCACAATAGTATGAGAGCATCTATTTGGATCTTAGAATAAAGATCAGCGAAGTCACCTAAACCAGACCTGCCAACTTCTGGAGTTCAAAAACTGTATTCTTTAATCCAAAAAGTTGTATTTTACCAACAAAAAATGTATTAAAAAAAAAAACTGATCAATGTCTCTTACAATTCCTACATCAGGCATTTTTTATGGAGCATTGGTTGAATATGCATGATTTTGTCATGACTGGTGTGCTCGATGAACCAATGAACATCCCCAAATTGCTAATGTGAGATGCTGGTAGGATACTTTACAAAACAGAATGGGCATTTCGCCATTGAATATGGCACACACACAAAATAAGATTTAAAAAAAAAAAAAAAAAAAAAAAATAGTTTTTTATATTATTATTTTTTTTTTGAAAATCGTATTTTTTAAAGGAAAATCGTACTGTCGTATTCAGTTCTAAAAATCGTACTAAATACGACTAAATCGTACTGGTTGGCATGTCTGCTACTTTCAGGACTTACTGTTTGGCGGCATCTGCTTCCTTGGCAGTTCTCTCGGTGAGAGTGACCCTCTCCCTCAGCTTGTCCGTCTCCGCCTCGGAGGCCTGGAGCTTGTCCAGGAGGTCAGTCACCTCTGCTGCCCTGCTGTCGGCCAGCTCGCAGGCCTTCTTGTAGTCTCCCTGCAGGGCCTGCTTCTCCTTCTCCAGGGCCTCGCACGACATCTGTATGTTTGCTGCCCTCTCCCTCAGCTCTGCCTGGATGGACCGAGCGTCATCCGCGCTCGCATCCAGTCGGGACTGGAGGCGGTTCTTCTCGTGAGCAGCTTCGTCCAGCTTCTGCTTGAGCTCGTCGTTATCGCCGCGCAGCTCTTGCAGACTGGCCTCACGGGCCTGGACAGCGTCTTTCGCCTTGGTGAGCTCAGCTTCGGACTTTGCAATCTCACTCTCTTTGGCTTGCAACTCCTCGGATTTGACTGCCAGCTGGGAGTCCTTTGCCCGTTCCAGACTCTCCATCTCGGCCCTTGAGGTCTTCAGTTGCTCCTGCAGATCTGAAATAGCCTTCTTCATCTCTTTACCCACCATGTCTAACTCTGCCTGCTTAGCAGAGATCTCCTCCTCTTTCTTCTTGATGAGGGTCTCATCCATCTTCACCCTCTCCTCCAATTCTGCATACTTTGCATTTGCATCATTCATCATGGCATTCTTATGATCGCTCTCCTTCTCAAGCAGCCCCATCTTATTCTTGAGGGACTTTATCTCAGCGTTGAGTTCACTGGACTTCCCTTCACTCTTCTTCTCTGCGTTCTGGAGCTCCGCTTTCACCTCCCTCACCTCTGACTCCGCCTCCTTCACTGCCCTCTCCTTCTGATCGACTTGGAGCTGGAGGTTCTCGCAATTCGCAAGACTCTCTCTCAACTTCACCTCTGCCTCTGTGACTCTGTCCTTCATCTTCTGCAGCTCGGCATCGCACTCTGCGATCCTGTTGTCTCGCACGGCAAGCTCCCTCTCCATCTTCTGCTTCTCCTCTGCCAGCGTGACCTCCTTGGCCATTGCTCCATCAGCTTTCCGCTCAAGCGCCACCATCTCCACCTGGATCTTCTTCAGCTCCTCGGCCTTCTGCTTCATCTGCTCCCCCATCTTCGTCTTGTCAGATTCCAGCTCCCCCTTCTCCTTCTCCAGCTTCTCCACCTTCTGCTCCTGCTTTGTGGTCAGGTCAGCCGCCGAGCTGTGTTTGGCCTTGGCGTCGGCCAGCTGGATCTTCAAGTTCTCCACCAGGTTGTTGATCTCCTTCACCCTGTTGTCGCACTTCGACTCCAGACTCTCCATATCCAGGTCCTTCTCCATCATCTTTCCTCGCAAGTCGCTATTGACGTTATCGCTCTGCTGAAGCTCCCGCTTCGCCTTCTCCAGCTCTCCTTCCACGCGCATCACCTTGCAATCGCTCTGCTCCATTTTGAAGACCAGATTCTCCTTCTCCTTCTTCAGATTCTCCACCGTCTTGTTGAGCTTCTCCACGACCTGGTCGTGATTCTTCATGCTTTGATCGGCTCCCTGAATCTGAAATGAAGCAAAAACGTTACATGTTTATGTACAATCTGGTAAGGACAAGGGTAGGGGTAAAAGAATTGTATATAAATGAGTATCAAACGTCACATTGTGTAGTTACCGATCAGTTCTTTTTATCCTACTGGATCATCTTTCATCTTGATTCTGAGAGGAATTAGATTTCATTACAATGCCATGTTGGTTCATTATTTAACCCTTCTAAAAAGTAATCAAAAGATTAGTCAGTCTTTTGCAGTTCTATTCGATACAGTGCTTATGGTCAATACAATGATTTGTTTTAATAGTACAGTTCGACCTCGATTATCCGGCCACGTCGGGACCGGCGGCCGTCCGGAAAATAGATATGGCCTGATAAGAGAGATAGGTTAAAATAGGCACTTTCTAGTATGTTATTGTAGGGGTATACATGTGTTATATATTACCAATTAACAAGCGTTATGATTATTTCCCTCAAAATACACAGAGCAACAACAGAAATTACTCCAAAAACTCAACAAAATACGATCTTCGCTACAATCATTGCAGTGATTGTCAGAATGTCCTACAGTGTATTCGCATGACCGTGGTAGCATGTGTGTTTGTCTGAAGTGATTTGGGCACTGAAAACTCATAAAAACATTAAAAAAAAAAAACATTGAAAAAAATCAGTGGGTCGGCGTCCGGTTAACAGAGACGGCCGGAAAATCGATGGCCGTATAATCGAGGTCGAACTGTACTGGGATATGATATAAGCTGAATAGTCTCACTGCTGGACACATGCAGTACAATCCAACACACATGTAGAGTTCAAAGCCTGTAAGTTGAATTATAGGTATATATATCTTTGCAGACAGTTAACGCTTGAAGAGCCAGGCGCAATACCGATCTGTGCATGTTTTTTCAAGTATATGAGGGAAAATTGGCCAATAAAGCGTTAACACTCATATTACCAAGCCATGAAAACCCCATTGGCTTACTCCACAACTTCATGCCAATGGTATTGAGACAGTAAAGAGAGTTAAATGTAGATATGTAGAGACAGGAGCTGACCTTCTGTCTGACTTCCTTGAGCTCAGCCTCTAGCTTCTGCTTCTCAAACACTGCCCGGTCCATCTGGGCAGCCAGCTGGTCCTTCTCCTTGGTCAGCCTGGTCAGCTCCTGGCTGGACCTGGTCTTGGCCTCGTTCAGCTGCCGGTCCATGTCGGTCAGGGACTGGATCTGCTGGGACAGCTCCTGTTTGTGCTCCTTCTCCCGCTCCTTGAGACGCTGCTCCTGAGCTTGGCGGGCGGCCTCGGCATTGTGGCGCTGGCACTCCAGTTCCTTGGCTACTGACTTGGTCTTCTGGTCCAGGTTGCTCAGCTGTAATAATGATGATTATCATAATACATGTAATAATAATAATCAGATTTTATGAGTGCTTTTCTAGAAAAAAGTAACACTCAAATTGCTTGATTATTACCCTGGCTTTAGCTTATAAACATTACCTGCAGTTTTCATGCCTCAATCTCCCCTTTAAAACTACTGATTTCATTTGCTTGTTTTTTCAGAACAATTATCGAAACACGTCATTGACGGCCACTCCTAATCAAATAGTTCTTGACATTCACCACAAACAGAAGCTTTACACAAGCTTGTGTTCTTTTTTTGTCCCCAAACACTATGTAACTTTAATATGTATGAAATGTGAAGTGATTCAATTGTTTTTTTAAAGTGGAAATAAAGATGAATTGATTTGAATACCTGCAGTTTTCCATCCTCAATCTTGGCCTTGAGACTGTTGATCTCGTCGTGCTTGGCATCCAGCATCTTGGCACGGTCTTCTGCATCCTTTCTCAGCTCTGCCACGTCCTTCTTGGCCTCCTGGAGCTGGGCCGTGCTGTCTCGCAGCTGCTTCTCAGTCGCCTGCAGCTTCAGGTCCTGCTTGTGGCTCTCCTGCGTGCCGACTGATGCAGGAACATGATACCAAAAATTACAAAAGTGATGAAACTTGGCAAGGATCAGCGGTCTACCCTAAAGATAACATGTATACAATTTCAGAGTCGTAGCTTCACAGACATGGTTAGGAAAAGTGAAAAACTATCCTTGTTTACATTTGAAACTCAGCATTTATCGTCTAGATTGATATACCTTAAGCAGCCACAGCATGGTTGACGCACACACAGCTTGCATTACTGTGGACATTCACTGACCTCCATGCGGACCGTTCGGTGTGGAGATCTACAAGCTTCTCCTTGAGAAGAGTTTGGGCTAGAAATGCTCCACAGCCTGAATAGAAACCAGGCAATATGAAAGGCTGAGCATGAAGAAGACTCACCCTCTTTCTGTCTCTTGAGGTCAGTGACCATAGCCTGCAGCTCTGCAAGCTTCTCCTTGAGGTGGGCATCGCCACCGGCTGCAGCAGCAGCAGCGGCAGACTGCACAGGGAGTGACTGGGTCGGGGCAGCCTGGGGGAACACAGACGACTGGGTCTGGGCAGCTTGGGGGAAAACGGACGACTGGGCTGGCTTGGCATCTAGGAAGGAGGACGGTGCCTTGCAAATGCTCGCTTCACTCTCCCCAAGCTACAAAATGTGGAAAAAAGGGGCAGACCTATATATTATACACAAGTACAGGTTTAAGTCTTAACAGTTCTATACTTAGCCTGCATATATGCAGGCAGTCTTTTCTCCATTAAGATAGCGAGCAGCGCGACTCCTGTGTTATCTGCTGTACAGGCAATAGACAACGTGCCATGAAAAAACTTCAAATTCCTTATACTGTAGGTCATAATTAGGCTACACCCCTCTGGTAAATACAGTTTAATTGCCTTCATTAACATACAATTAAGACATACAAATAATTCCAATGCAAGATGACAACATACACTTGTTCTGAGTGTGTGGAATTTGTCATGGAGATGCTCGACTCATGTAATCAGCAAAAATAAAGCCCTCGCAAATATCACAACTCAGACAGTACACACACATACACAGGACGACAAAGACACAAACCTTTGACTGAAGATCTGCAAGCTGCTTTTCAAGATGCTTGCGAGTTTCTTCTTCCTTGAGCTTGGCAGCTTGAAGGTCCTTCAGCTGCTGAGCTAGGTTACTGCCTGCTTCATCCTCAGAGGAACTCCCTGCAAGAAAGAGAAGAACAGGGTGGGTCAGTCAAAACAAGAACATCACTGACAGCTGGTGCCATATACGGCAGAATTTCAGGGATCATTAGTCCGGGCGTGGTGCACAACACGACATGCATGTGTAGAGTATTTCTTTGTATATCATTCATCACAATAATTTTCACCTGTCATTAAGAGTTCAGCGATTTGTTTATATTCCTTATGAGCCCTATGTCACTGCCCTTTAATATTTACATATTCCTTTATTGTTCACTAACCAGTCACCTTAAGCCATGCCATTGTACCTCATTAGTTATTCATATGAATAGTTTCAGTAAGTGGTATGTCTGGATATGAGAAAATTTGCTTGTCCTATGCCTGAACTAGATAAATTTGACTATGCACAGTCAACTGGTGTGCCTCCCCCTCCTGCATTAACATGTAAGTATTGCAAACACCCCAATAATATTTTCCCGTCCCATGTTTCCAAATATTGTCTTTGAAATGACCCTCTCAGTACCAAGCTCGGAAAAGCCTATTGACGTAATCATAGTAATGAGCTTTTATTTAGCGCTTTCCTAGTACAAAGTACTACGCAAAGCGCTCCATTATTACCCTGGCAGCCAAGCAGCCAAGTATGTAAGTACATGTAGTGCTAGTTGCTTGTTGATCTAATTAGATCAGGAATATACTATATTCCTGCCAGGTACCCATTTACTACACCTGAGTTGAGAGGGACAAAAAGAAGAACACCTTGTTCAAGCTAGGGTGTACGCACTGGACTGGGCTCAAACCCAGGATCCCTCTGCAAGAGTCAAGAGCTCTCACCACTATACCACAGTGCCCTCATTACTCATTTGATGCACCCATAGTACTGAGATGGTTCAAACCAAATGGACACGAGTCAATCAAGCATTGAGAGCTCACCCAGAGAACAGACGGAGCTCTGTGACCTCTTACTGGAGCCATTCTCCTGGAGCCTGCTGTTCTCCTGCTTGGCTGCCTTCAGCCGCTCTGCCTGGGTCTCCAGCTGACGCTGCTGGTGGTTGCAGTTCTCCTGCAGAAATGGAATTGAATTGAATTGGTTTGATTCCATTCATCACATAAAAAACAGCAAGAAATGGCAGTATTTTTTTTTTTTTTTTTTTAATGGTATAGAGGGTCTTTCCCATTGCAGTCCGGAGACTGAATTAAGAGGGATGTTACTATGTGAGCCCTGGTCGCTGGATACAAGAACATATCATGCACACATATGTGCACCATCCCCACTCCCTGGGGAGTATTCCTTGCCCGCTGCACGATATCGGCGCTGGGTCAAGATCATTCACATAATCATCCACCTCCTACCAGGTACCCATTTATACTCCTGGGTGGAGAGCAGCAATGTGGATAAAGTATCTTGCTGAAGGACACAAGTGCCATGGGTGTGATTGAACCTGGGACCTTGAGATCTTCAGTCACAGTACACAACCACCACACCACGACACCTCCTCTTACAAGTTACAAAATCAGTCGATTGCAGTAAGCAGTAGATTGCAGGTTCAAATCCTTTTGGTTCCAAGATGTTTGTTTTACTTGTTTTTCATTATGAATAGGATGGAGCATGCTACCCTTACTACTGCTGCTGGGTGCATGCCTAACATTTCTATTCCAAACAAAAATATAAGTTACATACAAATGGAATAATCATATAAACATGAACATGAAGTACATTTTATAAGAGTGAGAAGTCAAAGAAGAAGTACAAACAAATGAGGAATCAACACAACCATCAAGGGAAAAAATTCACTGAAAAAGTACTCGTGTGTGAAATCAGGAAACAAATGTCCTAAGCCATACTTGAAGAGATAATCTCTGTATCGGGCTGCATGGGAAGTATTAGAGCTGTGCAATTAACACTATAAGGAAACAAAATTTTTCACATGGACTCTTTTGTAACTTGAGGGGTTTCACAGGGTGGGGTCAAATCACTACTAGGGACCACACTTCTTTAACAAGTAAATTAATAGACAATGATTTGACGCCAGTTTAATTGTAATGTAACAGTACAATAATTAATACAACACATTATAATCTTCTTTCAGCCTGTTTTTCACTGATTTAAAGACTTTTCTTTGTTGCTGACCTGAAGCTTGCGATAGTCCTGGCTGAGCCTCTCCATCTTGGTAGTGGCCTCATTGGCCTCCATCTGAGCCTTCTCTACCTCGTTCTTGAGCTGGCTGGCCCGTGCCTGCTCCGTCTCCAGCTGCCCCTTGGTGTTGGCCAGCTGCCCTGTTAGGCACGAGGCCAGTGACTCCTTGTTCTGCAGCTCATGGGCAAGCTATCAGACAAATTGTTTGACAAACTTTAAAAATTGCATGGTCCCATTGAAAATTCACAGAATTGCTTTGATGTCTTTTTTTCTTTTTTTTTTAACAAATTCAAAGGTGATTTCTCCTGTACCCTACAACAATCTGCCTTGCCCCCTACCCTAACCTGCCAAGATAAAGATCACGTTTTATTTCTCCTGGACTGAAAAAAGTTTTTAATTGAAACCTACATCAGTATACTTTCTCTTAAAGACCTCTTGTCCTCTTTGAGTGGATACAGAGCAGAGGAATTCATCCGCTGTTCCAAAAGTAAAATCTGAACCTACATGTATGCCGGCCCTGAATTTTCAAATGGGTTAAGCTTAGCTGTGATCAAAATCATTACCGGTAGTCAAAGAAATTACTAAAGGGTCACATTCACTTACTCCAGGATGTAGCGTGCATGACTGAACATTAGGTTGAACAATGGAATTCAACGTGTACACTCTATGATATAAGAAGAAAGCCTCCATTACATGTTTATAAGTTCATGTAAGTACACCTGTACTTGCACACCTACAGTACATGTAGGGGAGTTGAATGTTTTATTCGAGTGCTAAGAATAGACATATTGATATTCCTTGAATTCATACGAGAGCTTTAATGAGATGAAGGAGATAAAAAATAATAATAATAATAATAATCGGTTCTTATATAGCACTTTCCTAGTTACAAAGTAATACCCAAAGATGCTCGATTATTACCCTGGCTTTAGCCAAGCAGCCAAGTATGTAGAGCTAAAAGCTAGTTGATATAATTAGATCAGGAATACTATATTAATGCCAGGTACCCATTTACTACACCTGGATTGAGAAACATGAGCAAAACACCTTGTCCAAGCGTGTATGCACCGGAATGGGCTTGAACCCAGGATCTCTCTGTGAGAGTCAAGGCCTCTCACCACTATATCACAGTGCCCTCAAATTGTACCTGGTAAATATTAAGAGACCATGAGCTTGGAAAAGATTTCTCTAAGAATAGAATTGCAACTTACCCTTTCTCTCTTCTTTTCTATGTCATCACAGGCTTCTGCTAAACTCTGGTTTTCCTTCTTTAAAATGGAGTACTGGGCCTTTTCCTCTTCAACCTAATAAATCCAAAAAAAAGAGATGTTTTTCATTTCTTGAAACATATTTTGAAACAATTCTACAAGTTTCTGACATTTCAACTGCTACAGATGACTGATGTGTTATGTTTGTGTGTGTTCAATGCTTATGAATAACTTTGGGCAGGGCTCAGCTTTCCAGCCTGTCCTAAATATTTTCCAACATATCTCCTCTCACATCCATTCTGAAATAATAGATATTCTAACATTTATTCTCAAAATTAGGTATTAGTAAGGAAGAATGGTAGTTTAAAAGAAAGTAAGGACAGATTTTGAAATACCACATGGGGAAAAACAGACGTTGGACAGCACCTTTTATCAGGAGGAAGTCCCAAGTGTAGTGAGTTGTGACACCACAACAGTTTTTAAAAATTAAGAAATCATCACCTTTTTCTCTTGCTTCTTGAGGGCAGCATCGAGTGATTCCAACTGAAACTGCCTCTGTTTTTGCTCCTTGCGAAGCTTCTCTAGATTGGTTTCTAGTTTCTGGATTTCCTGTAAGGCCCTGTGAGGAAGGCCGTCCTTCCACTCATCTAAGGCCCAGCTCATCTTGAGGACTGAAGTCACTGCAGTCGGAGAATCTGGTCACACCCTCTTTCAATCATTGACGAATTTCCCTATAGCCTAGGGAACATGATGAATGAAGAAACACAAATAAGATATAACCTGAAAGCTAACATTAGTTCACAAGTCGCAGTCACACATCGGGTAATGATGTAATGCATTTTAATATCAGTCATAGACTCATAGATAATTATAAAGTTTGCCATTCAAATTTTGATACCACTGGAATCATGTTCGAGACAAATATATTGGCAACAATCAACATTGCACTTGCTGGCCGGTTGACGGAGATTAACTTAATGTATCAACAGGGGCCAGCTTAAAGGTTCAGTGATGTGCAATCATTTAAAAAACAAGCCATATTCAAAGCACAATTTGTCCAAAATGTTTTCACTTCTTCATTCAAACTCATGCAGTTTTGTTTTGCTGTGAGTAAAACTTAATATTTTTAGCCCATCATCTTCAAATTGGTACAGCGAACATTAATTAGAAGTGCATTACAATAACAGGTTAATAACATCAACAAACTATGTTGGCAAACTAAAAGTAAAAGTCAACAAACATTGACAAAGGGGGCAGGTTTGAGCCTGAGGCAAGATTTTCAGAAGCAAAATTAGACAAAATGTGCACTTATTTGGCAATTGTACATTTTCATTCGAAACATCTCCGTTTTTTAACATGCATTCGTACTTCCGTGATTTTCTTGTCGATCGCCGAAACTTTCCCGTCGATTTTTCACTGCACTGGAATGAGCATGATTGAGACGCAATACTGGTGAAATGTCGGCACTGCACTCGTCGGGTTGACGGGGGATTATGGCACATTATCAGTAGGGGCCGGTTTCACAACGAACAATTGTGTACAATGGATAGCGGAGCGTGGTCGCTAGCGGTCGTGTCCATTTTTGCTTATTACATGACGTCATCCAGCCACTGCCGAGAGCCAATTTATGAATGAAAATATAGTAAGCATGCGCAGTGCAAGCCTTCTATGTCCCCACACAGTATTCCACCAAAACAAGTGTGAAATTCTCTATCACCTCGTACCAAAATCGACCTCGAATTTCACTTTCCTATATTTTATATGAATTTTGTAAGGTATTCTCAGAGGATCTATTTTCTCACCGATACCGCACAGGTAAGCGAATTTCGATTGCTTCTTGCTTTTCCGTCAAAATCGTACGAATTAGCGTCACCCCCGCATCGTGTTTGTTGGAATTTGTAGAGTCTATTGCAACGTGCACAAAGTCAATTGGCTTCCGGGTTTTAGGACCGTCAGTCAATATGCATGAAATTGCAGAGTTTCGATAATTTTCGATCGATACTGGAGCGACCAGATCACGAACCAAGACCATTTCCTGCGTACACAATGTGACCGGATATCGTTATCGTTATCGATACTTCCACACGCAGTCCGAAGGCAACCACGTGGTCATGACGTGATCTGCGCGATTGCCCAATCAGCGGTCTCCGAATCGCTGTGCGCAGACGATCTATCCGTTGTACACAGTCTATGGACAATAGTTCGTTGTGGGTTTCAAGGTTCAGTGATGTGAATGTGCGACGATTTAGCGAGCGATATTCAAAGCGCAATTGCTCCGAAATTTTAACGTTAATCTTCAATCCAAAAACAGTTTTTAAAGAGCATTATTTTGCTGATTTGTGTGTGAAATTTTAGAATTTTTTTGGTTATCTTGGAATGGAAATATTCAAAAGAAAACAAGGGAGCCGGTTTCGGCGGTTTGAAGCACCCGCATAGCTTATTATATACCTCATACATAGATTCCTCTCATCTGATTGGTTAAAAGTAGAGTCATCGAAATAGCTGTGCCCCCGTTTTTAACAAGATGACGTCAAAATTAACTGTGCCCGGGGCATGGCAATCGACTGTGCCCGGAAAATAATAAGACAACCTCAACACCGCGCGATATCGCTCGTGTGTGCGCAATCCCTGTACGCGCAATGAGTGTTGATTTACATGCCTATTACATGCTATCTTGTATTGTAGGCCTTGTCAGTTCAGGAAATCTTAGTTTTAACCAATCGATGAGAAGAATCTATACATTCGGTTTATAAAACAAATATTGACTGCTTAATATTCGGGGCACAGTTAAAATCATAGGCCCTCGGTGATGTCAAAACCATGACTATGCCCTCAGCTTCGCTTCGGGCATAGTCATGGTTTTGACATCATCTTGGGCTTATAATTTTAACTGTGCCCCTCATAGCAGTCAATATTTGTATACTGCGACCAGCCCGCTCACGCAGTGAGCGGGAGCAGTCCCGGGCCCGGGGCTACCGCATAGCCTACCTTTTTACATTGTCATTGCTTGCCATCATTCATGGCCATTGCAATCTCTTTCAAACAAAGTCTCACGCTCATCTGCATGCTCACACAGTCACATTTTATATAGACATGATAGATCTACTCATTAGTACTACCTAATTGCATTACCGCTAAGTTTAAATAAAACTTTAAGAAGTCTCAGCTGGCCGACGTGCGTGACGATATCTGAAAATTTAAAACAGAGCCAGATCCGAGATGTCTACGGAACATATGAAATCTCTTGCACTAAATTACTACTTAGAACTCAAATATCATCATCCATGTCATTATACTGAACTTCTTCGATCATTCTTACCCAAATTTCCTTGGCCGTGTCATCAGAAATCCACGAGAATCTCCCGTGATCCAGTCAGATGCAAAGGACGCAGCGCTAGTTATACACTATATAAACGTAAACATGCTAGCGAGTAGCGCTAGTGTAAATGCACGCAAGCAGTACAAGTGTATCGCACGGCAGTTCATTCAAAAAAGGCGCCGCGACTTCATCCATGATTTGAGTGGTGCATAATCATGTCTTTAACCCGCGCTGCGCACACAAGCGAGTACTATGGTCAAAGAACGTAGTTCTTTCTCTAACCGTTTTTTCTGAAGGTGTGTGCACATACCGTATCAACAGCCGTCGGTTGATGGGGCCATTGTTCCGCGAAAGAGAATATTGATTTTGTCAAGGCATTTAAATTTCCTTGTGGGGTTTTTCAATACAGCGGAGAGTGATGAAGTTTCTCCCATCAAATTCGAGTTTGAGTAAAAGTAAAGAAAAACAAAAAACAAAAAATAGTAAAAGTAGCTCTCATAACAGTAATTTGGTCTTTCTCTAAAAGTGAAAGCAAATATATTCATATACTATAGCCTTTAGGCCATGTAAAATTGATTTCATGTTGATCATCCCCGCCCGCTTCCTTTTTTCCGCCCGCCTCCTTTTATTTGATATTTGATATATATTTTTTTTTATTCAGAAAACAACACAAAATTCTATAATATGCAGTTTTTCCACCTTTTCTTCAAATGCGCTTTTCAAATATCATTGAACAAACAACCTAAGACTCTACAAAAAATTGTAGGGACAGTAATTTTCCGCGTCAAAAATGGTCTTTTCCCGTTTCAGCAGGTGAAAATGGACATTCCGTTTCCCCATAGACTTTGTGTAGCGGTACATGATAATGTTTACACAGAAAGTCAATACGAATTGAGTAGCCATATCAAAATTTGTATCAGCCACTGTACCAACAACTCATTAGAATCCATTCTAATCGGTTCAATCGGCGCACAAAAAATATTTTGACAAACATATTTAACATAAATACATCCTCACCTTTCATATTAATAGCATTTTGTCACGATTAAGTAGAATGTTATCGGTAATTTTGGGGTTTTTTAGACATCGTTTTGATCAGTCAACGATTTTTGCCTATCCGCCATTTTGTTGTGATATCTTTGAACGTAGAGGGCAGCAACACACATCCGTGTTCAGAGCCGGAATCACTACAGGAATACATACGGTGTGTGCATGTTTTCCATGCGGCCGACCCCGGCCTGCGCGAGGCCAGGGTGAGGGGTACAATCGGGTGCACTGGACTCGAATGCAGTCTGATTATCATGATTGTAGTGAAGTGAGATCGTGTTTTGTGGCCATCTCATCTTTGAATTTTGTTTAGATTTTGGGGTAATTTCTGTTGATGTTCCTTGTATTTTGAGGAAAAACAAGGTTTCCAATGAAAATTTTTATTATCATATTATAACTAATGTAGATATACAACATAAATGTTAAAACAACAAAGACAAAAATGACAATGTATTAACAAAATTTAATTTTATATTTAAAATAAAGGCAACATTTAATATTTAAAAATAGACAGAAAAGAAACCTGTTGAAGAAAGCCAAAATTGATATTTTGGGGGAAAATCAAACACACTACAGCAACGTTGGTTGATATGCATGTATATTCAATCGTATTATATACTATTTTTACACGCGGCAGCCATCTTGGGAAAAATATCAAATATCAAATAATATGGTACACCCTCCTCCTCTTTTTCAAAAAATCCGGACGATCAACATGTAATCAATTTTACATGGCCTTATTGTATTTTCACATCATATGTTATTTTCTAAAACCGCTGATATATCTTATAATTGTTTTTATACGTCCTACAGGTTTGACCTCTAAAATGTGTAGCTTTCATAAGCCATACGGAAAATACAGAAAATGTATACAAGTGCGTGTGTGTGTGTGTGTGTGTGGGGGGGGGGGGGGGGGGGTAGGCCCTAGCTATTCCGAAAACAAACTTGATTGTATTGTATCTCAGGGAAATTAAAATTTGTTAACTATCTCTAGCTCAGTTGAATAAAGATTGATATTCAAATGAGCTAGACATAAAATGTTTATGACATTACATTCAAAACCCCATGTCGCGCATAGAAAACTATTTACTACACCGAGATCTTACTGTTAACATAAACAGTGTTCAAACATTTTTTTTGTTCCTCATTATTCTCCCCCTTTATTATTGCCTGAATGAAGGAATGAAAAATGATACATAAGAATATGGTTTCGACATTTTTCTAGGAGACCATTAAGACCATGTCGCTAAATTACTATCTGGTAGGTATTTCATCAACATTTTTCGTCTGACAGGTTGTCTTTCTTCGACAATTAGTCCGAGGCTAGTGCCTCATAGCCAATCAAAACCAAGGATCATTGAAATTGGGGAGGGGGGTGGACTTAGGGAGGTGTAGTGAATACATTACGAAAACGTTACCTTGACCAAGATAAATTCATAACACGGAGAATCTTAGCCTTCACTTTTGTCAAAATACCGCATAGGCCTAGTTAAAGAGAACGACAAACTTATCCTCAATAGGCTTTACATATGGTGGTTATGATTCACTGTTATTCTTGTCGCTGACTTTCCAACTTGAAATTCATATTTTGATTATATGAAGTCACATTAGGGCAATTATGCGTGTTAGTCTTTGGTCAAACTTCACTTCATTGTATAATTACTCGAGCCTTCTTGGGCTATCTGAGTGCATGACTTTGCACTGACTGGTTATATTTCGCTCCCTATTTCACCCTTTTCTATCTTTGTTATTTTGCTTATCACGTATTTTGGTGTTCCCTGTTGATATTAGCTTATACACCCAATTTACTGAGACTCATTTGTATTCATTTATTCTGGTTTGATCATAATAGCCATATTGTTTAATCATTCCTTGAATAATTTGCCCAGGCCCTTAATGCTCTGGTATGCTCTAGCTGGTATGCCGTGGTATGCGAAATCAAAATTCTCCCTCGATCTATCTCCACATGGCTGCAATACATTCATGGATGCCTATATCAGACATCGGTTTTACCCTGGGCAGTATAAGTTATAACCCGTGATCGAGATACGTGTACTTGATTGATCTTCTTCATGTTTAAGCCTATAGCATTCCTAAATAGGTCAGTCACCCCTCCCCGGTCGGTCCTTATAGTTTGAATCAACGGGTCTGAAATGTAGAGACTATAATCGCACATCGAGGCTTCTACATACACGAGCAGCAAGTCAAAATGTAGCCACGTTCAGGCGTACATTAAAGGTATAGTTCACCCTGAAATTATTTTTGTTTCAATAAAAGCAGGCACATGAAAGAAACATATTAGTGAAAATCGGTCAGAGGAAAAGACAGTTATTCGATTCTAAAATGACAATTTTGTGACGTCATGCGCGAGATGCTCTCCCATATGTTGTGTACAATATAATTACCTAAATTGCATGTTTTCTGTTTTTATAAAAAAAAAATCCATACAGGTATGTATGCAAAAATGTATTTCTGATGATTTATTAAATGCACAGGTACAAGGATGCATATTTTTCTGAGCAAGTGCACATTTTCGAGAAAAAAAAATGTACACAATTGAATATTTAAACGATCACTTAACTTTTTTTCCTTTGACCGATTTTCGTCAAACGTTCACAAAAATGTTTCTTTTATGTTTCTCCTTTGTATTGAAACCATTTCAGGAAGTTCTATCCCTTTAAGACGGAATCGGATGACTCAATGGACGGTCCTGCCTGTATAACCCCGTAATGCACAAAGAGCTCGCAAATCAAAAGAGCTCCAGAGCATTAATTGTTTGTTTATTTATTTATTTATTTATTTATTTATTTATTTATTTATTTATTTATTTATTAATTAATTAATTAATTAATTTATTTATTTACTTACTTATTTATTTATTAAGTCTTTTTTAAACAGGGTAGCCCCATCAGTGAGGTCGCCGGCGACAATTTGTGCAGGGGGCTGACATCACAAATTGTCGCCCCTTTCGAAACACATTTATGTTGAAGCGTTCAAGGCCATTGGGGCATACATTTTTGGTAATGTAATAATTACTGACAAACACAATACATACCAACACATAACTCAAGTGTATTGTTACGGTCCCCGAGTTCCCTTTATTCCCATGTTTATAGTAAGCCCATATTCTCCCAAACACCCCCTCTTTCTTAGATAACCTCGAGCCAACTCAACATTTACATTGACCAAGTTCTTGGACATTTAATGGTGACGTCATCATTGACCTATACTTTCTGCATAAGTCCCTACTCTCTATTCGGAAAGGCATGAAACTGAGTATGACCTCTTCTACGTCACAGCTCTGGTCAAGCTTGTCCTTGGGTGCGGAGTACATTTTATGACCCAGCAATAAACCATTCTCTCTCTCCTTCCAACATTCTTCTGTTGACATTTACGATTTGTTATGGGGGAAAGACCAAGGATTTCTTCCAGAGATGTAATTCTCGTTTCTTTGGAAACGAGATGCTTTTGGTAAAGTTCTTGTTTGAAGTTCAATCAAGAGAAAGTTAAGACTTCAAGGAGAAGACTGACGTCAATAGAATTAACTCTTTTCTGCTTAAACTATGATGTCCCTATTTCTTTGTAATTAGAAGTCCTTCATGTCATATGTATTTCCTTTACGTGAATATAGTTGATAAGGTACACCAGCATGTATAAATACAGGCAGTCTAGCTTTGGATAAGACAGTTTTTAGTTTAGGAGGAGAGACGGCGCTAACAGAACAGATCAGGAGGAGACAAGCCAGTCTAGCTTTGAGGGTTGGAGTGCCACTCTAAGCCGCATTGTTAACGATGCCACGCCATCTGTAACATTTGGAGTTCAACTCTAAGCCATATTGTTACGCTTTGTTACGCCATCGAAATGAGTATCGAAATGAGTAACGGAATGACATTGGAACGACCATCGAAATGACTACCGAAATAAACGTCTGAAACTACAACTCCTGTCGACATCGTGTATTATGTACGCCTATACGTCTCCGACTAGAGAAACCTGCACGATACAAAAGTAGCACCTGTAACACTGGTGGCAAGCTATGGGATTCTGTAACGGTATGAATGCACACAAACCAAAATAAAAGGCTCCACGTTAAAGTTTGCAGTGTGTGTGTGTGCGTGTGTGTATGTGTGCGTATGTGTGAGAGTGCGTATGTGTGCGTGTGTGTGTGAGTGTGCGTGTGTGTATGTGTCTGTGTCTGTGTCTGTATGTGTGTGTGTGTGTTTGTGTGTGAGGGCGGGTTATGTTTTAATATAATTAAATAATGTCTGTATGTGTGTGTGTGTGTGTGTGTGTTTGTGTGTGAGGGCGGGTTATGTTTTAATATTTATGAACATCAGTGTTTAGAATGTCGATGGACGTACGGGCGATTATCGAACTTCGCATTTTGTATATGGAGGTTATGTGTTAGCGGTACCAGGTAAACGTTTGTGTGTATTGTGCCCGAAATAGTCCTCAATTAGTCGACTAAAGTATTGTGTGAATCAGTCATAAAGTGGGGGAAATATGAGGTGAATTGTGCGCTTTTGTCTACAAGCACCAAATTTGACACACATGTTCGAAATCATATTTGGAACAATATTAGATAAAGAGGCATCTCGAAATATTTTCATGATCTCTCTCCACGGGAATTATTTTTGTGGCCACTATAGGCAGGTTGGCTGCTATAGACAGGTGGCCGCTAAGACAGGTTGGACTGTAACTGGAACCATCCTTAGGTATAAGGAACCTTAAATGGCAAGGTGCCGGGAGGGGGTAGCCCCCCCCCCCCCCCACCCAAAAATAACAAATCAAAACAAACAATGCCCCCATGGGGCAACTTCCTCTTATTTTTTTTTTTACTTTTTCAGAAGAATGAATAAATTTTTAACCAAACTTGATAGGAGCCATCCTTAGGTAAGGGACCTTAAGGGGACCTTAACCGAAGGTGCATCATGCGCACAAGCTAATTGTACTTCATATTTGCACACGATCTATCGATGTCACTTGAAACGAAAACATGTCACATTCATTGATAGACCATGTTATCAACAATGCTGTGGAACATGTGGTAATTGAAGCTACCAAAACATGTAAAAAAATCTTGGGGTAATTTTCCACAATAAGCTTTCATTTGTCACTTTCATCATACTAAAATGTCGTTCAGCTTCGTTTGCACTCTACAAAATTGGTAAAATGCGTGATTTTATTGATAGGAGTACAACTGAACGTTTGGTTCACGCATTTGTTATGTGTCATTTTGACTTCTGCAATAGTCTCCTTTTTCAATTACTACTTCGCCAAATTCAAAGACTACAAACTATTCAAAATTAAGCAGCAAGATTAGTTACACGTACGAGGAAACATGCTTCAATATCTCCTGTCTTATGTACATTAATTTACATTGGTTACTAGTCCAGTCTCGCATCATATTGTTATTAGCCTATGAATGTTTTCATGGATTAGCTCCAGCTTATCTAAATGCCTTACTCACTGTATACAAACCAACACGACCATTATGGTGAACGTTCATTTCCCCATGCTGCTCCAGTTTTATGGAATAGCCTCCCTGACACTCATAGGAATATCAACACCATAGATAAGTTTAAGTCTGCCCTTAAAACACACTTATTCCAAATGTTAAAATGATTTAAGGAACTCAGTAACCTAATTTCTCTTTTTCTTTGCTTCTTAAAGCGCATAGAGACTTTCTTATGCGCTATATAAAACTGTTTTCTTCTTCTTCTTCTTCTTCTTCTTCTTCTTCTTCTTCTAATTATTATTATTATTATTATTATTGTCATTATTATTATTATTATTATTATTATTATTATTATTATTATTATTATTATTGTTATTATTATTAGTATTATGATGATGATGATGATGATGATGATGATGATGATGATGATGATGGAGCGGTATGGGTAGGGCACGTGCATTAGATTTATATAACAGTTTCCTCCGCAGCTCGCTCCAAATAAAAGAGGAAACACTGTATACATTAAGGACTGGTGTTTTTGTTTTAAACATATAGGCATCAGTCTGACCTGCAAGGCGTACTTTTGTAGAACCATAACAAATGATTTTACTGTATTTAATCTTTCTTTTTATTTACGCAGCTTTTTTCCCTTAATATACCTTTCAAAAAAAGATTACAATGCATTTATTCAAGAAATATTTGTCGTGTAGAGGTTTGCTGTGACGGTCACCGGGAAATATAAAGGCCACCTTGATACTTCAGCAGTGCGATGGCGAAATAAGTGAAATTGAAGCAATTTGAAATACACATTCACTTCCCCGGGATATAAAATGTAATGTTGGGGGTATCTTTGAAATACACATTCACATTCACAATACACATTCACTTCCCCGGGATATAAAATGTAATGTTGGGGGTATCTTTTATCATTACTTTGGTCACGACCCCTCATGCCGCTTTGAAAGTGTGTTTTTGGAGCATTTGTGTAAATATCATTTTTACACCGAAAATTATTGTGGAAATAAGTTTGTTGGTACATCATGTAACTATCTACAAGGCCGTGTTAACAATCGATAGATTATCCAGACTCTATCCTTGTGAACTTGTGTGTGTGTTTGTGTGTGTGTGTGTTTGCCTATTTATATTTATAACAAATGATTGTGAACGGTTTTGTTGAGGAAGGAAAAGGAATGTTATTTGGGTGATAATCCTAATTAAGATGTGCATGATAGTAGGAAGTGGTTTCTCATAGCAGATTCGTGTAGCAGTTCAACCGGCATTAATTCAAATTAACAGATCTGGCAAGAGAGGTCGTTTCTCTTTCTTCCAACTCGTTCCTTTTTTTTTTTTTAATTCATCTGTTTATTATTGTTATGACTATGACACAAACACACACACAACACACACACACACACACACACACACACAAAATACATGTATATATATATATATATACACACACACACATATATAAATATATATTTTTTCTTTTCTTTTCTTTTTTTTTTTTGGGGGGGGGGGGGGGTCAAGGCTATACGGTAGTGACTCCTCAAAGGAAAGTGTCAGATCCGTGAAATACATTTTACTTGATATCCGTTTAAACTCTCATGGCTGTAATCACGCATGAATACCCATTTCTGAATATCTCTCAAGAAGGAAAAGGACATTCAATTTCTGAGGTGAAAACGCTAACCATGGACCTTACGTAATAGCAGATGAAAAAAAAGATAGGCCTAAAATGCATCACCACAGAAAATTGCATCATCATCATCATAATGAGAGATAATGATTGCGTATGTCACTCTGTATTTGTATATTATGTGCGAGTGTCGGTGGGGTGGAGGTGGGGGAGGTGGCGGGAATTGTACACACCACCCCTATCTTTTTTTTTTTGTTTTGTTTTTAAAGTGGGGTATATATATACCCCTCCCTGTCTTTTGTACGCCCGCCTCGGCCGACCCGACCTGTCTTCATCGACTACGCCCGATTTGGATATTTGAAGATGAACTCTGTTGAACTTTCAGAGTGATTGAACTAAGCAACAAATCTTGAATGCTAGATTTCTCTTTAACTCTACCAAATTTAAAACGTAATCATATTTGGTGTATTTGATATCAGAGTTTTTATACCTATTTAATATTAAAAATTTATGTTATTTATTATTAATCTGCATAATAAAATTCATTTATCGAAATTTTTCAAATACTGATATGTTGAATATAATGATTTTCAAATTGGCTCTGACTTTGATTCTTTATTTTTTTCAGTTCGCTTAATGCGTAATGTATACAAAACGAAACGACACCGTATACATGTAGTACGCCAGCTTGCTTGCTGCCAATGCAATCTACGTTATATCTACCGTCTACACTGCATGCAAGTGAGTTTTATACGCTGTGACTTGAGCTAGCTTCGTGTTGAAGTCGCCTTTCCATGGCAGCTTTCGAGCAGTTTCTGTATCGTTTACGACGCTTGAAATCATGGAGTAGGGCGTGTTGACATCCACAACTTATCTTGTACTAGTCCCATCGAACAACTTTAGTTAAAAGTGTGAAAAAGGGCGCTTCAAAATGAATGAAGGTCGAGAAAGAGGAGACGATTCTGGAAGCGAAATATGGACTTCCTCCACTTGGGAAGCGCAGTGCTTGGAAGAATTGGACAGGGAATTGGAACCAAATTTGGATGAACGTCTACCACAAGAGAAACAGTTCGCTTCAGAAAAACAATGGTATTCCTTTCAGAATTGTGCAAGTGCTGTAACTACATTATATAAAGGTTTGTATGAAGCAAGGTTTTGAAGAAGTAGATTTCTGGTGTGAATTGTGACGTATCGATCATTTCCAATTCCATTCCCAAGTCGATGAGACAACAAATTGCAATGCCATTGGCAATGCCATGGTAATCGCACTCATGGACATGGTCAGGGGGAATTTTATGCAATTGGCATGAATGATCATAACTGAGATATATTGGGGCACATTGATATTGTGAAATGTTAAAATTACAATTGCAACTTGTTTGAATTATTAGTTTATTTGTTTTTTTCAACTTGCGTTCGTACTTCAGTGATTTTATCGTTGATCGCAGAAAGTTTCCTGTCACACTGTGTCAGTTTTACACTCCACTGGAAGGAACATTA
Source organism: Arbacia lixula (assembly GCA_963669155.1). Lineage (NCBI taxonomy): Eukaryota > Metazoa > Echinodermata > Echinoidea > Arbacioida > Arbaciidae > Arbacia > Arbacia lixula. Next base: position 16,672,206 of record OZ022579.1, on the reverse strand, counting down.
ATCGAGACGCTCTACTGGTGAAATGTTGACGGAGATACATGTATTGCACATTATCGGTAGGGGCCGATTTCAAGGTTCAGTGATGTGAATGTGCAATGTTTTACCGAGCGATATTCGAAGCGCAATTTCTCTGAAAGTTTCTCGCTAATCTTCAATTTAAAAATAGCCCTTTGAGTTTGAAGAGCATAATTTTGTTGATCTGTGGGTGAGATTTCAGTATTTCACCTGTTCATCTTGGCATGAAAATGTTTAAAAGAAAACAGGAGGGCCGCTTTGAGCTATTGAGGCACCCGCATCAATAGCAATTTGCAGTCAAAAATGCAGAAGCTTTGTTTATGAGCGTTCATCATACTTCATAGTACTTTCCTTTTTCCTTATACCTTTCCTTGTTAGTTTAAAAAGGAACCTGCATGATACCTCCGTAGGCCCCATATACATTTGTATATTTACATTAAAAAACACGCTCTGTTCCTGGCGGGTGTTTCACCAAGCTGTTCGTAAGTTACTAACGACTTTATGAACAACTGGTGGTCCCTTCTTGTGCTAAATGAGATGCTCAATAAACAAAGTGTGGTATCGCATTTAGCACAAGAAGGGATCACCAGTCGTTCGTAAAGTCGTTCGTAACTTACGAACAGCTTGGTGAAACATCCCACAGACCTGATTATTACACAGCGGTTCAATGGATAGCCACAAAGTTTGAATTGAAGGTATAATTATTGTTAAGCAGACTGATGTTAAAGCAACAAAAATGATAGTGCGCATTAATTTGCTCAAACTGAAAAGCTAATGTTTTATCGGTCAGAATTGGTTATTTATTTGATTTGAGGATTTTTTTTTGGTTTTTGTTTTCTAATGTGTTTAAATACTCAAGAAATTGCCTAGATGAAGTGGCAAAATACATGGGGTTTTGGTTTGGTTACCATGCGCAAGTATGTACTTGTATTGGTAGTACATGTACGTGGGCCACATCACAATAATGGGATTTACGAGACATCGAAGTTAACAAGTGTATACAAAAATATTTGAATGTGTACTTGTGTTGTTTATCTTGTGATTTTATTTGTTTACACCTGTAGTTATAACTGAGACAAATTTATGCTCCAACTTGAAGATGCGCCATTTTTTTGCCCGCTTGGAATCTTGGGAAGGCCATTAAAATGCAATCATATTTTTTCTGTAAAAAGGACTAGAATTTCGTGTGCCTCGCAGAAAAAAAATAAAGAGTCAGTGATGTATGAATAAATTGCACAAGAAAGGGGGAATATAAAACTATGGACATGACAACAATTAAATACACAACTACCAAGTTTATAAATCAAACAACAAGTTCATTAGTAGGCCCATCCGCCAGCGGGATGTCTGTCCTCTTTGTTACGTACGTTCAACATGTGTTCTTTCTCTAAATACCATGCATATACCAAAGTTCTGTCCTTAAATATGTTTATTGATATAAATGTCAATTAAACAATTGCATGTTCACCTTCGCCCGATCATTAAAAAATATTTATGGAATGTTCAAGTAAGGATTTACTTTGTCTGTCCATTTTGCGAACGTACGTAACAGGCCTTAAAACCAAATCATAGTGGATAGCGCACTTCATTTGGTTTGCACTTGCTATGATCGTGCAACCGACTATTTGACTCGTGTCCATATGGAAACATGATGTTATCGCACTTCCTTAAATAAAAGTGTAATTGAGTGTGGAAGCTTGTCTGTCCACATCGTTACGTACGTTCAATTTCCCGCGGACGAAGGTGATCGTACGCACAAGGACAGACTACCGCGCTGAAGCTCCGTGTCCGTCCTTGTTACGCACGTGCAATTTGGAGGTGATCGTGTGTCCGTCCTTGTTACGTACCGTAGCGGTATGGGTTTTACGTCAATCAGCAACGAATAATAACAACGATCAAGTTTGTGGACTCAGTAAGTAAGTTATTGTTATTTCAATGTTTCGAATTTTAGTTTGAAGTCGGAAATGTCAAGATAGATCAAGTGGTTTTGTGATTTGACTCCGTTTTTCGTAGATCACATTTTCCCACGCAATTTAAGATACATGGGACCATACAGTTGATCAACTGTGTAGTCCCATATATCGTAAATTGTGCGGGAAATGTGCTAAAAGTAAAAGTAGCTGGTAGATCGTAGAAGCGGCGCACAGTCAAAGTTGCCCTTGATTTTGACCACCGTTATTCTTTCATTATGCCTACTGCGATTTAACTCACTTGAAACTCACTGATCTCCGGAAAACGGAGGTTAAAAGACATTTTAGAGGTTTTTTTTCAGTCTTAAGGTAGAGTTTCTTCAGACTTACAGGGCTCTGCAGCCTATCTCGAAGATGAAGTTAAACTTGGATGCACATTATGAGGAGTAGTGAGGAGTATTTTTTTAATGGTCTCGCAAGAGAATTTCAAAGCTGACAAGTGAAACTGCATCAACTATTTGATTTGAGAGTTTATTCCATTCAGGGACAGATCATTGGACAAAGGCAAATTTGTTGATATTACCTCTAAGGCGGTATGTCTGAAAGCACTGTTGTGTTTTTTTCTGGTGACAGAGCTAGCCTAGGTGCTTAAGGTAAAGAATTTGTCTTGGGGTATCGCGACGAGTTTAGGATTAGGGTTGGTATGGTGGGGCCTATAATACGAATTTGCCGTAAACTTTTAATTGAGGGTGTAGAATTAACTGGGGTGGACAATTTCTGGCCAACTTTTTGATTTAAGCAGACAAATTCTGAAAAATCTACATAATCTGTGCCGAAATTATTATTTATTCATCTCGGGTCTGTGTTCAATTTTTGAAGTGACCTTGATAAATTCTGAACCTGAACTACCCGAGCCCGTAGATACAAAAAGCCCACAAGTACTTTAATCCAGTGTTAAAAAAAAGTAAAGTATATTTTTTATTACAATATCTTCAAGTGTAATCACTGAACTCAAATTAATTTTCCTCATTTTTTATTTTATTTTCAGGGATCCATCAAGAGATAAAAATAAAAATCCTCCTCCACCACCGGCACACACAAACCAGAGACACCTGCTCCTGCTTCTCTGCCTATGCAAGCCTCCCATGTCTGCATACCAACTGACCACCGATTCCTGCCAACCCACACACAGAGCGCCACCACTCACCGAGACCACCGGCCCGCGGTTCCTCCCTCATCCGCAGGCACTTCATAAGTACCGCCACACAACTAGCGAACACTCACTCCTGAAGATAGACAGTCAATCTGCCCAAAACGTTGAGTCTACTTCTCTACTCATCAGCTCTTCACTCCTTCTGGTTTACAGGTCCTTTTAAAGGGCATATACTGTACTGGGAAGGCAAAAATGCCTTCAAAATGTAATTGTTATCAATCTTCTTGCCAATGGTTTTAAATTCATGTATTGTCTATTTTAGAAGCTTGCTGAAAGTTATTTGCCCTCAAATGATTCACATATGTAGTAATTAATGATTAATGATTAAATCCTCAAAATGTTCGGCCTGAACATTTTGAGGATTTGTGATTTAATCACTCATTACTCCAAATGTAGATCATTTGAGGGCAAATAACTTTCAGCAAGCTTCTAAAATAGACAATACACTCATTTAAGACCATTGGCAAGAAGATTGCTAACAATTACATTTTGAAGGCTTTTTTGCCTTCCCAGTACAGTATATGCCTTTTAAGGACTAAACTCATTTCGAAAGAATACTCTACTTTAAACCTGCCTGGTTCACAAGGCACATCAGTTTTTTTTTTATAGGAAATGGTCCTGCCCATATACAGCGGGAAATGCATCATCAATAAAACCACAACAGACAGGCTTTAATGTTGCATACATGATGCATGCCTATGTTTATATTCTCTATGGTATTGTTCATGTTTTTGATGAACTATGTAATACATGAAATATGAAACATGAATCTATGAAATATGTATTTATTGAACTCTCATACATCAAGATGAGGGGGTCAGTGGAGTTATTTTCTTGTATTTATCTCATCTAGTAATTCATCTTCTGGAAGGTGATAGTTTAAGCTGTTACATAAGCTGATCTGCAATAGATTGAAATATTTAAAATTCACAAGTGAAGGAAATAAGTATATTTCCTTCAGGTAATGTGCAAAAGTGTGTGATAATAGTTGATGCCATTTCTTGTTGTTCATGAATTTCTAGCAACTATTTTGGGTTAGGTGGCACAGTTAAAATTGTTGTATACAATGCATGCAAAAGTAACATATTTAGAATTATTTGAATTTTGAAATTCACACATTTCGACTAGACAGTTGATGTGCACAAAAGTATTTCAAAGCGAGTTATTTCATTCTGGATGCACATTCTGAAGAGTTGTCCTTGTTGCTTTGCAATGATTTCTGTGTGAGAATTGGTTAGTAAATGCAAGATTTGGACTAAATGGTGCATTTTGTATACCAGTGTTACCAACGAGCTCCACTTGGGCTCTTTCTCCCCCCACTCTCTCTCTCTCTCCTTGTTTTACTCTACTAACCTCTTGCTCAATTTCTAACTCTCTGTTTCCATCTCTCTGTCCTTTTCTCTCTCCTTCTTTTTTTTTCTATTTCTCTTACTCTCTCTCACTCTCATCAAAAACACAGAATGGTCCACTGTACGTAGATTCTCTACAGCATTTATTACAATGTAGCAAATTTCTAAATATATTCTAAATATGTTAAGACTTCAGTAATAACAGTGCATACTACTTATACCATTTTAAGCAAGGAGATTGAATGAAAAGCAAATATAAACACCATTTCAGAGAGTATGGTAGGCATTTTAGGACAAAGAGAGGCAAAGATCATGTATGGCAGATAACTGATTATCAATTATATTGCAGTGAATCTCATAAGAAGCTCATTTGGACCATAGAAATTTGCATGCTATACTTTTCCATCAGTCTTGAAATTTGGTCTGTAAAAATCATCTTGTTAAAAGGGTCTTTACAATGAGAATCCACTGTAAATTTCTCATGATAATAGAGCATTCATGCAATTGTTCTTCACATATTAAAAATACACTGTACTTACATGAAGGTGTGGTGCACTCCCCAGATCACCATGCAACTTTAGGGCCAGGGGCGTAGATGGGGGGGGGGGGGGGGGGGGGGGGGGCGTGAGGGGAATGCATTCCCTCCACCTCACAAGGTGGGGGGTGGCATGTACAATAAACTGTACATGTACATGACATGATAATATGTACATGATAATAGTTATGATGAAAATAATGATCCTCATCATTATTGTAATTCACACGGTGAAAGCCAATTCAGAATTTCAGATGGTAAAAAGAAATCTTACAACTTAGAAATAAATAATGCCCTAATTTGAAACGATGCAATGCCCCTATGGTTCTGATTTCTTCACAAACTTATGAAGCAGTATTGTTACTCCATGGATCATAGTGATTAGTGATACTGTTTATGTTTTTTTTGTATCTCTATCTTAATGAACTGCCTGCCAATATCCATCTATGGATACTGTGCCTGTTTCTTTGAGAAAAAAAATACTGTGGTACGTATAGTGTATTCATTATGCTTTATAATGATTAGACATTTTGTTCAAAGTTTAATCATTATTTGTTTGTTGTTTATGTGTTCTATTAATCTATTCACAAATGGCCACAGAGGCCGTTTTCATTCATAACCACAAACCCCTATCAAGACAACAAAGACTATACCTGCGTGTACACAGTTGACATTGTTTTTTTCTCCTGAAGAGGTGTAACAGCAAAAATTCACAGAGATAAATAAATATGTAGTGTGGTTCAATATGCAATACTGTGTGTCAGTCCATTCTGTATTTGTATGCCACGGTGTGTAGATCTTGTCGATGTATGTCTGTCCATTCAAGGCGTAGTATGTGTGTGTGTGTATGTGTGTGTGCACGCTTGTGTGTGTTATTTTACCACATTTAAGTATGCATCAGATTGCACAACTTCAAGTTCAAAATGTAGTTACATGTAGTACATCTTGTACATTATGCTGAGTATACTTACAATGTAGGAACAAAAAAGCTTCCTGGTACACATGTTCAAGTTATGGCATGCTATGTGACAGTGTTCGTCCAAATGCTTCACGCTATTCAAGTCAACATTATGTATTGAGTTTGTTGTATTGTCAAACTGGAAATAGGGGGGGGGGGGGGGTGGGGGAGGGGATAGACTAGACATCTTATCCTAAATGCGATCCCACAACTATCTCATAATTATTAATTGGGAGATTTTACAATATAATAATTACAAAAAAAAACAGTCTCAGAGATGTACTGTTCTTTTACATGTACATGTACATGTAGTATTGTGGTAATCGGATGATACTCTCCATTTTTATCTCCTGAATAGAATACATTGTACAGTATGCAGGTCTGCTCTTAACCCTTATTGTGTGCTATTCCCCATTAAACTTGGTGTCTGCTTGATTATCATACTCATGTGGTACATACCGTACATGAATATACATGTACTTCCTGTTTTTTCAATGGTCCTCATAGATTTCTCAAAGTGCGCTTTCTTTATGCTTAGTTCCTTGTGTGAACATGGCTGACTCTGACTCTCAGCTATAGTAATGGAATGGAAGGGTTACAAAGGGAAGAGTTGAATACTGAATATGAGAGGCATTCAGTGTCAGATTACCATTTTATAGGAGAAGTGAGAGCATGTTTGTCTCAGAGCCCTGTTGTACAATGCAGCTTGAGACAATTGTACATCTCTGGCATGTGTAAACATGCCCAGAAGGTGAAGCTACATACATTGTACCTTGAGTTCTGGGCCCTCTAGGGAAATGAACAAGAAGTCTGGGGCATTCCTGAGACTAAATGCATGCCACTATTAAGCCATTGCATCATAAATTGAGCAATATACTAATTGCAGTGGGGAGGGGGGAGGGGGGGGGGTGGGGTTGGGGTTGGGGGGTTGGCAGGGGGATTTTTGCAGAGTGCCACAACATCAATTTGTGGTAAAGCCTACAGGCCTACAGCTGTGGGGCTGCCCAACTGCATTGTAAACAGCGTTTTAATGAAGTGCTGGCTTTTTGTGTCGGTTTTGGACAGTTTTTAGGGGCTATAATGAAGCCAGCCTCACTTGTACTGTACATAACTGTTCATAACTTTTCAACTTTCACTCGTCAGTTACGATATGATATTTAAAAGAAAAAAAAAAATTCCACCTACATGTGATTATATTCGTGGTGGTCACCAGAAGATGAGTTAACATGTCCTGCAAAAATGGCAGAATATTATCAGAGGTACACTGTATTTGTAACTTATACTGTAGTATGCAGCACATGATCACTGCATGGATAGTGTTTAAAGCAAAAGCAATAATAGGATTCCAACACTGACACTACTTCCATGTGAGGTTTAGTAACATACAGTAAATGTACAGTGTCGGCACAATCACTTTCAGAACCTGGTGTGTAGTACAACGAGAAGCACGGCATACCTGGGGCCTGTTTCTACATTAGAATGCCAGTGACATCTGATTTAGAACTCACGTTAGCGCCAATGATGCTAAACCAATTCTCGAAAAGAATGCTAAGTCGGATATCAATGACATCTCGTGTACATTGTATCAATACTGGATTGGAATTTTCAGACAAATTGATAGCCTTTCTCATGAAACTCCGCAATAATTGATAAAATAACAGGTTGAAAAAATTATGATATCGTTAAATATGGGACCAAGTATTGTTTAAAACGTTGATAAGTGTGGCTTGATGTATAACGCATCATTTTCATTAAGATTGGTGTGCTATCGATCTCTAATTTTCTTCTGTTAAATCAATTCATTCATCGATTTTCTTCAATGCTTTCTATTTTGGTCATATTCGTGTTGAAAGATACCATGTAAATGATAGTCTACGCAAACATGCCATTCTTAAAATAAATGTCCGAATATTGAAGAAAGGGGGTAATCACATACATGTGTTGATATTCACAACTTATGCAAAAACTCTCAATCACGCGTAGCTTAATCATTAAAAAAATAAATAAGCGAACACAAGTGAACTTTCAACATTAAACCGTGTTAAAATGTTGGATTGCTTAGACTAGCCCTGATCTACGGAATGCTCGAATGATACTCAACATTTTGAAATATTTGTTAACATTTTTCATGAATCTCGCCTTCAATGGAGTGATGTTGAACAAGCAAGCCCCTTTCCCTGTCACAGCTGATTTTATGCTTAGCGAATTCTGACAAAATGCAGCAGAAATATTATTATAGAATGCATACTGGAAATTTATTTCACTTTTCACAGTCCTAATTACGCAAACTCAGCTTTCAATAAGTCACTATTGTTCTCAAGCATCGTCCGATCCAGATCAATAGATATGACAGGGTCCAAGCATTCCAGCATTTAGAGCTGAGGTTAGAGTTGTAATAGCTTCGAGAAATCACCTTAGTGCTAAATATCAGACTTAGAGCTGAGGTTAGAGTTGTCATCGTGTCGAGAAACGCGCCCCTGGGGTCATATTCATATGACCCTATTAAGCCTACTTAGTTTCTAAAGTGCATTCAGCAACATGTGCAATTTACATGTAGTAACTAACTAGGCTAGTAAGATTTCATGAATATGGATGGACCCTATACCGGTAGTTTACCAGTGAATACAGAAGTTATAATTGTTTGTCATTTGCAAGGCTCTGTCAAATCTTTATTCTTATTTTTATTATCTCAGAAACTATTATTTTTTTTATCCGCAGAACGTGTCAACCAAAGCAATATCCATATACCTCTCTGGCTAGTGTTCCAGAATGCTGCTGGATCAGTTACTCAGATGTATAGAGGTGAGTTCTCATTCAACCAAAAAATTACTTTTTTTCTTTCCAGGGCTCTTTTTGGAGAAACTTAAAAATTTTCCAGGGCTACTTTTTTCATTTTCCAGGGCTTTTTTTCCACTTTCCAGGGCTACAATTTCTGGAGCTATTTCGCGGTTTTGTTTGCGTTTTTTTTTTTTTTTTTGTGTGTGTGTGTGTCAGTCACGTACGCAGGATTTTTGTGTAAGGGGGGGGGGGGGGGGGTTACGAGAAGTTGATGAGCATGGGGGAGGGGGGGGGGGTGGGTGGTAGTGGTGGGTTTTGGGGAGGGTTTTTTCTTCACAAATTTCTCCATTCCGTCAAGTCTCAAACAGTGCTCTTAGTGTGTGGGGAAGGGGGGGGGGGGGGGGGGGTTCAGCCAAAAAACTAAAAAAATTGGAGGCGAAAGAGGAGGGGGGTTTGACCAAAAAAAAAAACGAAAAGGGGGGGGGGGGGGGTTACCAAATTAAAAAGTTGATTCAGGTTAAATATTTCATTGGCGATATGACTAATGCAAAGAAGTTTTCGGCTTTCAGGCATAGTCAGACTAGCCAGGGCCAGGGGCACGAACATGCATACGGTAAGTACAATTTGATATAGATCTTGTAATCTGCAATTAAGACTTGATAAATGTTATGTAGATGTAATGTAGTTAAAACTTTGAAGATTTTCAATGTCAAGGAATATGAAAAAAAAAATGCACGGCAAACTGTGTTGCCCGGCCATAAATGGTCACAACGGGATAGTCACAATCAAACAATAGCTCTCCCGTAGTTACGGCCGCCTTACTAGTCGGCAAACTGGTATGCAACAGCAGCTGCCATACCCGTTTGCCGACTGGTAAGGCGGCCGTAACTACGGGAGAGCTATTGTGACTATCCCGTTGTGACCGTTCATGGGCAACACAGTTTGCCGTGCATTTTTTTTTCATATTCCTTGACATTGAAAATCTTCAAAATTCAACTACATTAGATCTACATAACATTTATCGAATCTTAAATTTAGATCACAAGATTTATATCAAATTGTACTTACCGTACCGTATGTAATGTGCATGTTTACGTTTATGCATCTGGCTCTGACTGAGCCGAGTCGCTGACGTCTGACTATGCCATGCATGCATAGCATAGCACTAGCAGCTTGACGGCCGAAGTTTTTAAGCTAGTTTGAAGAAAAACATGGATAAATTCCTGGTTCGAGCGGCTGTACGGGAAGCCGAAAACTTCTTTGCTTTAGTCGTACCGCTAATGAACGGGTCATTAGATACTGATCCCCTGTTGTTTCCGCTCGAACCAGGAATTTATCCATGTTCTTCTCAAACTTCAAAGCTCGCCACGGAAGCATTCATTGTTCATGTACCGCATATGCTTTGCATACTCTACACGCACGATCATATGCATGGCCGACTGGCCGTCTAGCCCAGCGCCTAGGCCGAGCGAGGTATGCACTATGCATTCGTATCGGGCGCGCGCGCATGGAAGAAACTATGAAGAGCCGTTTCCGCCAAAACGCGTGCCAAAACCATACGCGTGCAAGTCAGAACGTACGCGTATGGTTTTGGCACGCATTATGGCGGGAACGGCTTACCATAGATATCGGGCGCGCGCGCATGGAAGAAACGCTCTACGTGCGATGGATACTGCACTACACACAGCATGCATTCAGCAGTACAGTGAGTCGGTGAAACATGCTGTGTTTGCTTGCGCGCTCTCTATCTTCGCTGTGCAAATTGCCGCAGTGCAGTGCGCGGCCGTCAAGCTAGGATTGGCTGCTTGCAGTAGTCGTGTGGCAAATGTTACGGGGGCGATTTCCTATTTTTGTGTCGCCCACGAAATTGCATTTTTGGCCTGTTTCGGGGGCTCTTTTAGGTGTTTCCGGGGCGAATTCGCCCGCCGCCCCCGTGTATTTTTTTGGTTGTTCTCATTTATATATAGTGAAAACATACGCAGGTGTTCAAGGTGATGTAGCACTAGAAAGGCCCAAAGAGCCCCCCTCCCTTGTAATAATTTAAATAAGCCTATGTGTAAGCCTGCTTTTTTCCCATAACATAAAATGGAACAATGGACAATGGTCTACATATAAGTGAAAGGGATTAGGTACATGTAGATCTTCAATTGCAGAAAACAAATCATGCAGACAAGATGTTTTTACACTCAGAGCTGTCCATTTGCCCTCCAACATACATTATCAGTAGCGTATATGTGTACATGTTTATGAACATGTAAATGAACAATTAACTATTTGAAGATGCTCCCCGATATGTACATTTAGCTTTCTCGTAAACCACTGAATATTGCAACTGAAATGATCGTAAGAATATTTGAATTATTCTTAAAGAGACAGCGCTACATTTACATAGGTACCCATTGTCTGTAATGTTCATTGTGCACCTCCAGAAAACACCGAAGCACAGAAGAGAAGCTTGGACCTGGGCATCCGGATCGGGCACCAGCGCCGGACCAGGGACATCGTGGCATGGGTCAAGAAGCGCAGGAGGCACATAAAGCGTGAGGACCTGCTGGCGTTCCTCTGCGGCAAGGCCCCACCGGGGAGGATCCGCCCCCCTCATGGGGTGCCCCGCAGCCCCTCTGACCGGTCCTCGCCCCGCACCCTCTCTCCACCCCGCGAGGCCCAGAGGTCTGGTGAGCCAGTGGATGATCTCCAGCCGTTCAGAGATGCTCTAGCTTTACACGGTATGTGGCTGTGTAGTTAAGATTTATTTTCTAAACCGCATGAAAAGTCTTCCCATAATGCACTGCGCAGCCGCAGCCAGGCATTATCTGCATTCATACCCAATTTCAGGTCTCATCTCTCTCTAAGTGCCATATCCGGAGATGTAGGCGATCATGGCATGCCACAAATCTCTGTTCCTAGTTGTTTGGATCAGCTCCACCTCCCGTTGACCCCCACCTCTCTCTCTCATCCATGCATTCAGACTGGTCATTCAATTTATCCGTTTCCTTCCTCTACCCCTCGTTCCTTCTATCTTTCCTGTCACTGCTTAGTTTTCAAGACTGTCCTTTCAGGTCTTATACACTGATATATTCCACCGGAAGTAGGTATCACTGCACAATAATTCTGGATGTTGCTGTGCAGTGAATTATGGGACAACGTCACCTTCATTGGAGTATGGAAATTACCACGTTTCTGGGATTATAGTCATGTAACAAGAGTGATATTCTATCATTTCAGATTTCATCAAGGCTTTGCTCGTATATAATTTCTTTTTTGGTTAAAATGTATTCCACTACCACTTGGGAGCCTTTGATGAAAAAAAAAAATCATTTCACATCATGACCTCAACCAAAAGCGTTTGAATTGCCTATTTGCCATTTGGGAAGCACTACACGCAAAATAACACTTTTTGGCAGAACATGTACATGTAATGTCAATGCTGCAGGGCTCTTTTATACGTGATCAATTTCTGTTCTTGCCAGAATTCTTGCCAGAGCTGAGTTGTTCATGCACATGATATTGTGTAATATACAGCACATCATACTACATGTATGCTAAAAGGTTTGCATGTGATGTTATGTACACATGTTCAGTGTCCCATGTGAAATCAAGACTGGCAAGAGCCCTATTAGAAAGGCACCTATCTTTAAAAATCATACTTTATCCATCAGATATACATTACAAGAAGCATCTCCACTGTGCACTGCCACACTGTTGATTGCTTTGTAAAAACTGGGAATAATACACAATTGATCTTTTTGTACTTTTAACTTGACTTGAACAAATATATGACTTTTTTTGACAATGTTGACGAGAGATACACTGTAGTTTTGAGGGGTAGGGTCAGGGCCTAGGATTAGGATTTAGGTTAAGGAAAGGGTTCAAAATAATGTTTTTTGTTTAGGGCGAGGATTACGCTTGGTATTCAATACCAATTATCAGTGAGTTGTATATAGGGTAGTCTAAAGGTACATGTGCGGTAGTTTAAAGGTCAAATGATGTGTAATTAATATGTGTAGCAGAGAACCACACAGACAGCTGTTGTCTGTAAACAGCTGTAAATATACCGTAGGCGGAATATCAATATCTGCTTGTACGCACATGCAATTGATGGCTTCCAAAATTGAGAATTAGAGATGAAAAACAGAATGATAAATAACTGATTGATTAGGCATGGGAAGGTAATTCTCAGCAAGCAAATTACTGGGATGGAACTTCTTTCTCCTGGTCTTTCACTACTCACATACTTCTACATGTAGTACATGAAAATACGTAGCATAGCAGAATTGACAGGTACACTACAGCTCAAAGGAATTGGCATAGGGAAAGGGAAAGGGAAGGAGCCGCAGTTTTAAGCCGAGGTGTATTTTGTCCAGTTCAGCATGAAACATGAATCTTTTTAGGCTAAAGCATTGTGTTTCATGCTGAACAGGACAAAATATACCGCGAATTAAAACTCCGGCTCCTTCCCTTTCTTCCCTTTCCCTTTCCCTATGCCAATTCCTTCGAGCTGGAGTGTATACACTCTTGCAAAAGCCAAAGTTTTTTGAGCTCAAATTGTTCAGTGGGAATGTCTCGTGGAATAACAGACAATTTCACATTTTGTTGGAATGTCTAGTGGAGCAAGCAGATTTTAAATAAAATCTGGATTTTGCTGGCAGAGTGCTCCTTTCTATAAAGTGATGTGTACCATCACATGCATTTCTTTGTACCAAAAGCTATCCCACAGTGCATTGTGATCATCTTTTGAAGCCAACACATGGGTATTTTGCTCTATTGTGGATAGCGAGAATTAGTACACATTAATGAATGAATAGAGGTTGATCTTGAGCATGCATGAATTTCTTTTTTATTGGACATCTTATGTTTTACCTTTTTTATTTTCATCACTCTTTAAAATGTTTCAAATTATGGCAAGATCTTTGTGTGCTTTTCTCTGCTTGGTATTACTTTGTAGTAAGTACTTTCCATCCAGGCACTGATGAAATGGAGGTAATTTTGAATTAGCGTGTTAAAATATATTTTGAATGATACTTGATCTTTATTTTTATCTTTATTGAGTGGATTCTTTGACCTTGTTCTCATTCCAGGTCTGAACGGTGCAATGGCCAACATTGGGGTGTCGCAGTCTCCCCCTTCCTCTCACCCCTCTTCCAGACGCCGCCACCCCTCCCACCACGACCTGTTCCCCGAAGACCTCGTCAGCCACCCCGACAGCCGCAAACGCTCCAGCACAAACACCGCCCCCACTGGCGAGGGCTCGCCATCGCACAAACGCTCACGGCTACTATAGGCAAAGAGGACACCTCGCACATCATTTCATTTCTCCTCACCATAGCCAACACTGAAGCAAAGTGTGAAGAAGCAAATTTGTGTTCTGTATTGATAAAGCAGGCATACAGGATGTCATGTATTGAGTTGCCTTCCCTGACCGAACAAACTTATACAACGTATTGAGCTTTTCTTGTCTGAACATATGGCACATGCCTGTTAGAAGCAGTTAAATTTGCAGTGTCAGGATGCTATTTTATCATTTTGTGTTTGGGATTTCCTTATAGCTCCGATATTGGCAATGACATATCACTAAGTACCAAATGTTAACATCATACATTTGCCCATATTCCATATGAAAGATGCAGCAACCGAACATGGCTGAAGTTAACCCTATCAATAGCCATAGACAATGGAATCAGAATTCAGCTTAACTTGGCACATGGCACAAGAGGCCTAAAGAAGCCACAAGAAGATAGAGTGAAGACGATATCAAATGATTCAATGGAAATTCAATTCCATTCATTCTTAATTTCTCTATCCAATGGTCAAATGGAATTCTCTATTTTCAATTTCTTAATTACAAGCTGTGCTGGAATATGGCACTGATCTTTTGTCCTATATGTGTGTACATGTATCAGATACAAAAAGTTATGCTGCGTTTTCATATTGAGAATGACAAAAACTGGAGGAAATTTGTATAAATTTTATCTGCAATTTGCATACAAGTACACACACAAAACCTGGTGCCATATCTTGTGACAATTAGTGATTGAGCTTCTATAGAAGTATACCTTTCTAGGAAAAATGGGCATTCTTGTGACATTTGTATTGTTCTTGTTTATTTTATGACTGTTTATTCAAACAAAGTGATGAGTATTATTTATAGGAGATGAAGCCCTAATGATGATGGTTTGTATAAAAGCAGGAGAGTCGAACAGGCATTGTGTGGGAAATGTTTGAAGATTTTTATGACTAGCGCTGAAATAGTGCATTGGTACCTACATTCCAGCTCAAAGGAATTGGCATAGAGAACGGGAAAGGGAAGAAAGGGAAGGAGCAGCAGTTTTAAACCGCATTATACTTTGTCCAGTTCAGCATGAAACTCGATGCTTTAGCCTAAAAAGCACCGTGTTTCATGCTGAACTGGACAAAAACTGCGGCTCCTTCCCTTTCTTCCCTTTCCCTTTCCCTATGCCAATTCCTTTGAGCTGTAGTATAGATATGTCATCTTCATGCACTAGCAACTACTAGTATTCTTGTTTACCGGTATATTTTATTATAAGCAATGATGAAACTTCACAAAACTCTGCAAAAATCTCAACATTGATTAGGAGAAACCTGTATGGGGCACCTGGAGGTGCATGATTTTCCTGCTTTTATGCAAAGTAACCTCTTATATGAGAGTTTGATGTGCCTTTTAAAGGGAGCGTATAGTCGGCATTCACAGGGATTCCATAAACGTGCCCTAGGGCCATGTTGCGTATAGGTTTTCAATAAATGTAACTTGCTATCAATGGTAACTACCATGGCAACAGCCAATGAGCTCTCATTATTGCACCTGTTACCATGGCAGTTACCATTGATGGTAAGTTACAATCATTGAAAAAGCTATACCGGTATACAGCATGGCTTTGGCCTGGCCATCACGAGCGACCTCTGTAGAGTAGAGCGACCTCCGTTCCCAACTTGGCCTGCTTTTCCGACTGGAGTGCTTGTGGATGTTAAACTTACCATCGATGGCAACTTTGCTATCAATGGCAAAGTCTATGGAGATCTTGAATTTGATTAGCTGTCAAGTCATTTTCCCATGGTAATTACCATTGATGGCAGAGTTACCATTAATGGTAAGTTTTAAGCAACAGGCCTGGTTACTCACTGTGGGCATCAAAGCATAGACCGGCACACGTTGTTCACTATCTGTGATTGCCAAGAGAGGAGTGTTTTGTAATGATATCTGAAATGTCAGAGCTTGAATACTTCCTGGTTTGATAGTCTCTCGTCTCTTCTCTTTTTCTTGGCAATGTAAATGGGAAAGATTTGAGCAGCTGTCAAAAATATTGAAGATCATTGAGTGACAGCTTGATAGCTGAAAAGGCAAGTGGCTCTGAATGTACATGTAGGTGGTTTCTTTTGCTTATTTATTTTTAATCGACTCTTCATCATTCAGCCAATGCATGCGAATCGAGGAAAGTTCCTTGGCAATTTTTGTTTCTTATTTTACTAGGAATTTGTTTCCTTTTAAATGCAAAGTTTTATTCACAGAAACTCGATGCGATATATCATATGGTACATTGCTTATGTGTGATACTATTCAATGAAATAGCCAAACTTTATTATTGGCCATTATGGTTTTTATATGATTTATTGAAGTATCAGATGTTTATGCTCACTTCAACCAACGTGTACAGATACTATACATGTATATGCCTCAAAATGTATATAGTAATCATTTATCAAAATGTGAGTGTGGGCTGATACAGTTTTGTGGGATAGTAGAAAAAAAAAATTGCCATAAAACGATGATCTATGTAACTTCATACTTGTATTATCAATCAAGGTACTGCTTTTGAGAATGTTTGCAACTTTTGTCGCGATTGCAAATATACGGTACACCATTTGAGAATATCTAGGTGTGAACTGTGATGAATGCACAAAACATAAATATTGCACTTGCATGCTTCTGTGTTCCAGCTCTAATACCAGTGTAAAGAATTGTGAGAAAAAAAAAAACAGTAGCTAGAGCTCAGATACGTTAATTCCACTTACTTTAAAACACCATGTAGTATATGTATAGTGTACTTTCATCCTACATCATAGAGAGAGGGGGACTTTTGCTGCTCCTATGCTCTACATGCTTTGTATATGGAAGCATCGACCATATGATGTAGCAGCGAAAACATTGCAACCTCAAATACATTCTTCCTTGTTAGCTGAGCTGGCTCGCACAGAAGATTCATGCAAATTATGGTGGGCTAATTGAATTGTGGGAATACGCCTCCACGATTGCTCCTTTTTTAAAACGGGCGATTTCAAGACAGCCCACAATTCAGGGATATTAATAGTTCAGTAACACATGAGAAATGTTGAAAAAAAAAAACACATCCATATACAGTCTCTACTGAATTATCCAGTCTGTATCAGTACATACATGTCATGAATAAGTTACAAATATCACTAGTAGTAAGACAAATTATGATAACTTTTTCCATGTTGGAAATTAAAACTGTTTTACAAAGGGCAGAAATTGAGGACATTAGGATTATGTTTTTTTTTTTTTATATGCTGCGTGGTAAAGATGCAGAATGCATTTAGGTTATATGATGTGTATAAACAAAAATGAAATCACAATCTTGATAATGATTGCACTGATAATACTGGTAACATTGATGACAATGATAGTAATAATAATAATAGTCACCGGCATCACCATTACCGCATCTACATCTAACTTGTCCTGTGCTATTCACTGAAGCAATGCATACGGCATTGAATTAATAAAGTATACATGTGGTATTGTACCCAAATCCATTTTCTGCATTTGTGTATTTTTTGGTTGGTTGTCATATCGCAAAAACAGTGTTTTAGAAGTGGCTCTCTTTGTTAGTGTGGGTTGTTTGCAATATGTATTCTATCCAGAGGAAGGGACACATTCTTTTGTGAAAATTGTCCTTGCTTTCCTTTGCTCTGTTTAACTCTCTGTGTGTTACATGTGCCTTTTTTTCACAAGTAATATACACCAATCCCATAGATCAGCAGTTTATCTGACACTCAAAGAATTAAAGAGTGTATGGTCTGCATTTATCTGTACCGTCTGAAACATTGGCAGTCGCAGTCCAATCAAAAGGAAAGACCACAAGAGTGTATATGCAGCACTTCTTGTAAACAGCAAAAAGTTCTCTGAATTCCCATGAATACTATGCGCATTTAGAGGACATGGTAGGGTAAGCATGAGGGAGATGAAAGGAAAGAGAGGGGGAGGGAAAGAGACAGGGAAGGAAAGAAAGGGGGGAATATGCAGAGTGAGGGAGGGGAAGAGAGAGAGAGCGAGGGGGAGGGAGAGAGAGAGAGAGAGAGAGAGAGAGAGAGAGAGGGTAGGTGGGATGGGGGGGGGGGGGGGGGTAATTGAAGTGTGGAATACCTTCATGGTAGCATTACTAAGCCTGACTTCATTGTAATGTAGTCAACAACAAACCCCTGTCAAGAACAATAACGGGTAAGAATGACAATAATTACTGGCCATAATCGGGGCAGTAACGCTCTGCTGTCATCACTGGATCTGGATTTTGTTCAATTTTTACAATTCAATCATTCTGAGAGAATTCATACCTGGCAACCTGAAGTCAATTAAGCATGGGACATGATTTATGATCAAGGTAGAATAATCCTCCATTTATTATGATTCATGTAGACTTTACCATATTCATCCTTATCTTTAATGAATGATTGACTAATTAGTAAAACTTCTCTATATGTGGTATGTACACCTTCACGTATGCCATACAAACCATATTTAATTATCCTCATGAATTTGTGTATGGCTTCATGTCAAGTGAGGCCTCCAAGCACATGCCTCCAGCGAAGTAGTGGGATTCTGGTCCGTTGGGGAGTAGTGAGCAGAATACACAATGGACCTATAAACAGGGGGATAATTGACCAGTATTATGTATGATATGCATTATAGCTTTATAACTTAGTAGGTGTAAAAATCATTGCTGTTTCATGCCTTCATGTGTTTCATGTTATCATAGATAACACTTGTCATGTTTAACTCTTGAAAGGAATTTTCGAGTTCCAACAGTTCAACGTGTCTTTGATAAGATTATATTTTTGTTTGTAACTGCATGCATAGTGTTAATCCTAACTAATCTCTGCTCACTTTGTCTCCTGAAACCAGTAAATGTTTCTTTCAGTGTAAATGTTTATCCATCAAGCAAAGCTAACAGATACAAAATATTAAAGAATAAAAACTAATTGTTATTGATTTACTATACATAGTATAATGATACAAAGTAAATTTCAGCTAGTATTCATTCACTGTAGAATGTTGAAAATGTATTTATGTATCTGTTTGTGTGTATGTGTGTGTGTATGCAGTTCAAAATGTATGCCTTGGTACTAGAAGTAAAGACTACTGGGCCCCGTTGCATAAAACTTACCATTGATGGTAACTCTGTCATCAATAGTTACTACCATGGTAACACCACTCGACAGCCAATAATCAAATTCAAGATTTACTCTAGAAGTTGCCATTGATAGCAAAGTTACCATCATTGGTAAGCTTTATGCAACAGGGCCATGGGACCATTATTAACTGGAGAGCCATTCTGCCATGACAATGGGTGCCACTTTTGTTAACCAGGAAGGAATAATCTGTGAGTGATGATGTCAGTGGAAGCACATCCGGACCCAATGTTGGTAACAGAATGGCATTGCAAAGATTATGGCCCACGATCATTACTACACTGTATTACATGTACTACACATTGGCCGGTACTCACAACAATGATTTAACTTAGCATACTTAAAGTAGACTACCGGTAATTTTATGGGGCTCAAAATAAATCATCCGATGTTGTCACAGAATCATTAATTTTCATTACAGAATCACAACAGCCGGTGATTGGAATTACTCACTGTAATTACCATGTGGATAAACTTTCTATACCATAGTGATTCCAAGGACAAAATCAAGGATATAGAATCAATGTTTTTATTTTGTGTCCCATAAACTTAGTCTAGGTTTAGTATACTGTTTGCATTAAAACTCTGTTCAGAATATGGGCTATTACTGTCAAGCATTGGCACGATCCCTCAAACACAGTTGATTTCATCAGGCTAGTTGAATTAACTCCATATGTGCAAGACAACATTTTGCTCTATGGGAGTTCTGTGTAGTATTGGTGTCACACTGACACATGGGATAAATATAACCCATACTTATGGCGGTGATTTGCCATTTGGTCCAATTCCAGTTGGTTCAATCGCCATTTCGTCTACCATCACATGCTGATATGCATGGGTTAGGGTTAGGGTAGGGGGTCTGGATTAAGGTTTATGGTTGAGATTATGGTGTAGATTAGAGTTGTTGATAAGTCAACCCAGTATTTTAATCTGAAGCAGTATTTTTAAGATGTTCCCTGTAGACGAAATGGTGAGTGGACCAACTGGGATTCGACAAATGGCAATAAACCCTTACGGCATACATACAACAGCGGGTTTAGACCTTTGTTATTCATTTCCATACTCAACATCAATCAAGGGGCATATACACACACATAGTTATGAGAGAGCACACATATAGTAACACAAAAGACATCACAATTCAAACTCACGGACATCACAAATCACTCTTTAACCAAGATGACTTTATTTCTATAAAAGATACACTGATATAAACATGTACATGTGTAATATGCAGAAAAAGAAAAATTATAAAGCTTTTGACATTTTACTTATAATCTAAGCTCTACAGGCTATGACACACAATTAGTGAATACTACATGTATTCCTTAGTATCCTACAATTAGAAAATATTTCAATTATGTAATAATTTAAGTATATAAAGAATATAAAACATTAGAGAGTACTGGAGTAGGAATGAGAGGCACATTAGGAATACAGGGGCTATCCTGCACATACACTCAGCTGTTCAATCACAAATGAAGTGCACATCTAATGGCCGTTGCTATGCCAGGTATACATGCAGCAAACTGCCTGTTGCAACGTCCTAACAGTTACAGCTGGGACTCCCATGCTAATTAGATACTGCAAGTTAATTACCTCAATAATCACACTGCACTGGACATTTGGGGAAAATGATAACATACTTCACTCTTGCATGTTTATGGCAGTTTTGATATGATACAGTCCAATCATTAAAAAGCACATCTCAAGCTCGTAATTAGTGTTAAAGTTCATCTGACTGCAAAACCTCTCCTTATGATACAATATAATACATAGAAGAAGCAGTTCATGTTAATAAGGTGCACAAGATAGTATTCTGAAAAGATATTTTAGACATGCACCCAGTAGTAGTAACAATAGTAAGAATGCAAATGAATGAAGAACAAGTCATTTGTTTACAGGATGGAGCACACAATCATTCCTGTTTCTTGATGTATGTCTAAAATGTCTTTTCAAAATTGAAATTACCCCAGAAAGCCATTTCACCCAAAGGTATCATTGCAGTACAGCACAAGTTGATAGGTATACAAAAATGGACATTAAAGCAGCATTTTAATAAGGCTGTTTTTGTATATTCATGTCTAATATGTTGGCTAATGAAAAAAAAACCACATCTCCTCATCAGATGTCAGCAATATATATATATATATATACATGTATATGCAAGCACAAGTTGATACATACGAATACAGGAAATAGTCCAAATATGGTGCAGCTTGCCAGCCATAGTCAGATGCCAATGATTTTCTTACATGGGAGGGCTACCAGTATTACAGTTAATCCCTACATTTTGAAAGACGTAAATCCCAAGGCAGTCCACCTGTTCACATTATGTGGTTACCATGGCGGCACTTCAAATTATCTTGAGCTGAATATATACATATTCAGGAGTCACCAAACGCTGGACACTGATAGCACAGATATTGCCTGGATTGGTCTCAACAGAAAATTGACTTACATGCCCTACTTCAATATATACAGAAAATCTATGTGAGACTGTATAACTAGGGAAGTGAAATAATGATCTTTCATTTAATCTAGGCAATTCAATACAAAAATTGGCTTCATCAGCACATACCGGTACTAGGTTTCAGCTGACATATGTGTCCCAGAAATATTGATTTCTATATCTACATGTTTTTGTCAATATACATTGTAATGCCCTTCAGCCCATATTTCAGATCTTCACATCATCTCATAATTCAAAAATTTATATCAGTTTCAAGTGCTGTTGGCCCATTCAAGACTCATATCCATGTAGCTTGTATCTCAATGCGTCCTTCACAGCTTCAGAGCTCCCGTCCTCAATACACGATCTCATAAGAAATGGGGTGGTGTGCAAAGTCCACAGAATGCAGTCCATGCTTTAGTGGGGGTATGGGTTGGGATAGACACTTCCACCTGGATATGCTATACAAAGGAAAAACAGAGAAGATGCAAAATTGTTGTACTGAATATATCTTCATAAACAGAGTAGATGCAAAATTGTTGTATTGAATATATCTTCATAAAGAGAAAAGATGCAAAATTGTTGTATTGAATATATCTTTATAAACAGAGAAGATGCAAAATTGTTGTATTGAATATATCTTCATGAACAGAGACAATGCAAAATTGTTGTATTGAATATATCTTCATGAACAGAGAAGATGCACAATTGTTGTATTGAATATATCTTCATAATATTGTTCATGCATTATTCATTCAAGTTTTTTTGACACTAGACAATTATTTTTTAAAAAGGTAATGACTCTAATCAAGGTGAAATTAACACATCGTCAAGCGAAAGGATGTCAATCTGTTAAAAAGCGCGTTTCATGTGATACTAACAACAAGAAAATGTGAAATAAGAAAGACCAAGCGGCCTTGATTTGTTTACTATCCTCTTACAATATACTCATCTGTTAATTTATCCAAATTTATCCACTGCCTAAAAACCATTCAAAATCAATAACAAATAAGAGCCTAAAATATGGCTACAATACATGTTCAAGCATTTTCGGAAAAACTGTTTCAACTTATTTTGTTAACACTGAAAAAAAGGCTGAAAATATGGCTAAAATTATAAGTGACAGAGCCTAAATATTAGGCTAGCTTACAGACTGTCGGATTTTTTAATCTAAACAATGTTGACCTATCTCGACATGCATTGCTCCAAGGTTTTTCTCCACCTCTGGATCAGGAGAGTTGGTTTTGTATTGGTTGA
This sequence comes from Arbacia lixula, assembly GCA_963669155.1. Taxonomy (NCBI): domain Eukaryota; kingdom Metazoa; phylum Echinodermata; class Echinoidea; order Arbacioida; family Arbaciidae; genus Arbacia; species Arbacia lixula. Next base: position 16,649,296 of record OZ022579.1, on the reverse strand, counting down.
CTCTTTTCTCCTGACTCTTTTCCCCTTCTTCCTACCTAGGGTAAGAAAGACCTATTACTTGCATAGGTCTCGTTAGTTACTAGACGCCTGTGATATTTTTATTACAAATGTCCAACGGTCTGGAGGCGAGACTGCATTGAGTCAGTCTTGTGTTTGCCTGACGTGTCTCTTTATCTCACCTGGAGGCTGGGATCCTGGGTAGCCTGGAGCGGGAGGGTAGGCTGCAGGAGCAGAGGGAGCTGGATAGCCTATGCAGAAACAAATAAACATTTTTCTGAAGGTTATTGTGAAGGTCATTGAGAAAATCATTGTGAAGGTCATTTTGTTATACATTTACTATCATCATCAGCACAAATAGAGTGATCAAGTTATCAATTCACATCATTTATCAGCTTACTTGGGTACACTAGTGGTCTCACAAAATAACTCCAGACATCAAACTATTTGAGGAAGTCTTCATTCAGTATGCACACTGCAGTAGGTCTACATGATTATCAAAGGTTCATGGGTATATCATCAAGATTCATGGGTATATCTTTGGTTTGAGAGTTAATTGCTTGATTTTTAATGTTGCAACACATAATTTTGATATTACAAATTAATGGAATATCCACTTCAGGGCAACATAGTATGGCACAATAATATAAGAAGGAAAAATACAGCTTAATTTGGAAAATTAGTAGTATGACAAATAGAAGAACAGGATGATAAAGTCATGCTGAATGTGGATAAAGTTAATAGAAATATGACGACACAAGGCCAAAAAAATAAATAAATAATATGAGAAATATCTTACCTGGGGCAGGAGATGGGTAAGACGCAGGTGGGGGTGGGGCAGCTGATCCTGTGGGGTAGGACATTGGAGGGGGTGGGGCAGCTGTTCCCGTGGGGTAGGACATCGGAGGTGGGTTCGGAACTGTGTGGTGCTATATGAACCAATTAGAAATGTTGTCACAGTTAATTCCCCATTATTCATGAAATATTGTGTAAAATATTCATTTTAATGTCTGGCAACGGGTGGTATCAAGGCCCCCCCTTTTTTTTACATAAATTTATTCATATACAGTCAATTTTTCAAGACATCAGTATAGAATGGCCCTTTCTGATAAATAATGGTAACTCAGGTTACATGATCAAAATCAATACATCACTTGAAATACAGGAAGACCTTTCACTTGTATTTTCATTTTTTAAAAATAATATTTGAAATGGGACATATTCATTTGAAATACACTAGCACAGCAGTCAAACACTGCTCATAAATGACCACAAAAGGCAGAGAAGGTATAACCAAACAATTTTAATGTAAATCATTCAGAACATCCGATTAAAAAATACTGGTGAAATGCAAAATCTATCTTTCTCAGGAAGTTTCTCAGAATATAAGTGCACTCATACTGAAGGACCGCATAAAGCATCCAACTGTTGCATAAAACTTTGCTACATGTACCAATGGCAACTTCTATCAAAACCACAAATTTGATTGACCGTCGAGCGATGTTACCATGGTAGTTACCATTGATAGCAGAGTTAACATTAATGGTAAGTTTTATGCAACTAGTGGTGTGAAGCTTCATTCTGGAACTTACATGAACAATAGTCACGCTTCCCCCACGCCCACAGGGGGGCGGTGGGTGGTGATGGTGATGGTGAGGGGGGCCATGGTGGTGTGGCGGTCCGTGGTGGTGACCATGGTGATGGTGTGCGGCCATGTGATGGGCATCGGCTCTTGCCCCTGCAGCTTCTGCACGGTGGTGGGCCTGGTTTGCCTTAGCCTGGGTAAAACACATATACAGAAAAAAATCATATTTCAAATTTATCATGATAACTGTTTGATTTCACACTTTGTCTTTATGACCTTATTATACTGTAGTATTACTAGATCTGCTGAAAAAAGGCAGTCTTTTCTGCAGTTGGGTTTCCAGTTCTATCTTTTGCTGGTTTGCCTACTTCAGCTTCAATTTACAAATCATAAAATATCTCATATCATCCATCGTTTCCTTTCATGAAATCTACAGCCTCAGGCTGAATTAAGAAACATGGCCTCTTCACATTCCTATTCATGAAACCTCTCCTCCTTCTACTGAAGCTAACCCTAAACCCTAACCCTAAACCTTGTCCCCATCTACTCACCTCGAGATGCATGGCCTTGCCCACATGGCCCTTCATTAGCTGGTTGACTGCTCGACCATGAAGCCTTTCCTCCTTCCTCTCCTGACGTGCCTCTTGCTGAAAAATATGATGAAAATGAAAGGTAAATAAAAATGGAAATCAAACTCTGAGGAAATGGATTCAAATGTAAGAAAAGAAACAATTTAGATTAGATCAGATCTTTCAATTATAATGTAGATATATGAAAGGTTATACAAATACTGAAATAGATAGACCAAAAAAATCAGTCTCTGTAGGACGTTGGATCCGCTGAGATTGCATCTGCTCCTCTGAATGCCTCAATTTCGGGGGTATGTCCAAAAATGTAATTTTAATCAAGAAATGCCCCAAAAGGAGAGTCGGTTATTCCTGTCTATGATTTTGAAATAGATGACTTTGCCCAACAACATTTAATGATTACATTCATTCCTCATGCTCACTTCATGTAGACCGAAAAATCAGTCTCTTGACCATGTTGACTGTAGCCAATGTAGGACGTTGGATCCGCTGAGATTGCATCTGGCTCCTCTATTCGGGGACAGGGGTGTCCACGAATAATTTCGCTTAAAAAGAATGCCCCAAATGAGATGGTCAATCCTGTCTAACTTCGTGGAGCAAGCCAATATAGCGACAGTGCTTCACAAGGCAGTTTGGTTACCTAGTACCCTAGTAAACTTGATGCTGAGTTCTGGCTTCAGCTTGACTTTGTTTGAAAACAAAATTTCCATGAACATGATGAATGACGGTTAATATCAACTTTAATTCAGAATGCTCCATTGAAGATGAATTTTGAACTTACCCGCAGTGCTCGGTTTTCTTGTCTGTGGTGGTGATGGGCCATGGTTATATTCTGTTCTGATCTCGGATTCTTAACACTTCGTTGGGTGTAAATCTAGATCCCAAATGCCTGGATCTTTACGAAGACGAGGTTATATAGACTAGAGTGTATGGCAGTAGTGCAGTGGATCGCCGTATGCTCACACAGTGCAAAATGCAAGTGGCGTGGCACTTGTTGAACGCGCAGTGTTTACATTTTTTAGGCTTATATTCAGACAAATTAATATTTCATTTTCGTTCAAATAGATATCTAGTTACTGAGTTATCCATACAATCAAAGACAGACACATCAAGGTTAGACACTTTACAGTCTGAGTTCATCAATAGCCTTATGATTAATGATTTGAAGCTTTGAACCGAAAGTCGCTCTGGGAAGCTCGACCAGCTATTTGAAAACGGGTGTAATTATATAGACTACACCGTAAATCTAGAAAGTCAGGTGATTCAAGTTATTTTGATGAAATGATGTCGTTGAGAAGTTTGAGAATGACGTGGATGTGACGTCAATCATAGACGTCATACTTCCACATTCACATGACCATTACAGTACGTTAAAAAATTATCATGTGACTTCCAGGACAAGCAATAGACCTAAAGTAGACCCAAGTTTTTCTTTGAAATTATTATTGCATCATGGATGTAGACCATCGGCGTAGCTAGGAGTTTTTTCAGTGGGGAATGCTCTGGGGGGCTTGATATTGTGTAGGGGGGGGGGGGGCGGGACCCAAAATATTGTGTGCCAGATAAAAAATGCTGCTCTATGAGAATCATATGGGGATGGGGGGCACCTGAGGGCACACGGAATTTTCCCCCAGGCCTCCTGCCCCCCCCCCCCCGTATCTACGTACGCCCCTGATGTAGGCCTACCTTGGCCCTATATTCAATTTCATTTTTGCAATGTATAGGCCTATCGTAGATTGCGTCACATGATCTTTAAATGTTGTAGTTGTATAATTCAATCAGTGAAGCATGCTCATGTGTAGGCCTAGGTCTATGTCTATGTAATAATAGCGGAAGTTTATAAAAACAACTTAAATGATCAATTTACAGCCAACATCATAAAAGATAGCTGCAGCACCCCCCCCCCTTCGCGCCTCGCCCCCCCCCCCCAATTCCATTTCAAAATAACGAGTGCTTAATAAACGTCGCAAACGCGTATCCTATGTATTGTGAGGCCTTACTTATTTTATTCATTTATGATTTTTTTTTTTTATAGATACAGCGTAATAATATTCTATAATTTTATAATGATAAACTGAACAATAGCCCACTGGGATCTTTAGACCAGAAGTCCAAACCTGTTATAGACACAAGGGCTATAAAAGGATCCATGTGGCCCAATAATCAATAGTTCGCAGCAGCTTAGACACAAATAGAGTGAAGGGTTCAAAAGCATCATATTTGTAAATGAGATAAGATGCATGCATGTGCACCTTGCACTTGAAGGATGCGATGACATCGCCATGCACCGACTTAACCCTATATAGCCCGGGCTATTTTGAAATCGCATAGCCCGGGGGGGGGGGGGGCAAAAACAGCCCCCCCCCCCTAAGATCTCGATCGTTGATTGCGCGATCGCGACGAAAATTGGCACGGTCGTCACCGCCGTAATCTCCGCAATTCAATTGTCAATTGCACCAAAATTATTCAAATTTATTTTTAATTAATTAATTATGCTAATTAAATGTATAAAAATTAAAATTTGGTTGTAAATCTTTAAATATAGCCCTAAAAATGCTAGATATCAGTCCAGACACTCTTCTTATTATTATTATCAAATTAGGATTTTAAAAAATGGCAATATCAAAGTTTTTCTTATGTATTTTTTTTTAATTCCTTATGTATTTCTTTGTTTTTTCGATGGAAATCGTAAAATAATGATACATTTATGAATTTTGGCTAGATACAGAATTTGCATTGCATTTGTACATGAAATCACGTTTTTCAGCGATTTTTGGTCTGACATGCACATACAAAATGTAACTTCGGAACCGTGTACCCCCGCGTCGGAAAAAAATCATGAAACGCCGCGGCGCGATCTTTTCGCGTTACAAATTTATTGCGAAAAATGTCGAGGGGGGGGGGGGGCTGTTTTTGCCCCCCCCCCCTCCCCGGGCTAGATAGGATTAATTTTTAGTCTGGCAGACTGTACCAGATTTGAACTGCAGTATATGTATGAATGTTCTATTGGCAGAGACAGAGTACCGGTAATAATAAGACATTAACCTTATTTACGTGGCATCCCTGCTTGTCAAATCTTTGTGATTATTTTATACAGTGATCATCTGTATACAACAATACAACACAAAATTATATCTTATGATATAGGTTATGCTCAACAAAATAATGGGGAAGCACTCGTTATTCCGAAGGCTCGTTTTTCCGAACCCTATTGGCGTTTTCGGACTAACGAGCACCACTACGTAGTGGTATAGTTCAGTGAGGTATAGACGTGTTTCAGAATTACGAACCTTCGGAAGAACGAACCTTCGGAAAAACGAAAATTTGGAATATCGAACTGTAACCCTTTAAGAAATACATGTATGTTTTTTTTTTGTAATGATAAGTGTTACCTAATGTCGATTTTTATTACATGTTGCTCTCTTAATGACCTCTCATCCGCGCGTATCACCCCTTGCACACGGAGGCATAATTACTTGACAAAAAAAAATGAGTAAATCCGTTTCATGTAGGAAAAAAAACGGAAATTTAGATATATTGTTAAAGCAGGCAGGCCTGTGGCATCACAGCTTCATGAACAAGTTTATAGTTTGTCTCCTCAAATAAGATAGGCATATAATATTGATAAGATTCATATACTTTCTTAGCCGTTCTAGTTGTCCGATCTTTGAAGGAAAACTATTAGAATATTTAAATCGGCTGTGAATTAAAGCGTAAGATGGGCACGCAGATAGGCTGGATATAAAAAGAAATGCGCGTACAATTTATTTTATTCATGTGGGCTGCTGTCTTGTACAAACATTTGGTGATAAAGTGCGTGAGTTAGAGTGGCGAATGAAAGTATCAAACATTAAGCAGAGTGTTTCATGTGCAGTTTTGTTATTTATTGTATTGTTTCTTTATTTGAAGGCCTTATTTAACTCAATTTTAGAAACAAAATAACGCGTGTCTGGTGGCTCGACTTTTACCTATAAGCCTAATACAATCATGTGACTCGATCTTATTGATGTAGGAGCCAAGTAGGCCTATACCATCTTTGCCAGTTTAAATATGTTATTGTGAAATGTGTATAATTATGTATCAAAGTATCACTGTCATCATTTTCAATACAATATGCTTGTCAACGGTATTACCGTTGACAAGCATATTGTATTGAAAATTATGACAATGGTACACGGTATAAAACAATAAATCACTCTACACTAGCTACATAGCCTATTTCTGTTCGTTCTAGATTGTTTTATTTGTTTTCAATTATGACAGAAAGGTAATTGCGACGTGTTTTTTGGAAAAATATCATTAAAAATATCCATTAAAAATGTATCAAAGCATGGGGCAGTGTGCATTTAATCATTTTGTTGCCTGATCAATGACTTTTTGACGAGCCAGATATTTATTTACTTCGTACCTGGAGCGGATTAATATCAAAGTTTCCTGAATATAGAATAAAGCACAATCGTTACGCAATTTTGGGGGAGACGTCGCGCGAGAGGCACATCTTCGACTTGACGGACGAAGGAGTAGAATGGACTTTGGAATCAATCAATGACTTGTGCAACGATAACGAACATCATTTAAAAAGAATTTAATCTGTGTCTTAACTTAAATAATATTCAGATTAGATTTATTCAAGTTTCACAACTTGTTAAACGAGACATTGGATGAGACTGAGCTGAGTGACCTGGCTGAGCTGAGCTGAGCTGAGCGGAGTCAAGCGGAGCCGGTAACGTCCTCCCGCCCCGCCCCGCCCCGCCCCGGCCCCGTGCACGATATGTCGATATTCGCTCTCGTAACAACTCTGCAGCAGCACTTATCTAAAGCGATCTCTCAGCGGAACCTCATAACATTTCTTCTAACATTTTATCTACCTTCGATTAATACCACAGCGTACCTGGTACAGCTTTAATTTTCAGCTCATTCAAAGTAGACATTGGATCTTCGACATAACAAGACATTGTTTTCTTGACTATATTTTGATACCATCCTTAGCCTAGGCTTGGGACGTTTTGGGTATCGCTCATTCATTCAGACACAGACAGAGAACAATAACATTACGATAGGAACATCGAAGCGATTTAGGCTCAAACCTTGGATAGATTAAAATGGCTGCAATGAAGACATCAGCATCCACACAACAAAGACTACGAGCAGGAGATGTTATACGGTGAGTCTCTTAAAAGTCAATCCCTTAATGATTCTCTATTAATGTTTCTATGTTCATTTAATGAGCTTGCCTAAGAGAGCTGAAATTACATGTAGACTTAATTATTGAGCATGGTTTCGATGGTATCAATGGGGTAAAGAACTAGAACAAGGGTAGTAAAAAAAAAATGTGCTTATGCAGATTATGTATGCCTAGTTACTTTTACTTTTCAGTAGAAGACTGGGAACCCAGAAGACTTATTCATGTGAAAAGGGCTGTAACAAATGACCCCATAGGTCGAAAGGGTAGACCCTCGACATCACACAAATGTTTGTTTTGCTGGCATGTATATCCGATGCTTTCTCTCCACAATCACCACATAATTAGACGTTGAGTATCAGTGTTGTAGTTCTCGAGACTGGTCTTGGTCTCGAGACCAGTCTCGAGATCAGGATTTTTTTTCTTGGTCTTGATCTCGGTCTCGAACCCTCTGGTCTTGGTCTTGTTCTTGGTCTTGAGCCTTTCTGGTCTCGGATTTTATGTCGAGACCAGCACGAGACCAGCTACTAAAATTACGATATTACACATAAATCATATTGATAATGCATGTCGGAGAAAGGAGATACGATACATCACTCTCCTTGGTCGGAGCGCATACAATTTGGAGTTACAATCATCCCTACTATACTGTGGAAGCCTGCCGCCGACCCGGCCCGGCCCCTGCCCGATCACTGCATAGCACGGGAAGCGTGAGATGCAGATTAACGAGCATGCAATATATGTGCCAACATCACACATGCAAAGCACATCACACTGGGTGATATGCGTCTTTATGCGAGCCAAGAGGTCAGTGTTGCGAGTTGGATCGATGGTGTGCAGTCAATCGGCAGCGCTCGCTCGTTCTATAGAAATCGTGAGCGTTTTATTTTTCGTCTCGCGAAATCTCACGCGCAGATTTTGCTGCACTTTGATTATGAAGGAATTCGACATGCTCGCGAGATCTTTTGCTGGTGTCTTCTGTAAACATACTGATCCAGAATTTTTTATACAGGGATTGAGATTATATGTTTCTTAATAAATATTTTCAGTTTTTTCGAAATCCGCAAAGGAGTTTTTATGTTATTTGCCTTCAAAAACAGGCCTCAATTTTTTTGGAAATATGTAAGCTCTCAGAACTTGCTGGATCCTGACCCTTCTATGGATTGTACCGCAACGAGAGTTACGGCTCTAAAAAGCCAATACTTCAGCGGAGATGCTGATTCCAATATTGTTTGGGCTCAAAAATAAAACATTTGTGCTATTCGTCTTCAAAGTTACGCGAGATTTCAGAAATCGTACGGACTTCGCAACCGATATATATGTAAGCTCTCAGACTTTGCTGGATCCTGACCCTTCTACAAATTGGACGGCAACACCAGTTACAGCTTTGGAAAGCCAGTACTCCAGCGGAGAATTTGATTCCAGTTTTGTTTGGGCTCGAAAATAAAACATTTGTGCTATTCGTCTTCAAAGTGACACGAATTTTCAGAAATCATACAGACTTCGCAACCGATATTCGCCCGCAGGCAGCAGAAAACACGCGATTTTATTTTCAGCTCAGTAGTCGTGACCTTCACTTTACCTCTCGAACCGCGAAAAAGGTCTCCCTTTCAAACTGCGATATCTCCATGAATATATCATATTTTTGTACACTTTCTTTTGTAACTGTATGTTGGAGGTCGAACTTTACCAAGTGTGAAAAAACATTACATTAAAACAGGCAGAAAAATATTGCAAATTCGAGATAAATATGTGGTTCTAATAAAAATTTAAAAAATTAAAATATACTCTATATTTCAATGTCAATCGCTTTTGAGCCCCTAATATTTAGAGATCATCTGAAGCGGAATTTATTGTATTTTATGGAGATACCATTATTTTTCAACCTCCCCCCCATAGAAGGGTCAGGATCCAGCAAAACATCAACCATTTCAAATCCAAAATGAGCGAGATATGACGAAGTTGTGAGCGATCCTAACCAGTCAATCATAGTCCGCGAGCCATTGATCGCCGGTGGAATTTCGTTATTATCGTGGACTATGATTGGCTGGTTAGGATCGCTCACAACTTCGTCATATCTCGCTCGTTTTGGATTTGAGCATGGTTGATGTTTTGCTGGATCCTGACCCTTCTATGGGGGGAGGTTGAAAAATAATGGTATCTCCATAAAGTACAATAAATTCCGCTTCAGATGATCTCTAAATGTTAGGGGCTCAAAAGCGATTGACATTGAAATATAGAGTTTATTTTAATTTTTTAAATTTTTATTAGAACCACATATTCATCTCGATTTTGCAATATTTTTCTGCCTGTTTTAATGAAATGTTTTTCCACACTTGGTAAATTTCGACCTCCAACATACAGTTACAAAAGAAAGCGCACGAAAATATGGTATATTCATGAAGATATCGCAGTTTGAAAAGGAGACGTTTTCCGCGGTTCGAGAGGTCAAGTGAAGGTCACGACCACCTCGCTGAAAATAAAATAAGCGTTTTTTCCGGTGCCTGCCATTTGGCTGTGTGTAGTAGATGTAGTAAAACTCTCCAGCCAGCTCTCAAGCTGTGCCATGCTGCACGCGTGATCGCATACAATACACGTGTGAGACTAAAAGAGTATGAGAGCCCCCCCCCCCCTCCCGGCCAAGATAGAGTATTGTTTATGTTTTTGGCACGAAGCTCACTAGTGCGAATAGCGTAAAGAAAAAATTACTAGAGGAGCCAACACTATGTCTTGATTACGCCAAATGAAAAGACGACATGGAGCTGCAAAAATTACTAAATTATGTTGAAATAATTCCAAAATGTGTGCCGCTGGGACGACTAAAAAGTTTTACAAGTTTTACCATCCAAAAAACAAAACAATAATCATGCTAAAATTTAATTGTATACTAAATCATGGCATTGTCTTCACTTGTTTCTACCGGAAGAAGAAAAACTCATGCTAAATTAAAGTACTGATACTGATAGATAGCCGTCTTCAGTTGTACAGACAGAAAAAAAAGCTAAATGGCAAAGACAAAGTGTGTATAGCAAAGGTCCCCTTTGAAGGCTTGTGTTTCTAAATTCTACAACAAAATTTATTTCTAAATTATGCTAGATTTTGGGTATCAACAATTCCCCAAAATTATGGTAGAATTATGCTGAATTGCATCAAAAGAATTATTCTAGTGCGCTGCATCTGGCGTGTGCACTGTGCACATAATCGGTTCGTGTAACATGCATCATACATACAAAGCAAGCAGCTAGCTCAGTCACATGTAATGCAAGGCACACACGCTGCATACGCACTATACACTGCACTGCAGTAATTGGCATCATAATGCGGCCACATCGTGCGAAGCTGTCTTCACGCATGTTGGAATTGTTAATGTTTCTGAAGTGCAATGAGCATGTCTTGCCACCATTCAATAACTAAGGAATTTTGCAGATAAACACAAATGAACATCTCCACAATGAAACAGATTTTTACATGAAATGCCTGATATCTTTTTCTATTTTAGTTGTTTTTTGTAGTAGTTATCATTTGTACTGTACATAAATATACGCTTTTTATACAAGCATTGAATTTCTTTTTCTTCATTCTAGTGCTAATTCCGAACAGTATTTTTTTTTTTTTTTTTTTTGGGGGGGGGGGGGGGGGGGGCTGCTAAAACTGATAAACTGAGGCCCAACCCTGCCAAATAAAATAATATCATGGAATCAAAAAACAAATTAAAGAAAAAAAATAACACAGGAATAAATGTGAATGTATACATTTCATTATTCTTAAAACATTTTCATGGGATCATATATTCACATTTCCTTTCATTAAAGTTAAATTAAGAGGAAAAGTATTAAAACAAGCTTGGGAAACAATAATTCTAGAAATGTCATGTTTTGTTTGTATTTGTTAGCGAATAGTGTGTATTTAGTTATTTCCTTGCTGTATCGTTGCATTAATTTGTGAAAGGGATGGTTGAGTATTGGTAATTCCCGAAATGCCCCTTGTCACTAAGTTGATTGGTTTTTAATTCCTATTGAAAGTTAATTAAATGAAATGTGTGGCAGAATAATTCTCTCTCAAATGCTCTTATAGTTGAAAAATATTTTTAATAAGTAGCCTGGCCAGGCGACTTTTTAGATAATGCAAGAAATGCATAATAGATTACTTTTAAAAATCAATAAGTCTATAGAGAATGCCCTCGAGTTGTCACAGGTCTTTTTGAATGATGACAGGGTTTTTACATTGTATTAGTGTATACATCTCGAAAATGGTGGAGTTATAATTATTCATTTATATCATAATGGTGCAGGTTTTGGTTACTAAGATAAAGTTTGATCAATACTCAATTTGCCTGACCTATATATAAGTAATGTGTATGTGTTTGTAGAGAAAAACGAATGTTTTCCGAATCTGTTTCGTCATTCTTGAAATGAAGTTGTGTTTATTTTGTATGCCTTGTGTCTTTGGCATTATTAAAAAAAACTTCACAGTATTTGATACGTTTTTCAGGAGCTCAGGCAAATATGTTCATGCAGAAATAAAGAAGTATATAAGAAGAATATATAAGTAACTCAAGTCATGTGTATGTGTTTATAGAGAAAAACGAATGACGAATATATTTCGGAATACAATCATCATTCTTGAAATGAAGTTGTGTTTATTTTGTATGCCTTGTGTCTTTGGCATTATTATAAAAAACTTCACAGTATTTGATGTTTTTCAGGAGCTCAGGCAAATATGTTAATGCAGAAATAAAGAAGTATGTAAGAAGAATATATGAGTATTAAGTAACTCAAGTCATGTGTATGTGTTTATAGAGAAAAACAAATGACTTGAATATATTTCGGAAAACAATCATCATTCTTGAAAGAAGTTGTGTTCATTTTGTATGCCTTGTGCCTTTGTCATTATTAAAAAAGAAAATCACAGTATTTGATATGTTTTTCAGTAACTCAGGCAAATATGTTCATGCAGAAATAAAGAAGTAGTTTTCCCCATCATACATATTATCACGATCCTGGATCCTTTGTGCAGTTTGTTGCTAAACTACTAGCTACTGACTTGTATTGTGCATTTAACTTTGAGCATGCCTGTGAAGTGATTGAAAAAGCACATTGAAAGTATAACTTTTTTAAAACAATTTTTTCATTTAATTCAGCCATATTAAGCAAATAATCAACGTCGGTGAAGGTAATGGGACGAAATATCACTTCCGAGGCGATCTGGATGTAGCTATCTTTCCGAAGCTTTTAGCTGAGGAAAGATAGCATATACATTCAGATCGCCGAGGAAGTGATATTTCGTCCCATTGCCTGAAACCAAAAGTTGATTATTTGCTTTATATTCCACATCTGATGCCAACAATCTATAAAATAAATGACAATTTAACGTACAAAAGCATTCGTGTCGGTGCGGCTACAAATTCACGCGACGCTCCGAAACCCGGAAGCAAATTGACTTTGTGAACGTTGCTACAGTATATAGACTCTACAAATTCCAACGAACACTAGAACATGGTGATGCAAATTGTTAAGATTTTGACGGAAAAGCAAGAAGTAATCGAAATTCTCTTACCTGTGCGGTATCGGTGAGAACATAGGTCCTCCGAGAATACTCTTTAATTGTAATAAATTACAGGCAAGTGAAATTCTAGGTCAATTTTGGTACGAGGTGGTAGAGAATTGCACACTTGCTTTGGTGAAGTACTGTGTGGGGGAAATGGAAGGCCTGCATTGCTTTGTACGTACGCGCGCGGCGCAGCGCGCTATAACCAAAAATTTTAATTTCCGCGCGCGCACCGCGGTGTCGTCTGCGCCGATAGTCCGAGCTACGCACTTTTATTTCGCGCGTACTCAAAATATTGATCACGCGTTTGGACTGTGAGGAGTGAAGAGATCAGCGAAACCAAAAAGTACTATCACCTAGAGTGTAACGAACTTTCCTTCTCAAAAAAGTACTATCACCTACAGTGTAACGAACTTTTCTTCTCAGGTGATCAGATGGGGAAAAACTACGCTTCATCACGTGATCAACTCTTGACCAATCATATAGCAACATTCTTAGTATGTGGAATATAAAGAAGAATATCACAGACTGCTCATGTTGTGCAAGTTGTGCAAGTATTAGACAGTTTATACTCATAACCATAGTCCACAAATAACGCGTGTTTCCTCAAAACTAGTAGAAATTTTAATACTGGTGAGTGGTCTTGGTCTTGGTCTTGATCTCATAATTTGGTGTTCTTGGTCTCGGACCTCTGTTCTTGATCTTGAACCAATTTTTTTGGTTCTTGATCTTGGTCTCGGGGTGTTTGGTCTTGGTCTTGATCTTGGTCTCGGATGGTCTGGTCTTGACTACAACACTGTTGAGTATTGGAAAGCCTTTTTTAGAAAATGGTAGGATCATAATATATGGTATTATATTCCACATACTAAGAATGTTGCTATATGATTGGTCAAGAGTTGATCATGTGATAAAGCGTAGTTTTGCCCATCTGATCACCTGAGAAGGAAAGATCGTTACACTCTAGGGGACAGTACTTTTTGGTTTCGCTGATCTCTTCACTCCTCACAGTCCTAACGCGTGATCAATATTTTGAGTATACGCGTGATCAATATTTTGAGTACGTGCAAAATAAAAGTGCGTTGCACTCGAACTATCAATTGACCAACAGTAGCTCCTGCAGACGCGTCATAACGAGCGTCCTAATGCATGTTCCCCGTGGCAGCGGCTCGGGATTAGGTAGAGAACTAAACATTACTTTTGTACATCAAATTGTCATTTTTGGTATAGATAGTTGGTTTCAGATGTGGAATATAAAGCAAGTAATCAACTTTTGATTTCAGGTAATGAGACGAACTATCACTTCCTAGGCGATCTGAATGTATACGCTATCTTTGCTCAGCGGCGCTTCGGAAAGATAGCTACATCCAGATCGGCCTGGAAGTGATAGTTTGTCCCATCACCCTCACCAATGTTGATTATTTGCTTACTATCTTAACAATGTTAATTTTTTTTGTATGCTCACTCATCTAACTTGCTTGGTACATTTTGCTTGTATGGGCAACATCATCATAGAGTTTGTTCTTTCTTCATAGCTCTATGAAAGTGAAGTCCTTTGAGGGCCGCCGTGTTCTTGTGACCGGAGGAACAGGCTTTGTTGGCATTCACCTTGGAAGGGCTCTTCACCTGCTGGGAGCAAAGGTCACTTTGTTTGACAAAGGAATCCCTAAGGAAGATTATGATCCAGACATTGAAGTTATTCAGGCAAGATATCTAGCATGAACTGGAATCCTATTTGAGTGCCTATCTCACCAGTGTTTAAAGGGATAGCTCACCCTGAAGATAAGTTGGTATTAATAAAAGCAGAAACATGAAAGATTCGTAAAGGTTTGATGAAAATCTGTCAAAGGATTAGAAAGTTACATGAATGATCTTTTGAAATTTCAATTTTTTTATGTCATGTGCGAGGTGCTCTGTACAATATAATTACAACTGTATATAAATTGCTCCTTTTTCTGTTTTTGACAACAGAATGATTTTATTACATTCAGTTATGTGTGTACAAACATATTTATGATCATGTATCAAATGCACAGGTAAAGGGATGCATATATTTTTGAGAAAATACACATCTTGTACACAACATATGGATGAGCACCACACATGTGACGTCACAAAATCAAAACATTCAAAGGCCATAACTTTCTTTTTCTTTAACGGATTTTGATCAGACCTTCTTTTCTGTGTCTCCTTTTATTAAAACTAAATTGATTTCAGGGTGAACTATCCCTTTAATTGAACAGTCCTTTCTCATGAGCCCAGTCCAAAGTTGTGCGGGGTAGCATGACCAATCCCAATCCTAGGGCTAATCTCCTCTGATCTCTATTTACCAATGTTGATTGTTTTATTCAAAAAGCTGCCTCATGTGCATTAGTCCTCTAGAGCAGGGGATCACCAACAAATATTTTACGTGCAGCACAAAAGGGCAGCTTGTCACTCTTTGTCAGATATAGAACAACTATAGAAAATGGGGCTCATAGAAATGAAAAGCAATAAGAATGATAAAACTGGCACTGTTTCAACAGATGGTGCAGTAAATTACCGGTAATGCATAATTCACAAGCACTTTCTAAACCAAATGTGTGGCACATTTTCTACACTTTGGATCTCATTGCTCTACCATTTTCTTTGTTTGAATTATTCATTTACATGATTAAGGAAAACATCACTGAAACTTGTGTGTATCATGTCGGTCTGTGTTTTGCTGATGATACTGGGTTTGTAAATATGCAAGAGTTTCTTTTGTTCGCAGGGATATCTTCTATTCATGAATCTTTCCCAACCCCCACTTTCTGAAGGAAACTTGTCCATTATTACACCAGTGCCACATTGACAGTATTGTATTTTGTACATTATTTTGTCTCACTCAGGGTGACATCAGAGACCGAGATCTAATTGAAAGGTTGTGCGAGGGAGTGGATTGTGTGTTTCACATCGCGTCCTATGGAATGTCTGGCAGAGAAATGGTGAGTAAGCAACATACATGTATTTGCTTTCATGACAAAAATACTTTGTAGAATTAGCAGAGAGTGCATTGAAATCTATGTATTTGAAGTAACAGTAAAACTTCTCTTTAAAAACACATTATTAACAAATTTCATTCAGCCAAAAAGTTAGAAGTGATAAACTGAATTTGCTCTCTCTCTCTCTTTCTTTCTCTCTCTGTCTCTGTCTCCCTCTCTGTCTGTCTGTCTGTCTGTCTCTCTTTTTGTTAAGATATAGTCACACAGTTACATTATAAAAATACTGATGAAGTTTTAGGTCCTCCATGATATCATGTTTTGTATGAACTGAAGGGCTAGGAAGTATAGCCCTTGGTACTTCCTAGTAGAATATTAACGCATGTTTTATATTATCCCCCCCCAGCTTATTGGTTCAGATTTCATCGAGAGCATCAACGTTGGAGGGACAGAAAATGTCATAGAAGGTACATATCCACTGCTTATACAACTCATCAACAGATTTTCACATTATTAGTCTTGTTCGACCTCTTCAATATACTGGCTGGATTATGGATTGAGTCTAAAGGCGCTGTCACACCTTGGCGTTTTAGACAGCGTATGCCCGACGTATGAGGAATTTGGCGAATACGCTGGCGTACGTCGAATGCGTTACGGGTAAGTTTTGCATACGTTAAGAGTACGCTAAAACACGCTGGTATACGTTGTCATCCGGCGAGGTCAGCGTATGGCTCATACGTCCCGCATACGCGGGCCATAAGTTGTAGGCAAGTTACGCGATCATTGATACACGTTGACACACGTTGCTCGTAAGTTACTCATAAGTCGATGTACGTCGAGATAATGTCCAGCGTACCCTAAAACTTACTTCTAACCTATGAGTAACCTGCTTTGAACGTATGTGTAACTTTAACTCCAACGTATATTGACATATGGAGACATATGAAGACGTGCTCCGGACGACCACAAAACTTACTGAACGTGTTTATAACTTACAGCTACCGTATAATGGCGTATGTATCGTGCGGTTATGATTTGAATAGTCAAGCGGCAGCCTTTTAATAGGCTACGACACGTGTTCGTCAGCGATACGCTGCCGCGCGCTTTGCGTAAGTTAGGCTATCGTAGGGCATAAGTTGTGTACGCCAGCAATACGCTAAGCATTCGCTGGAATACGTTACTTATAAGTTAACGAAGCGTTCGATATAAGTTACTAATACGTTATGTATACGTCCAACTTGTTATGAATACGCTAAGTATACGCCCAGAGTTGAAAAAAAAAAATCAAAGTTCAGCGTATGCCGACGTTTTAGAGAAATTTTGATACGTCGGGCATACGCTGTCTAAAACGCCAAGGTGTGACACCACCATTAGTGGATTTGGATCTTAACTTTTAACCCTAACCCTCTCCCCTAAATATCAACCAGTGCTCGTAGAAAAAATGACATAAGACAAAAATGGAGTAGACAAAATGGGTAAATTCTGCTGCAAATACTTGGGAAATTGTAACAGATTTTCAATAATTACAGGGCCTTAGGTAGAGCAGTGCCCACACTGATGTAGCCTTACTTCCAGGATGTTTGTAATTTTTTTTTTAGTCCAACCATACAGTATGGTCTGGTATGCACAAGACTTGTCACTTTTCACTGTATTTTGCTTGTTTTCCTACATTGGAGGAAAGAAAAGAATGACTAATCTACTGCAGCTAGAGCCGTTTACTGATTTGTTTGAATCATAATTGCTTAGCTGCCTGGAAGCCAAGCTAACACTAGTTTCGTAACACACCGGTTTATCTGAATGTTGCAAATGACTCCATTTTCTATTTCCCCTTTGATCCCCAGCCTGTATCAAGCAGAACGTCCCCCGGTTGGTCTACACGAGCACACACAACGTTGTGTTTGCAGGGCAGGATATAGAAGACGGTGATGAGAGGTTACCGCTCCTTCCACTATCAGCAGTAAGTCAGGGCCATGTTGTAACTATTGTATCTTGCCATTGATGGTAACTACCATAGCAACAGCAGTAAAGCTGAAAGCCCATTGGCTGCTACCATGGTAGTTGCCAATAACGGTCACTTAGAACAATCGTGTATGTACATGCAACAGTGTCCAGATTAAGTGTTTCTGTTTTATTCCTTATGTGCAAAAGCCATGTCAGATGCGTGTATTTTTGCACTAGTGATCTACAGAGCTGGGAAGTAGTACTGATTTCCAGTATTTTATACTGAAATGTAAGAAGAATACTGAAGGTTTCATACAAAATACTGATTTCATAAGTTTTAGTCCATGGGTTGTTTTATTGTCTTTACTTGAAAATACTGATTTTTTCATCAGAATACTGATTTTCAGCCTTTAGAATACTGAAATGTTTTGATTAAGGTTGGAAACAATTTATCTGGCACAAGGTTTTACTCTTCATGTTCCCAGGTCCCAAGAAACAATATTTTAGATTTTATAATTGGCATTATTGCTTTGGGGTAATGTTTTGGGGTAATCTATCATTTTTTAATATGAGTTTTGCCGTCAATATAATTATATATTTCTTGATTTGTTGAAAACAAATTTCTGGGGATGGGGAGGCAAAGGTGAGACCTTCTGTTTATTCATGTCATCTGCCCACCCTTGACTCCATCCTTTCTCTACAGCACAAGGATGATTATTCCCGAACCAAGTCGATGGCAGAGCAACTGGCCATCAAATGCAATGGACGAAAAACAGAAAGTAAGCTACTGACTTCATGGATGTATGTTATCTAATGTTATTTCATGTGAGTGTATTGAGGGATTTTTATTACCTTTGTAATGATTTTGAGATGTGAAATGAATGTGAAAAGATCAGTAAATCTTGCTGGCAATGTATAGACTCTCTCACGCTCTTACTCTTAAAATGGCGGGACTATTAATATGAATTGTGTGTCAACTTACTATACAATGCATTGTACACTAATCAATTTTCGGCTAAAATTTTTATTTTTTTTGGGGGGGGGGTCTTTTTTCCGAATTGACTAACCAGATACTGATAATTTTACATTTAAAAGGTTCTGGTCATGAATGGAAATTGATTGATTAGACCCTATATATTAATTTCCATTGTTATCCTAATATGAGGACCTATGCCAAACCAAAGATAATTGTTTGATTTCCACCAATAGATGGCGGTAGTCTCAACATCTGTGTGGTGCGGCCAGTGGCGATTTACGGAGCGGGGGAGCAGAGGCATTTTCCACGCATTGTGGTAAGCAGGGCTCTTGCTGGGATTGATTTTAGCCATTGGATCAATGACATGTTCATGTTGGTGGAAAAAGGACTGATCTGCACGTTCTATTATGTAATATATGCACACAAATTTTCAAAGTATGATTCTCAGTGACTACAGGTTGTCATTTAGTTCCAAATCCGAATAAATGCTGAACCTTAAAAGCAGGGGTCAAAACAATTGTGTTGTTACAAGCACGGAAAATGGAAGAAAATGATGCATGAGAACTTCCCTCCCAATTATAGAACTGGAAACTGCCTCTGAGTAGAATTATATTGATTGCTAGATATCAGGTAGATTTTCGATGGCTCATCCGAAACCTATTGTGTAGAGACTGGAGACTGCAATATGCAATAGCGCACATCACGGCTCTTCGCACTGTGCAGTGATGCATTGACTTGAGGCAAGCGGCACATGCTGAGAGAACGTGGCGATACTGTTTATGAATGCAAACTATGGCTGTTATGTTTCAATTGTAAATAGGGATAGTTTTTAACTTTTCCTGAAAAGATTTGTTCAGCTGTTACTGTAAAATTTCATACATGTTGTAATTATGGTATACTGCTGATTCTAACCAAGTTTCATGACTTTTGCTAATGGACTACTCTGTCTATTAATGCTCAATGTTTGATGTAAAATGTTTCTCTGTTTCTGTTTTCTTCTAGAAAAATATGGAGCGAGGTCTGCTGGTCATGACGATAGGGGGGTCACATATCAAGGTCCCTTGGGTGCACGTAGATAACTTAGTCAATGGCCACATCCTAGCTGCAGAGGGCTTATCACAGTACAAAGACCATATTGCTGTAAGTATGACTTGGAGGGGAGGGGGGGGGGGGGTTAGAGGTCTCCTCCCAAGTTCAATGGCCTATCATCATTTTTCTGGTGCCATTTGTTTCCCTCTTATTCCTCTAGTGAGAACAGTTATATCCAAAAAATATTACAAACATGATTTAAAAATTAACATGTCACATGGATAGAATTGTTAAAAAATGATTAGAGGTCCTTACAAATTTCTTTCACTTTATAATCATTTATCTTCACACATTCAGATTTTAAATCAAATTTTAACCAAGATTTGAACTCAAAGAATAAGGCTTTTGGATGAAAAGTACAAGTCTTTAAAATCTTTCTCATCTTATAGATGTAAACAGTGTATTGTGCATATAAATATGATACCTTTCTTTCTCAATGTTATTACTTATTACCCAAACCTCTTCATTTTATCTCTGAACTAACTGAACTAACTGAAACTTCCCTCTGAACTAACTGAATGGAGTTAAAAATTATGTACTGTATAATAATCCAGTGGTAATTTAAACAATGGAAGCAGCTAACGGGGTACGAGCATCTGGACATGTTAGATACCACTGGTTGTGATTATAGTTATTCTAGAATTTTGATCTGGTAAGAACTCTTTGTTTGCTTGGCAGGCAGGTCAGGTGTACTTCATTGCCGACAAGACACCTGTCAATCAATTTGAATTCCTCCGGCCCCTGATTACTGGCCTGGGCTACCCCTACCCGAAGCTCAGCGTGCCTGTCTGGTTCATGTATATTATAGGTGAGTTCATGTCCATTCATTATTGGATTACTTAATATGTTCACACCCTGCTTTAAAAGGACTGTATAGTGGGTTTTTGTGGAATAGAAAAATAATTTGCTTGGCTAAATATCAATATACAATATACCACAGAGATTGGCAGCTAGCTAAACATTGTGCCTGCATTTGGCTTTGTGAGGTGACCCAGATTCCTTATTTTTGTACTTGATGGTGAAAATGCACCAGCATGACATGATAAGCCAATGGAAATTTTTGAGGGGAGGGGGTGCTCCTGATAGGGTATGGAGATGGTGCACATATCAGATGTGGGTGTGAAATGTACCCAGAGCCCTGGAACCAGTGGAAATACAACAGTGGTACTTAGGCCGATTTAGCCCATGCAAAGCACAACAGAGCCCATGTGAATACTTACTTTTCCTCACAGGGAACAATGCCAAACCTGGTTCAGCTAGCTCTTATCAGAGATAAAGAGGTCCTCGTAAATAGAGTACAGAAGTGGTGTTGTGTCGTCTGTAATGCAGGTCTCTAGGTCTAAACAGCATCCCTCAAGAGAGAGATTTGCTGGTCGGACATTGTCTAGCAAGCTAGTCTTGGGGACTCCTAATGAGAGTCTCTGCTGTGGTCACCGCTGCTTCCTCTCCCCACATAGTTTAGAACCAGTTGTGTTAACGACATGCTCTTATGACATCACACTTCGGTACTCTATAAATATCTAATTTGACCCTACCGGGAATAATAAGACTTATGTGCTGAGAGAAAAATTTATGCTAGAAGAGGAAAAAACAACATTTTAGTTTGCTGTTTTTATCCATATGTCTATGTTTTGGACACTAGCTTTGCTCAGCGAGTGGCTGCATTTCTTCCTGAAACCAGTGATTGACTTCCAGCCCTTGATGACAAGAACAGAGGTACGCAATATTTCCATTGCTGAAAATAAGCCAGGGTGGTATTCCAGAAGTTATCTTAAGTTTTCTCTCAAGTTTTCTCTTAAGTTCCCAACTTAAGAGGTGCCTAAGAGAGCAAGAAATTGGTATTCCAGAATGTCCTCTTAGGACTCTCTTCATGCAAATTAGGGAGGGTTAGAATCCACCCAGTGCGCATTCATTAGCCAATGGAGGGAAGTGTTTCATTTATGAACAGCCAATCTTAATCACAGCATCTCAACGGGACCTTCCCCCAGGATTGATGCTAACTTGGTGGTCGCGCAAATATGTGCGCGCACATCAATCATGTAGGTGCGTTTACGCAAATAAATGCTGCTCTTTTTTATTGTGTGTGTTATGAATGGCTATGACAGGGGGAGGCTCTTCTAAGTTTTCTCTTAAATCCTCTCTTACACACATTCTGGAAAACCAATCCGCCTAACTGTATGATTTGCATATATTTGCATAGAGATAATAGAAAATTCAGGAGAAAACTTAGAAGCGGACTTGGGAGAAAACTTTAGATCCTTCTGAAATACAACTTAAGAGAATCTTAGACTTAGGATAAGAGCAGTGAGCACTTAAGATCGTTTTGGAATACCACCCTCAGTTCATAGTAACACAATGGTCAGATAATCCACTGAATCAAATACTACTGGAATGCAGACTGGGATTTGTTCATGAAGCTGCTTTGGTTGATAGATGTAAAGACATTTTACAGCATGCCCATGAAAATAATAGAAGCAGGTGCACTACCTTCTCAGAGCTGAATAGCTGTTTTTGTATCTGCATGGTAATGGATATGAACGTGGCTCAACATCTAATGCATTTCCATTTAGCTCTGTGAGTGGTAATAATTCAAACAATAATTTGCTCATGCAACTACGAACTGGCTTATTCCTCATGTACATTTATTTTCATCTGCATTATCTGCATTATTTCAGCAGAGAAGAAAGTGCTGTGCTCAATGAAACTGATGCCAATTGTTATTTTGTTTATTTGATACCTTTAATAAAATGTTGTCAGTATCAGTTGTCTTGACAATATGCTTATATGCTCCTGTACTTCTCTACTATGCTTCTGTTCTCTATGATGTTGATCTTTACCACCACGAGCCATTAACTTTAGGTACTAAGAAATGCTTTTCAGCTTGTTTCAGAAAATATTCAATGAAATAAATTACTTCAACTCGAAGTATTGCCAATATGATGCTATAACATGCCATATCTATTTCTGTGCAGTTGTTCCAGGTTGCGGTCATGCACTATTTCAGTACAGCCAAAGCACAGAGCCAGCTGGGGTACGAACCAGTGGACCGCGACGTGAAGGACATGGTTCAATACTTCCTCGAGCGGGGCCATGGGAAGAAGAAGTCTGCTATATGGGTGTGGCTTACCCAACTCATTCTTGTTGTAGTTGGTTTGATCCTCGTTCTGTCCTTGTTTCCTCTCGTGGGATGATCTATTTTTCTCTCCCTTTCTTTGTTATTCTGGAGTTAAAGCTGTATTCGTGTTATCAGGGACCCATCACATAAGACTTACCATAAATGGTAACTCTGCCATCAATTGGAACTACCATGGTAACATTACTCGACAACTGATCAAATTCAAGGTTTCAATATATAGAAGTTGCCATTGGTAGCAAAGCTATCATCAATGGTAAGTTTTATGCAGTGATTTTGAGCCATCAGTCTTTCAGGTCATTGACACTTATTGATTGATGATGAAGAAGCTGTGAAACTTCTCAATTTTTAATCCGTCTCCAGCAGACTGGAAGTGCTAATATTCCTGAGATTTTTCTTGACCATTTTAGATTTATGTTAATTTTGACTTTCACACTTATCTGCCAAGTATTGGGCTACTGTTGGTAGGTCAGTGAGTTGAACTTTTGCAATGGATTGACCATTTTCAGAGGACCAAATGTCACAAATCAAATTGGTACTAGTTTCATTAAAGATGTGAAGTGTGTGATTTTGTATATAAAAAAAATCTTTTTCACTGTATGCCACAATAGTTTTGCACTATTCATCTCTAATCTAGGTCACCTAATTGAACAAAATTTAAAGATACCGAATATATGGGCACTTACAAATGTGCCCTGGTGTGAATTAGGATCAGAATTGCCTCGTTAAGAAAGTTTGTTACAATGGTACTAGATTCTACCACAGTACATCTGTCACTGTCGGCACATTTTCACTAATATAATCCAAAACCTCCATGGTCATGTCATGGAGATCCCACACGAGTGAGCAAACAGTATGATTGATATTAAAGGGATAGTTCACTCTGAAATTATTTTGGTTTCAATAAGAGGAGACACATGAAAGGAACATACTAGTGAAGGTTTGACGAAAATTGGTCAAAGGAAAAGAAAGTTATTTGATTTTAAAGTTTTTATTTTGTGACGTCACATGCGAGGTGCTCTCCCATATGTTGTGTACTACTTTTTCAATCAATTGCATTTTTATGTCCTTTGATGAAAGAATACATTCTTTTCATAGCGATATGTGTGTAAAAACATGTGTCTAATGATACATGTATATGAAATGCACAGGTGAAGTGGTAAATATCCTTCTGAGAAAATTGATATTTTCCAAAAAAATTGTACACACCATATGGGAGAGCACCTCGCACGTGACGTCAAAAAAGCAACACATTAAAACACATTAAAATCAAATAACTTTCTTTTCCTTCGACCGATTTTCATCAGACCTTCACTAACATGTTACTTTCTTGTGTCTTCTTTTACTGAAACCAAAATAATTTCAGGGTGAACTCTCCCTTTAACCTAATAAAGAACAATCATGCAGGAGGGTGGTTGGGTGGGCAAGAACAATCCTGTTGCAGGCTGCTGGCTCTGGTCTATAGATCTTGTAGTATACAGGTTAAGGTGCTGTGTCCCATTTGCAGGCATGATTAAATTCTGTGAACCATACAGACAACCTACATAACCAGTCTTCAAAGTATGAAAGAATGTTTTTAAACTTCTTAACTTTTTTACTTTTTAGTTAGTTTCACGTTACTCTGCCTCTCTCCTTTTTTCTTCTTTTTCTTTATACCAGTAACTACTTTGTGACAAATTCACAACACTCATCATCACCCTTTCCTTCTACTTTCATTTCATCTCATTTATTTTTGGTTTAAACACTGGAAACTTAAGTTTAACCTTTCTTCTCCTCATAAGTGGGTCAAGTGCCCTAAAATAATATCACTACTTGCGCTACTGAAAATGTAACTATTTTCGTAATTATTCGTAGTATTTATTAGTATGTCTTTCAGGTTCAGTTTCCTTTTCAAGTGCATCTGGCAGTTGACAAATACCTGACAAGTTCCTCAACATTCCAGTAACAATCATGTGTGCTTTTATCTTGAGAGAAGATAAAACATTTAGTACAGTAACAAACTACAGTATTAAATTTAATATATCTATTGCAATCATTGTCCAAATTGAATGATAATTGTGTTTTTTTGCTAATAAACCAGAAGTTTTAGTAAAGATATTTTGTGGGTTCTCTTTTGCGAGATTGAAACTGCTTACTTCATGAGTGGAACTTGACTGTGTACACACCACCACCACTACCACCGCCATCATTAGAACCACCACACTTACCACCATCATACAACCACAACCACCATCCTTACTATCATTACCATAACAACCATCACCACTATCCTTACTACAGGTGTACTACCACCACCACCACCACCACCACAACCACCATTCTTATTATCAACACCATTATTACAACCACCACCACTACCACCATCCTTACTACCACCATTATAACCACCACCACCACTACCTCCATCCTTACTACCACCACCATCATTACAACCACCAACACTATCCTTACTACTACCACCACCACCACTCCCACCATCTTTGCAATCACCACCATCACCATCATTGCAACCACCACCACCACCACCACCACCACCACCACCACACCACCATCCTTACTACCACCACCACCAACGTTACTACTACCACCACCATCCTTACAACCTTAACCACTACCACCATGAATGTGCACAAGAAGAAGCAAATTCCTGAGTAGCATCTTTCTGAGCAAAATTCAGAATGGCAAAATGAACACACAAGACTCCTGACAATTCAGTATAAAAATAATTGTATTTTTCACGCTGGTCATGAAAAGCAAATCATGATGAAGCACCATTAGATGAGAACCAATATCTCAATGTACCATGTCTTCTTCCTCCATGGAAGAAAGTTCTGAAAATTTGACACTTTTAAAACAGGGAAGCCCGTTTTCAAAACATTTTGATAACTTGTATGAAATCACAGTCATAGCTTCACGAACCTATTCAGTAAAAGTGAAAAAAAC
The DNA here is from genome assembly GCA_963669155.1 of Arbacia lixula. Taxonomy (NCBI): domain Eukaryota; kingdom Metazoa; phylum Echinodermata; class Echinoidea; order Arbacioida; family Arbaciidae; genus Arbacia; species Arbacia lixula. Next base: position 16,623,359 of record OZ022579.1, on the reverse strand, counting down.
TATCATTAGGGCCATTCTCATGACAAAAAATTGCATGTGTTGATACAGCTTACTCTCGATATAACGAGGTCGTCGGGACCAGGGCTTTTTCCTCGTTATAACGAAACCTCGTTGTATCCAAACAGGATAAAAAACAATAAAATAAATTGAAATATGTGTGCTTGTGTGTTGATTGTGTTTTACTACGTTTTCATATCCATAGCCGTCTTGGAAACATGCGTTATCAAACTGAAAAAAGGAATTGGAAACATGCGTTTTCAAACTGAAAAGGGGATTCATTTTTGCTCAACACATCATCCTACCTTGATATATTTTGACGTTTTGATAACTAATTGCATTCAGTGAATTATAGACCATTACCGATACGATGGGTGTTATTTTGCAGTAAATTAACAGGTCAATTGTTATTGTAATCTTCTCGACAAGAAAACATGCGGTTTCGTTGTTTGGACAAACAAGAGAAAAGGCGGCGTAACGGGTTGAACGGCCGGGATATGAGGGGAAGGTGGAGTTAGATAAGAGCGTCTCGCTCGTGTGATAGGTTTTGCACAACGACGTAGCAACACCGTCATGATCGGCACTTTCTTTGTGGGTCATTCCAAAATTATTACGAGGGGGTTCCATGTAGAAGATTAACGCTGCCCTGCATGCTTATACATGTATTTCATTTCGTATTGTGATGATTTCCAGCGGTATTCTAATTTCAGGAAGAATATTTTATTATCTCTTCAAACCTTTCATTGTCATATTTTAGTGTGTGAAATATACTTCACCCGTCCGAGATCACATTTATTTTTGTCAAGAAACCCAATCAATCGCTGCTCATCAGACACACCCCCAATGCAGCACGCATCGTGTCATTGATTGCCGCGATGGGATCGGACTTGCAAACCATGTGCCCCGCCATGTGCTTTCAATGTACGTACGCTGTGCGAAGGAGTGATGTATCAGAAACTGTGCACCCCCAATTCAGCACGCGCCGTATATCATTGATTGCCGTGATGGGATCGGACTTGGAAACCATGTGCTTTCAATGTACGTACGCTGTACGATCGCGAAGGAGTGATGTATTAGAAACTGTGCACATGCTCCCGTTGTGTGGACGTGTTTTACGAGATGTGTGTGTGGCTCCTTGCGGTGCCGGTGTTTTCATGTCTCGATTTTTCCTTCCTCGTTGTAACGGGACGCAATTGTTATGTTTTTCTTTGTCTTGGGGTCAACAGAATAAGCTCGTTATAACGAAATCTCGTTGTAACCGTGCTCGTTGTAAGCGACGTGTTGCACCATAGGTTTGCATGTAGAAACTTTTGGGACCGAGAGATTTCTCTCGTTATAACGAAACCTCGTTATATCCGTGCTCGTTGTATCGAGAGTAAGCTGTACTTTGTGTCCTCATTACACCAAAAACTCATGAAGTTAGAAAGATGCCCAGCATACTCGATCGACCATTCCCAGCACGAAATTCGTTTTGCGTGCTACTGGAAGAGCAGACGCCGGAAGTCACGTGAGTAAAATCGCGATTTTTCTGCTGAGAGCGTTCACATTACAAAAAATCGCGAAGTTTCGTGCGATGTAAGAAAAATCACAATCTGAGTTGCGATTTTTCATGTGATGTTTTGGACGGCTGTTTGCATGGTTGCTAGGCAACTTTCACCCTAACTTGGCGATTTTTCTAACTTCACAATTTTTTAAGCCCAATGAGAATGGCCCTTATTGTTTATGTTTGAAACCACAGTCTACATTCATGCATAGTATTGCAGCGGACAATGGCGTGGTGCTGCCACTCCACATACTATTCCTATTACCCGAGTATGGAGCGGAGAACAGGGATGTATGTTGATTGCAGTCTCGGCATCGAGGCAGCAAGAACCGCAGATGATGTGGACCCATTTGAAACCTTGAAATCTAGCTATCACCATATTTTCGCTGAAAGTCAGATTTGAGCTGTATTATTGGGAAGGAAGAACTTGAACAATATTTTCTTCAATTTTCTGTGGTTTTTACATTTTGTATTTGGACCTGCAAAAGGGCTGCCCTGCCTTCATAGGACTGCAAATAGTCCAAGAGAAAACCCCCCCTCTAATTTCATTTAAGTGCATAGGGACATGCGCAGCTATGTGTTATGCGCTATACAAGAACTGAATATTATTATTATTATTATAACGGTGAAGTCTGATAGCAAGACCAGCAATTATCTCTTGGCACAGAGTAACCATAGTACTGTGATAGGCTGGAGTACTGTAGTAGGAAAAATCATGATTTTAGTCAAAACATATGGAAAATATTCACCTTTGTTTCAAACTAGAAGTATAAAGAAATGAAAGACTGGCAGAGAAAATCTTTCCTGTCTTTTGTTTAAGAATCAATACACAGCAGAGAAACTATAGTTCATGATTCAAAAACTGAAGATTCTATTTCTGGGGGTCCAGACGATTAAAAAAATAATGCGTAGAACAAAGCAACATCTAGACTTCAGCTGCGTCTTCAGAAGCCAAAGGTGAGCACTGACCATATTGGACATACACCCGTAAGCTACGACTTCATGTTGACCACTGACCACTGTCACTGGTCACAGTGCTACTTGGACCAGCCTGGCCATGCTTGTGTGGGCACTAACCACTGGGGAAGGCTTACAATGTCCGCAGACCTGCCCAGCCTGGCCTCAATCTGCCTCCAGATGGCGCTGTATCATGTCTCGCACTTCAGTGATGTGCAGCTGTTGCTGTGCAATATAAAAAGAAAGAAAATAGAATATCAGGGATTGAAACATGAAAACAGACATTTGCCTTCAAGTAGGTCATCAACCAAGGAATTACACTATGCCAAGATTTTGTGCAAATGTTCCAATTTCTAAAATTTCAATATTGATAAAACTTACAATTTGTTCAGTGAATGGGGCTGAAGTCCTCAAACTAGACAAGTACTGAAGAAACGGCGTTTCTTAGAAGACATGATCAACCATTGGAAGCTGAACGAATCAATTAACAAGGCATTAGCAATATTGTGTCTCGCCCACTTGCGAAAATAACCAGAAATATCCCTGACCTCAAATGACCTTTGACCTTATCCTGTGACCTCCAACAGCACCATAACATGAAGGTACCCCCAGTGCATCTATGACCCAAGTTAGGTTGTAATCCAAGCAACCTATGTGAAGTTATTTGTCAAAAGAGAGTCTTGCAGGTAAACTTTAACGTATGACCTCAAATGACCTTTGACCTTATCCTGTGACCTCCAACGGCACCATAACATGAAGGTACCCCCAGTGCATCTATGACCCAAGTTAGGTTGTAATCCAAGCAACCTATGTGAAGTTATTTGTCAAAAGAGAGTCTTGCAGGTAAACTTTAACGTATGACCTCAAATGACCTTTGACCTTATCCTGTGACCTCCAACGGCACCATAACATGAAGGTACCCCCAGTGCATCTATGACCCAAGTTAGGTTGTAATCCAAGCAACCCATGTGAAGTTATTTGTCAAAAGAGAGTCTTGCAGGTAAACTTTAACGTATGACCTCAAATGACCTTTGACCTTATCCTGTGACCTCCAACGGTACCATAACATGAAGGTACCCCCAGTGCATCTATGACCCAAGTTAGGTTGTAATCCAAGCAACCCATGTGAAATTATTTGTCAAAAGAGAGTCTTGCAGGTAAACTTTAACGTATGACCTCAAATGACCTTTGACCTTATCCTGTGACCTCCAACGGTACCATAACATGAAGGTACCCCCAGTGCATCTATGACCCAAGTTAGGTTGTAATCCAAGCAACCTATGTGAAGTTATTTGTCAAAAGAGAGTCTTGCAGGTAAACTTTAACATAGAAAAAGAGAGTCTTGCACATACTCTTTAATATATGACCTCAAATGACCTTTGACATCATCACATGACCTCTGACAACACCATAACATGAAGATACCCCTAGTGCTTCTATCAACCAAGTGTGGCTGCCATTGCTGTAACAGTTGCCAAGTTATGGATCATAAGAGAGTCTCGCAGGTAAACTTTAACATTTGTGACGGACGGACGACGGACGGACGCCATTTGGATCCCTTAGTCTCGCCTTCACCTCCGGTGGGCGAGACAAAAACAGTCAAATTATTCCATAAAGACCCTCTCAAGGGAAACAGAAAATGATGATTTTTTCTTTTTTATAGATGGCCACAATTACATACAAACTTGTCTAAATGCATTCTAGCTGAGTGATCTATACAGACAGGTGGTCTTTAAAAATGATGGTCTTGGAAGACAGTTTTGGACGTAGTTCTTAACCCCCTGATTACCAACTAATAATAGTCCTGTCCCAATTACCACACAGTTTCTGACCTATGGGATTAATAGGGTTCTAACCATGCTCCCTGCTTACCATGAGGGTTGTATCCCTGTGCCTGACTCGTAGTATTCCAGTCTTCAAAGTGTTCTCATTCAGCAGTATGGTGAACGGAACTCCCATTTCGTCAAACCTGATGCATAAAATAGGACAAGATGTATTGATATTAAACTATAAGTAAATCACTAATCCTTGAGACGAGAATGTGTTTTCATTCAGCAGTACGATGAACGGAACTCCAATCTCATCAAACCCGATGCATAAAATAGGTCAAGATATATTGAAACAAGTCTACAAAACTACAAAGATGGCCAAAAAATTCAACTGGGGGCTCTTTTAATACAAGATTATCAAGATTCAAAATAAACTTTATCTCCAATAAACATATCATAATGCATTATACACAAAGGGAAACAAAGGCAACATAGAAGATAAGCAATACATTTGAAAGTTCAGATTTACAAAATGTAATGTAGGCGACTAGTAATTAGCAGCTTATAGATCAGAAAACCGACTGAAATTATCCATGGCTTCACAAATTTGTTCAGCCCGATACTGTATATGACATCAAATTGTTGATTTGTTGGCTGTGCAGAATCCTATTAATGCAGAAAACCTGATATGAAACTAGACAATAAGAAACATAACTTACATGGTGTAATAGTTTTCCAGAGAAGGTGACACCTCAACGATGCTCCTCACATTGATGTCAGCCTTCCTGAACTCTTTGCCGAGGTAGTCAGAGAGCTGTGGAGACGTAATACAAACATGCAAAGAACATCAGAATCCAAGTTGAGAACAAAAATTGTGTAATTACATATATTTAGAGGGGGAAAATGGTTTTAAATTCCCGGCATCACTTCTTTTTGATGGTTAGCGTTGTGATTAGGGGTTAGGTAAGGTTTAGGGATATGGCTATGTATAATTTTGTGTCCAGGATTTAAGTGAGGATCAAGTTGGACTCAAAATTACTGCTGAGCGCTTGACTCGGAATCGTCCCTTTATTGCGAATACCTTACTCAAGACAAGACCTGCTTCACATCTCAATCAAATTAGATTATGCCTTTGTATTAAACTGCATAATACCATTTCATGTCAATGCATATTTGTGGTAATCTTTCATTTGATAATCTCAAACTATTTAATAAACTGATCCTATGTGATCCAAACACTTGAACTTTTAACATCTGATAAAAAAATTTACAAAAGGGGGAGCACTATGACCTTGAAAGGAGCCACCAAACAGATTACAGAGCTCACCTCTCTTATTCCTGTGGTGCCCCTGAGGGGGAGCATGATGACCTAAGAGATAAGGGAGCTCACCTCTCTTATCTTGGCGCACCCCAGAGGGGGAGCACAATGACCTAAGAGAGTAGAGAGCTCACCTCTCTTAATCTAGGTGTGCCCAAGAGGGGGAACACAATTACCTAAGCGACTGGAGAGCTCACCTCTCTTAATCCAGTCGTGACCCTGAGGGGGAACATGATGACCAAAAAGATTAGAGAGCTCACCTCTCTTAATCCTGGTGTGTCCCTGAGTGGGAAAATTATGCGATTACAGATTAGAGAGCTTACCTCTCTTAATCCTGGTAGGGGCAACATGACGATCTATGAGAATAGAGAGCTCACCTCTCTTAATCCTGGCGTGCCCCTGAGGGGGAGCACAATGACCTTGACAGGGACGAGCTTGAGGTGGAGGCGGAGGACCTCCCTGACCACGGTATGGCCCCTGGTGTTGGTTCTCTCCTTCTGCTGGTAGGCATCCAGGAGAACGGCTAGCAGGCCTGCCTCCAGGGCTGCCGTGGTCTCAATGGTGTGAGGGATCACCGGCTTCCTGCCGTCCTTCCCCTGTAGAAAGCACACAGAGGCAGTACTGGCCATCAGAGTTCAGGAGTGGTATTCCGAAATTCTCACTCAGGACTATTTCCTCTTAACTCTTAGCTTTTCTCCTAAATGGTATTCCGAAATCTCTCTTAACTTTCCTCCTAATCTCTCCCTAAGTATTTTCATATGCATATTGAAATTAATACAATTTAAGCAAATTCTTTTTATCAGAATGCATGGATGAGGGGATTAGGAGAATATTTAGCAGAGTAACCTCTTTTGATCCAAAGATTACACAGTTCACTACATTTCAAGTATCAAGTTTGAACCAAATTCATTGCACAGTTCCAGGATAGACCAGCAACTGGACAACCAAAAAACATATTCAAGCATAAACTACCTGCATATCAGTCTTGGTCTTCTCTTGCATCTCCTGTACAGGGACGCTGCCATAGTGGGCTATTCTCTCGATCGTATCCACTCCCCATGGGAAGTCGTACTGGATTTCAGCTGAGAGCATGTGACCGGATGTCTTCACATCCGTTGCGGAGAAGTCGGATGGCATACCAGCAAACTGCAGCGGATGGAATACAAGAGGTTGATGGGCGGTTTAAAAGAAATTAAAAACAAGAATTTAGGCTTGGGTTGATGAAAGAGAGATTTTTTTTCTGAATATCACTCTTTGGATCAAAAGTGAAAGATGGCTAATATTATCGAGCTTCAATATTTTCATATTTTCATTTGTTTACCTGCATTCCAACTAATTTTTGTGCTATATATCCTTTTTTTGGTTGCATTATATAGACCAAACCTATCTCCCATGATTTAACCATATTAGGACAAATTAAATTCTATCGCCTTCACTCAGGGTATGTTGACGAAAAGACCATTTTAAAATTAATTTTCACACCTTTCTCCACCATCGTAGCCTGTCTCGCTGCCACTGATCAAACCAAAGATTCGCTGCTTTTGGAGGTGAGAAAAACTGCATGGACATTTCTGTAGTCTGAAGTCCGCTATTGTAACAATATCAAGAAAGATAGAGAGATAGAGAGGTAAAGAGAGAGATATGTAATAAAGAGCAACAACACTTTTTTCAAAATATTATTAATATGAGAACTAGAGCAATTCGACTGCCACGCAGTCGATAAATATGCCTCCGCCTCTTTGCCAGCTCAATTTAGATTTATTCTCAGAAAATCTGTATGTTTTGGGGGCAAAACTTTAAATTCCAATGTGAAATGAAAATATTATATTCTGCTTTTCCATGTTTAGCCAAGTTTGGCAATGTTCATTGATCTTTGACCTCTTACTTCTTTGACTTCCAATCTACCCATTCTATCTAAATCCATCCTTGTATCAAGTTTGTTTAAAATTAGCAAATTTTGGCAAAGGCCATTGACCTTTGACCTCTGACCTTTCAGGAATTTTACCAAAAATGTCACTAGTCTATCCCCAAGTAATGATCTGTCTGTGTACCATGAATAATGAGAATTGCATACTTGGATTTGGATTAATTGTGAAAAAGGTCAATTTTTTGCAATTTTCACAAAGTTCATTGACCTTTGAGCTCTCACTTTTCAGGAATTTTACCCAAAATGTCACCAGTCTTCTCTCACGTAGTGATCCATCATTCTACCATGTTTAATGAGAATTAAATCCTTGGATTTGGATTTAATGTGAAAAAGGTCAATTTGGGGCAATTTTTCACAAAGTTCATTGACCTTTGACCTCCATTAGATTTGACCCCAATTTTACACACTTAAATGGTTTCATGCAATACACGCATGTACCAAGTTTGAAGCAAATCTGGTTAACGGTTCTCAAGATATTGACTAAACGGATTCGGGACGGACGGACGGGTGGACGGACAACCCGAAAACATAATGCCTCTGGCCACTTCGTGGCGGAGGCATAAAATCGACATAACATTTACAGTGTACAGCCCATCACCACATATTTGTGGTCTCTGGTCCTGTATGCCCTAAATTGGATCTCTGCAAGGGTGCAGAAATTAAACCTTATTCCACCCTTCTTATCAAGGAATGTACCATTTACACTTACTTGAAGATGAATTGGTCTTCAGCGCCACCTTGCAGCAGCAAATTTCCTCTGTAGCATGGACCTATTTGGGCCAAGCCGAATGGCAGACGTCTGTTCAGCAAGCACAGGGAGTTGCAGTACTGCTGCAGCATTCCTGGGAGTTGATAATAAATATGCAAACAAATGAGCGGTATTCAGCAGTGCATAGATTTGTACATGCACATCGTTAGCAGAAGCTTGGTGGATGGTCCTGATCAGATTTTCTTCATAAATTAACCTTTCCTGTTCTGAGCCCGCATATTTCTAGGCTGGCTTTTTCTCTGCTCTGATACTAAACAGTGCGATTCCTGCATAATATGCTGTACGGACAATAGACAACAGGCTATAAATACACTTTACATTCCTTATAGGGTGCAATTATGCCACACCCCTTTGGTTACCATTATCCCATGGCAAATGCTGAAATCCTAACTGGACTAGGCTTCACTACGCCCAAAGATCTAATCGTGAGCTACGTGTTAACCGGTTGCTATTTGCTAGATTTTCAGGCTTTGTGAAGCCTGGTCCACTTACGATCTCAAATTTTGCGACGGAACTGCAGTAACCAAAGGGTTAATGCTGAATTGTGTCCTAAAAGGTATAAGAAGTGTATTCATAGCCTGTCGTCTCTTGTCCAAACAGCAGATTGTATGGGTGTCCTGCTACTTAGTGTCCGAGCGGAACAAAGCCAGCCTGCAAATATGCGGGCTCAGGAGGGAATGGGTTTAACATTATACAAATGATGCACAGGTTTGAGTGGGTCGGTAGCCTTGCGTAAACAAGTTACCTCTGAATAGACCGTTTTCGTAATGTATGCAAAATGACGTCATTCATAGTTACTGTTGCTACCTCGGTCAAGCTTACCGCTCCTCGCCGCCTTGTCCGCATATCGTTGCGTGCGAATCTAGCGGGTCTCCCGAGGCTTTCGTTTTATTTTCAGTCGTATTTTACCTGAAGGAACGTTTTTTTTTATGAGAGGGAATTCTGTGATATCGTCGACATCGACATGAACTCTGTCAATTGCTCCAGGATTTTTTTTGAAGGATAAGGGTGTTTCTACCAACGGGTATTCGAAGGGTCGGCTTTTTCAGCTAGCGAAAGCAGTAGTGCAGCGTGAACACACGTGTCTCGGACACGGACCTCGCCGGTCCGGCCGTCCACAGCGTAGAGCTTACGCTACGTGAAAATGCAAATATAATTATCTAAAAAAAAATGAATGCAAACGTATTGGAAGGAATAGTTTCACATACTTACATACAACTTACACCGTTCACCCATAATAAGGTATACTGTATTAAGTTGCAGTTACACGATGGGGTTTGTCACTATGTGTTCATCAAACTGTTAGATTGTTCGGCGGCTTTCTGTCGTTTGGGCTGCGGGTCGATGGCTACTAGCTCTCTCTCGGGGAGCTGGCCGCACGGCTTTCGCTGCCTTACTTGTTTCGCGCTGCCAGACTGCGGCCGGTGCGGCAGCAGATCGGGTTGGTTGATATATTTTGCGGCCGGCCATTCCCATAAAAAAAATAATAAATACTTGGAGCAAATGTAGCTGTCTTTCCTGATTTTGTCTGTTGTCAAGTCCTTTCTTCCACATGCCTTGATCCAGAGTTGGCACTTTTCGAGTTTTTGTTTGTTTGTTTGTTTGTTTCGGGAATGGAAGAAATCTTCACCTTGTACATTTTAGGCCGTGCATGCATGCTGCAAATACCGAGAGCCCCATATGTGGCAGCAGTGGTTCACCGAGATTATCTCCGATTATTGCCTAACTTTCCCCTGAGAAACTGAACTCCTGACAATCTTACTAATTGTTATATGCCAGCTGTGTAAATCTGATACATGTATTGTCCACAACGAGGTCTTAATTAGTTCAAAGAAAAAAGTGAATCGAGTGCATTGTACCCGCGCGACCCACAGTTCATAAGTCACGGCAGCGTACGCGGCTGCACGGCTATAGCTCGCCGCAGCAGTATCGGGGCAAGGGCCGAAACGGGCGCTAATGGAGACGTAAAAATCACTTTTTTGGACGAATTCAACGGCAAAGAAGTTGTCTAGGGCTAGAGCTGGGTCAGAGTTAGGTTTACAATTAGGTTTAGGGTACGGGTTAGGGTCAGGGTTAGGTTTAGGGTTCAAATTTATAAAATAAGTGCCAAAGTATGGATACACTTATGAACTAGCGCCGCATTGTGTACTTAGTATGCGTGCGGTACGGTACGCAGCAGACGACGGGCAGCGTTTGTTTGTCCGAGGTTGCGGCCGTGTGCAAAATTAAAGGTCTTGTGCATACATTACGAAAACGGTCTATTGCCTGAACCCACGAGGCGAAGCCGAGTGGGTTTCGGGCAAAATTCAGAGGTAACGAGTGTACACAATCCTACTGACCCACGAAATAAACCTGTGCATCATCTGTTTTATAGAATGGGCCCTAAAATCTGATAAAAAAAGGGTAAAATCTCCATTAACATAATTTACCGGATGCATGGCTAGCCATGCGTCAGTATTTACCGGATGCATGGCTGTGATTGACCAATCAGATTGCAGAGATCCATCTTCATCATCAATCATCATCAATGATTGGAAAATCTGTCAAGACTAAAATTGTTGTCTTCTTTCACGTTGACAAGTCTCCAAATAACACAGCTAAAAATATGACATGATTTTCTCCATACACCATGTCAAGTGGACAAATAGAGTTTGCCCACTTCTCCGTTAGATATTACTTCCAAATTTACGTGTTTCACTCCTGCAGAGCGTTTGAATGTAGAAAATGAGTGTTCGATGCTGTAGGATAAATTTATACTTACTGACAACGTCTGAATCGTCCAAAATTTGTTTCAATTCTTCACCTAACTTTACCGAAGCTAGTCGAGTTTCGTGGGTGCCGCCATTTACGGTAAACATTATCGGTATCGATCATACTAAATCTCGATATCGATCATATTAATTCTCGGTATCGCGATATCGTCTTGATATCGCGTGCTGCCAGTAAAAAACAATGCATGGTAAATTACGGGTAATTAACCAATCAGATTGCAGAGATTCTGACACCCATTCTATAATTCCTGTTGACTTGGAAAGACACACTTCGCGTGGTCAAACCGTTCCTAATTCATATTAACTTTTTATTTACCATTGATGCATTTTTTCACAAGTTATACACACAAATTTCATAGAGTAGAAATTCATTCAAGACACAACAGGTTTAGTGAGAAGGAAAGGATTGCTGATGTGCTGCAAGACTGACTTACCTTCATGGAGAGATGATTGCAGGCAAGCCCGGTCACTAGACTGGTCATCAGGCCCAGGCAACCTACACAGGGATTAAAGGATTGTAATGTAATTCACTTTCTTACGAAAATGCCTTCAAAAGGGAAAGTCTACCTTGAATTCAAATTGGTTTTAATCACAGCAGAAAAATGAAAGCAACATATAAGTGAAGGTATGAAGAAAATCTGTCAAAGGATAAGAATGGTTTTTTTTTTTTGTGAGATATTCAATCTAGCACAATGTGGTGTTGCACTGATGCAAATGCAAGCGAAAGACACCTTTTACTCATTTACAAGAAAAGTCTCTTTTATTAGTTGCTTCCTTTTGTCAGAATAGGGCAGTATAATGATCACAAACTCTTTGGCTGCCTCTTAGCTGCTCTCAGAGTGTGGCTGAAGCAAGTGATGAATATTCACCTGACTTGCAGACCCTGAGTGTGAGACAAGGCTTGGTGGCTGGGCATCTCTCCCATGGCTGCCTGCTGACCCACAGGGCTAATGCCTCTGTGCAAAGCTGCATTCTCTACTCCCACCACATGCTCTTGGGAATGCACCATGTCCCTCCACCTGATACCACATTAGATAGATAGATAGATAATGGTTCATTAGGACTTTTTTGTACTTTTTAAAGTACAAAGAAACACTCTTTTTTTTACATGTACCCATCTCAGATCTAAGCGAATTGTCAACGTTGTATAGTAAAAGATGATCCACATTAGTGTGTATTAAAAATCTACAAAGAAACACTTCGCGGCTAGCAGGCCAAATTGCATGCAACTTTACAATGTTACAGAGATACTAAACACATCTACGAACTTTAGAATGGGTTATTCCATTAATTATGGGTGAATATAAATGTATCTCCATTCATCACATTATTACTAATTTTAGAAATGTACATTAAAACCTCAATAAATTATCCACAATTTTGGACGGAAATCATTATTACAAGATTGGAGGGAAAACATAGAATGAGTAAATTCAGTTAAAAAAGGCAACTTTAAAGAACAAAGTAAGAAAGCGTATTTATGGCTGCCTGTTAGAAAAATGTTTAAAAATGGCCAAGTGATTCCATGCCACACAGCTCAGTAGGGAGAGTATTCCATTACACAGGAACCATGATGAAAAAAAGTTCTCTTCACACAAGTTTTCAATAACCATGGCAATACATCCATCTGTAACATTTGTAATTTTGAGAGTATTTGTATTGTGATTGATCTGATTGTTTGAAAAACTTGATTGTTGTCGGTAATAAATTCATTTAATTCATTAATATGGCTAAAAAATAAGTTGCAACAAACAATGAGGATTCTATCTCTGGACAAAGTGGTGGTTCTAGTTGGTAGCTCTGCATATGAAGTCACTGCTCATTTGCATATTAACCGTTTGCGTGCCAGATTGACTGCTGCGCTATGGGATTTGTGTGTATTACTTGTGCGATTAGGCATCAACGAGGGCTAAAGAGTTAAAGGTAGCCCCTCCCTTTTGCAGACGTCCTTCTGAAAGTTCCCTGACTTTGTCATCATTTGAGAGAGAGTGCCTATATAACCTTTCCCTGGAATCGACAAAGTGTAATATTCGGTTTTGAGGAAATAATCTTTAATAATTGATCGAGCTTTCCTTTTTTTGTACCACAAAAATAGTTTTGTACCACGAAAATAGTCGCTATTTCAAAAAATAAAATCTAGATTTTCATTTATTTTACGGGAATTGTAGTAGGCCTACCTCTCACCTTAAAATTTCACAGTTGGTATCCCAAAGATACGTGCTATATATTTATGCAAACGTTCATGAAGTTCGCAGATGTTTGTAAAAGGGACTGGCCATTTTTAAAGAGTCTGCACTCATTACCATTCTTTCATCAGATTTCTCCGCAGCTCTACTCCCAGAGGGCCGTAGTCATAGCAACCCTGGATGCCAGATTCTGGGCGCAGTTGCTTGGAAGAGTACACGTAGCCATGACGACCAACCAGAGCAACAACTCGCTTCAACTGATCACCGGCGCCCATGTATCTTTGTTTTGAACAGCAGCAAAGACAAAACTTGCTCCTGAAAGAGACTGTAAAGAAAAGCCTGCCTAAATTTTAAAAAGATCCTGCTCTAAGCTGAATCACTAAACAAAAGCTAAACAAAGCTTTTATTAACACGAGAACCATGGTTTCTTCTTACTGCTTTCAATTTGCACAATGCCAAGCCTTGAAGAATATAGGGGTATAGTGTGTCCCATATGCAACTTAAGTCACAGCAAAACTAGACATAATGGTTCAACTGCAGACTATACTGTAACAATAACTAAATCTAGCACATTCACTTGATTATATTTATACTATATATCTCTACTCACCTTTTCCGGAAAAGTGAAATACAGACCTATTCTTAACTGTAATATTCTATTTCACATAAGTTAGTCTTCTGTAAGTGCTCAGTATAAACTTGGTGCTTGACCAACACATAGACGACAATCAGCTATGGTGATTGTACGTTACGGACAGATGCAGATTTTTTTTACAGATTCTTTTTGAATGCCCGAAATGAAACGGCTATTCTTGTCTACACGTCATCAATCCACTAGAATGAAAAATCAGTCTCTGTAGGACGTTGGATCCGCTGAGATTGCATCTGGCTCCTCTAACGCCCTATCTAGAGACTGAACATTACACCTGTACACTGTATCGATGCGGGTCGCCATTTTGAATATGAAAACCCCACCCGGTAATGGTAATGCATATGTATAAGTAATTTCAAGTATGCACAATTTTTTTTCCGGCTCGCTTGCCGTGTGCTATTTTTTTTTTGTTGAGCCGATTGACGATTTACATATTCATAAGCCAACAACCCGTCAAACAATCTGATTGGTCAAATTTACGTCAGACTCGATTTCTAATTTTGATTGAAGTAAATTTGTTGCATCATAGCTTGAAAGATGTTACATTTTTAAACGAAGTAGCTATGATAATTCCAAAATCCGTTTTCCCATAGACTTTCCACTATTCGGGTAACTTTCTAAACGCATTGAACTTGTACAGAGTACAAGTTCGCCAATGCGCGTGTGGTATGCATATACCGTCTCTATTCGGGAGGTCCCGTCTATCAATGCACTGCTCACTTAAATGCCCCACTGTGTAGTCGAGTCATGCTGGTAGTGCAGAGAGGTGACGTAATGAACAAATTCATTGCTCTCCTAGATTCTTACTTCAGTATTTTGAAACGAGCCAGGGTACAACATACATCCCTCAGGTATATGAACCACTTAATTTTTAAAGTAAAGTCTAGATGTTGTAGTTAAAAACATTAACAAATGACGTCAAATGCACTGAATTGGTTTCTGATGACCGTTCCAAAAATTAATTAATAAGTTAAATTATGGTCGTGGTGAATGTAATTCCACCCAGTTGAAGATAATTTCCAGTGTACACTAACAGTATCCAAACACGTTATATGTAAGTGACTTCAGCAGATACATGACTCTCCACTCCAGTCTAGACAGGTACACAAATTGCCACTGAATTAGCAACCACAGCGTGCAGCATGTATTCATCGGTCACTCGAGCTTTTGCCACGCCGTGCCTGCCCGGTCGGTTCTGCAGGACTATGGCTAAAGAGTGACGTTGCCGTCACTGGCCTAGCAGCGCGGCGACAGTGAATGTGAATGTGATGCTGTTTTATTTAAGCCCATTTTTAGAAGGGATGATTTGATCTTAACCCAATAGAGTAAATTAACAAAAAATGAATACAAACTTGTTTACGCCAAGTAGTCGTTGAAGTTTCACCTTTTTCTTGGCGTGACTTGCACGTGTTGATTTCGGTAATGTTATTGTGGTGAAATATGTCTCGTGTATAAAATGCACGGACACACTAATATAGTGAGTGTTGGCCGCGTAGCCTAATGGATAAGGCGTCCGACTTCGGATCGGAAGATTGAGGGTTCGAGTCCCTTCGTGGTCGTGACTTTTGAAAAAAATTGCATCTTGTTTTTTTTTTCTTTTTTTCCACGTTCTGGATGTTCTATTGTACACATCTTGTCAGTTGTTATCTTAAACTGTTTATTTTCAACAATTGTTATCGTCGAAATTACTTGAGTATATCAATCTGAAAAACCCTATCCTATAATAATATTATCGTCTGTGTATATCGTCTCTCAGTCATTATTATTTTGACTGGGTGCATCGCTTCACGATGGTTGTATTCCCAGTATTACCTTCCAGCCCTACATGGCGACGGGTCTCGATCATCTCTTTGAAGAAGTTCTTGCGCTTGATGGAGTTCGGACATGTGATGCTTTACCGTCGGGAAACTAAACGGTCCGTTACCACGCACCTTTGATTGAGATATTATGACTGGCCCAACTCGTTTACTTCTGGATTACTGGTTGGACACAAAGCTTTTTCTCTTTCCCTCCAAGCATGACCATATCAGAGCGAAGTTCAGCCACTGAACTATACCACGACGTAGTTCAGTGAGTCCAGCACATGGGGCAACATGCACAGAGTACTGTTACGTAATATAGTATTCAAGCTAGGATCTCGAATAAATCCGTCTCTCCGTCGGGTGAGATCACCTTAGCCGCAAGCAGTGTCATACCTAGCATTTTCAACAATGATATCGGATTCTATAAGCTACGAATATTTTCAGCATGAAGCCACGCCTTCCAGCACATGCTGCAGGTATATACTGTTGTTTGCCTCTGCCCCAGTGACCCCCAGTGACCCTATGATCAGCGTCCTCGATGCCATTTTTTTCCCTTTTTTAGAATTCTACCCCCTTTATTTTCAAGATCACTCTATTGTCATTCAGAAACGATGAAGGAATATAAACATACAAAGCCCAGGAAAGCTTAATTACTACTAGATGCAGGGCGAGATATACACAGTAACATCGAAAGAGAAAACAAATGAAAACACAACATGCGTACATAATATCAAACATTCATTTAAACAGTTTATATAAATAGGATATACAAATTCCATTATTGAATACATGCATTGAATTATGTTTAGTAGTAGAATGTCATTTGCATATCTGCACCCAATATTTATCGTTTCTTGTAAGTTACGACTATTTCAATATCTATATTGATGATTTGTAGGGGGAGAAAATGTAGAGCCTTCTTCTGTTATGGAGAGTAATGCCAAAAGAGTAACAGCTATAGTTATTAATCACATGGACATTATAGTTAACATATCCACACAGGGGCGTAGACAACGGGGGGGGGGGGGGGGGGGGGATGAGGGGGATGCATCCCCCCCATCTCACAAGGTGGGGGGGGGGGGGATGGCATGTACAATCATCCCCCCCATGTTTGGGGGAATGAACGGTTTGCTTACTTTATTAAGTCAAAATGATGACAATAATAGTAAAAATGATAATGATAACAATTATAATATTAATGATAACAATTATGATGATGATAATAATCCTCATCATTATTGTAATTTTGTTTATTGGTTTTAGCCGCATTCACACGGGGAAAGCCAATTCAGACGGTAAAAAGAGAAAATCTTACAAGTATTTTGTGTTTATCTTGTGGTTTGTCTTCACTAAGCAAAATAGCAAAACTTTTTATCGAAGAGGTTTTGGGCAAAATAATTTGGCAGGATTGTTTCTCACGTTATTGACTAACTTCTGTGTGAAAATAACATTAATCCAATAAGTCATGCGTGAGTGGGCAAATTTAAGATGCAAAAAGTAACTTTTCAAAAGTCACAAGGGTAATTTGGGGTTTCTGTCATATCAATTTTTGATGAATTAAATTTCTGGTGCATAACTTATGTCCTTTCATTGTTTATCATCCATCTCTCGATGCACCTACACCTATCCTGACATTTAACCAATTGTTCTTGTTGAGTGAGCACCGTTTACAAAAATACTCGTTCCTCTTGAGCCCTTTATTTTTGTGAAAAATACAACTGGATATTTTAACAAAGATGTAACATGACCTGTTATGTAAACATTAAAAGGCATTTCCGTGTCATGGTTGAGTGAAAACACTTTAAAAATTGCATAAGAAATGCCAAAATGTACTGTTAAAACGGCATAAACAATTACCCTTGTGACTTTTGAAAAGTTACATTTTTGCCTTTAAAATTTGCCCACTCATGCATGACTAATTGGATTAATGCCATTTTCACACAGAGGCTAGTTAATAAGTTAAGGAACAATCCAGCAAATTATTTTGCCCAAAACCGCTTCGATAAAAGGTTATGCTATTTTGGTGAGGGGGCTTACTTTTTTGTTGTGTTTAGGAAACAAAAACAAGTGGTGAGTCTGCTAAGCAGGAGGCCTTGCCTACCTTAACTTTTTAAGGCGAAAATATATGTGAGTGTGTCCCTTACATAATTCACAGCGTGAATTGATTTTCGGATTCTAGGATGGCTCATAATAAGAAGTTGAAAACATCAAAGATCACTTCTTTTTGAAGCATACTGAGAAAGAAGAACATGATAACGAACAGCCGTCTACATCAAAATCGGATGATGTCGGAGATAGGCCTGTTCTTCCGGAAGTTCAAACAGAAGAAAGTGCTGTTGAGTGTGATGGAGCATCTGAGGCGAAAGATGATGATGAAACTGATGACTATATAGGTTAGCCCCAATCACCCCAACTTCTTCCATTCCCGTACTAGAAACTAAACCGCAGAAAATTCTGTTTCAAGTCAAATGGTACCCAAACTACCCCTGGATCCATTACGAACCCTCCCTGCAAAATATGTGTCAGTCCATTCTGTACTCGTATGCCACGGTGTGTAAATCTTTTCGAAACTATGACTGTCCATTTAAGGCGTAGTATGTGTGTGTGTGTGTGTGTGTGTGTGTGTGTGTGTGTGTGTGTGTGTGTGTGTGTGTGTGTGTGGGTGTGTGAATATGTGTGTGTGTGTGTGCGTGCACGCTTGTGTGCGTTATTTTACCTCATTAAGTATGCATCAGATTGCACGATTTCAACTTCAAAATTGCAAAAGCTCCCTACCGTGGGAGGGGGGACACCCCCCTCCCACATCCTCCCCCGGCTCGGTCGCTTCGCTCCCTCGCTCGGGCGCTTTCGCGCCCTCTCGAGGGTTGGCAGCCCAATCATCCCCCCCAGGTGAACGTACCTGTCTACGCCACTGTATCCACACCTGTCACGTAGTATTCTCAAAACATTGAATTAATTATAATGTCTCCTGTTAGACATACAGGCACAGATTAACTAAATTAAATTTACGAGTGTTTGAGCGGATTTTCTGTTGGAATTCATTCAGGACACTACGGCGGTAGGCCTATAAGATTGACCAAAAACATATTATTCCCCCTTTCTCCTTCCCCTTTTCGTCTACTGCTCGTATGATCGATGATGATGATAATGATACTACTGCTAATACTTCTGCTACTACTCCTACTACTACTACTACTAGTACTACTACTACTACTACTACTACTACTACTACTACTACTACTACTACTACTACTACCACTACTTCTACTACCACTACTACTACTACTACTGCTGCTACATCCACTACTACTATAACAACAACAACAACAACAACTACTACTACTACTACTACTACTACTACTACTACTACTACTACTACTACTACTACTACTACTACTACTACTACTTTTAATAATAATGACAACGGGTCGAGTAATACATTTCAATTTTAAAGGGCCCCTGTCATCAAAATGTATGTTGACTTCTGTTGATGCAAATTAATATGTATATAACAAACTCACTAACTGTTCAATGAAAATATTTTTCCTATATTTTAAAATAATTTTTATATATTTTTTTCTCAGCACTGATAAGCCCCGCCTCCAAAATATCCTCCAACTCACGATTCTTCATTGTATTTATTAGTAAAGGCTACTTTCAACACGGAAACTTGCGAAGAACGATCACATATCGCTTTGTGTTCATTATGATAAAACTGTGTTTTTAAAGGTATAGATATTTTGTTGAAGTATATCAGTTCTTATTTTCCCCGTTTAGTCACGAAATGTTTTTCATTAAGATAGCTTGATGAAAAATTGTTCGCGCTTACACGAGGAAAGTAAAAACTAGAATGTTTTATGTTTTATGATTCCACAACGCTCATGTGTATATCTAAGTTTGTTTTAAATTTGATAAAGAGGTAACAATAAACTAATGAACTAAATGCATTTTTTTTTCTTATAATATGTGAACACTTTTGGTTAATCTTTGACTTTTCATTTGTTTATATAATAGGGTCCCTGGGGAGGCCACTGCTATAGTCAACGGAAGAGGCATCCTGATTAAATAAAACATGAAAATAAATTGAATTAAATAAGATGATTGATTTTATAACTCCCCTTCCTTTTACTTTCTTTAGATCTTATTGAACCCCCAAATCTCTACTTCCCCGCCTCTCCTCTTCCCTCACCACTCCTCTTCTTTTTTTTCACACACCATGATCCTAGATATTGAACCATGCTTACTTAATATGCCTCTTTGCTTTGCATAATTAATTTTCACATTTTCTCGATCTGAATCTAGGTCTGACCAATCATATATCGCACACGTACATCCAAATCTAATGAATAAAGCAGAATTCCACTCACAAGTTAGGTTGGTTTTGATAAGAAATAGAAACATGGGCGAAACAGATTAGTAACGGTTTGACAAAAATCCGTCAGAGGATAACATGAGTTATGAATGTTAAAATTCTTAATTGTGACGTCACTTTCGATCGAGTTACCGTGTACTAATTCTTTTGAAAATTTCATTTTTTTTTCAAAATGAAAGGATATCTGTGCATTTGATGTATGTTTTTACACAAACAAACATACAAACATTTAATTCTTTATGAACAAAAAAACAGATAAGGGCAATGAATGGAATCATACAATACACAACATATGGGAGGGCAGCTCGCAAGTAATGTCACAAATTTAAACAATTAAAATGTCACAACTTTCTCATCATCCTTTGACGGATTTTCCTCAAACCTTCACTTATGTGTTTCTTTCATTTTTCTGCTTTAATCAAAACCAATTCAACTTCAGGATGGACTCTCCCTTTAACTCGTCCTGTTCCTCTTCTTGCCCTGGGTGATTTTTATGTTTCACTGGTTCAACTAAACATGACAGTGGCACACAGGTAAGAGGAGAAACTGAAAGCCCAAAATCTGCCTCGAGATCTTCTACTTCATTCATTTTACACGTACCTCTATTCTGTGGAAAACTTAACGACCTCAATCTTAATCTGCTCAATTCGCCTAAAGGGTGTCAAACGGGCAGGGTTCCAAGGTTCGTAGATGGTCGTTAATACAGAGAGGTTGGTTTTAGTTCATATAGCTACATTAAGACACATAGCTCTATGTTTTAGTTATTTCTTTGCTCTGTCTGTTATGAAAATTTGTTACGTGAAATAATTTCATCAAAATTATGACAATGACACAGTCTTGTATCCATCACAAGACAGGAATAACCGTCTCATTCGTGGCATTCTTTAATCAAAATGTTTGGACATAAGCCCGAATAAATAGGTAGGGACGTTCAGAGGAGCCAGATGCAATCTCAGCGGATCCAACGTCCTACATAGACTGATTTTCGGTCTAATCCATCACTTGACTGTTAATGTTTGTATTTTTAAACACAACAAAAAAGTAAGCCCCCCCCCCCTCCAAGCAAAATAACATAACTTTTTATCGAAGAGGTTTTGGGCAAAATAATTTAGCAGGACTGTTCCGTAACTTATTGACTAACTTCTCTGTGAAAATCACATTAATCCAATTAGTCATGCATGGGTGGGCAAATTTTAAAGGAAAAATGTAACTTTTTTCAAAAGTCACAAGGGGAAGTTGGGGATTCTGTCATATGAATTTTTGATGAATTCCATTTCTGGTGCATAATTTCATTGTTTATCATCCATCTCTCGATGCACCTACACCTATCCCGACACTTAACCTATTGTTCTGGTTGAGTGAGCACCGTTTAACAAATACTCATCCCTCTTGAGTTTGAAACTTTTAAAAACCCTTTATTTTGTGGGAAAAAAAGCTGGATATTTTGACAAAAATGTAACATGACCTGTTATGTAAACGTAAGAGGTCATTTTCGTGTCATGGTTGAGTGCATACACTTTAAAAATCGCACAAAAAATGCCAAAAATTAAGTTAAAAGGGCATAAACGATTAACCTTATGACTTTTGAAAAGTAACATTTTTGCCTTTAAAATTTACCCACTCATGCATGACTGATTGGATTAATGTGATTTTCACACAGAAGTTAGTCAATAAGTTAAGGGACAATCCTGCCAAATCATTTTTCTCAAAACCTCTTCGACAAAAAGTTATGCTATTTTGTTTAGGGGAGGGGGGGAGCTTACTTTTTTGTTGTGTTTATTATGTAAATGTCTAATAATCAAATACATGTACAAACAACAAACAAGCATAGACCAACATTTATCTGGCACACAGAAGTTTCATAAGATTAACACAGAATAACCACACAGTGAGGAAACCATATTGTTAAATTTTAGGTATTAGACAACACCTGTCTTTGTATTTAATGATAGTAGAGTACATTTCACATTAGATTTTCTCATTTTTTTTTTTTTAACTTTCTTCAGCTAAACCTCTACATAAAGTGCAGTTCAGACAACACACAGTGACAGCATATGTAATAGTTTCTCTTATAATCTATACACTTACTATTGTGCAAAGAAAAAATAATCAATTCACAATTATAAGATGATCTCCCATGGATCACAAACTCATACATTATCTGTAATAATATACAGTAACACCATTTAGAAAAAAAGAACATACAGAAAAAAAACAAATACAAATTTATTGTGGCTTTTTCACTCTATACATAGGAACATCCTTGTACTCACAAATTATTTATAATTTCTATCTACAACATGTAGCAATAAAAATGCAAAGTACTTGAACACTTCTCTCGAAAATTGTTCTGAAATTCAACATTCTGTTAAAAGCACACAAATCAGTTTCATGGATAAAAAAGCAGCAGGAACCGTAACAAGAAGAGAAGTGACATAAAATGACTTGTGCTAAAACCCCATTAACCAACATGTAGATACTTTCATCAACCTGTACTGCATAATGTTTATATAGGGCATCACAAGAAAGATAAGACAACGAAAAAAGAAATGTCCTCGACAATTTAACACGCCATAAACTTATATATCTCACTCTTGTACATTCCTCAGAAAAATAAACATTGAGAGTGCGTAACCTGTTTCATTTCATTTATTTTCAATGGTTGGCTTGGTATGCTAAGATAAAGGGTCGCCTTTATACCCATTTCATTGTTCAAATGAAAACAAAAAATGAACTACACTGTTCAATCATAAATGCGGTAAACATGTCTGTCATTGTGAAAAGATACAAATTAACCAGCAGAACAAGGTACACAGATGACTTCAAACATTTCATTTGGTTTTACCTTGCGTTATATAAATGGCCAACACCAGGTACTCATTTGGTAATGTATCTACCAGTACTTGCTCAGAGATCTGTGTTTTAATTGCCTTTAAGTATTGATTTTGAAATAAAAGAATCAAGCCAAGCCTGTACAGAATAGTACACATATATATATGAATCTTCACAAAAGAAGAACATCTACAGTATGTTACAGAAAGCAACACATACATCTAGATGCAAACACAGAATGGCCGTTTCCTTTTGTATCATTTGAATGTCGCTAAACCTTACAAACATTGGCAGGAAGGTCTGGTGTTAGTGCTAAGTAACAACAAATGTGGCCTCGACACCAGAATTTGACCTCCTGGGATTTACACCAAGTGAATTGTAGCACTTTCCAGAGAGTCTGTGTTTGCCCCGTAGACAAACATTATGCGCACATAAGAGCTGAAGGGAAGAGCACTTACACGCTCAGAACACCAACACTAACACCAAACTTGAAATCACCCACAGTAAATGGGGCTACACTGTCTACATGTATACATCGATGAGTAATAACTATGAAAAACATTCACAGTAACCCCTACCAAATGTACAAGAACAAATAGCGTTTATGTAAACTGTTATATATCTTTGTTAAATCTCTGTTACGCACAGCACCAATTACAAGAATGAATAACAATGTCAGCTATGTACATGTACATACAAGGATTACGGGACATGCCCACTAACACATATTCCTGCTGTCTTTATGTGTAAGTCATGTCACAGTGGATCATATTTAAACCAATTTTCTTCTACAACATATAATCCAACGTGATGCAGAGAGAGATGTGAGTTTTCATGCTCTCCGTTACATGCAGGTATTTCACCTAAAACACAGCATAAAAGATGTTGATCTAGGCATACAGCTTTGAGAGCAACAAATGATGATGGGAAAAAACAGTTTGTCGGTCTGGATCTTCATGTGTTTGCATTCTTCTTTCTTCTGTAGTTGAAGTTTGCGCACAATGTACAGTGGATGTCTTTCTCATCAAGCTCTGCAGCGTTATTGAATGTATGAACACTTGATATTCAGGAAATCACAAGTTAGCCCCACACTCAAAACTCTTCACAACCCTGAAGATATATTCAGACCAATACAACTAAACATGAATACAGTGAATGGTCACTCAATGTACACACAACGAATGAAGAGAGGTTATTCATTTGTAGATCTGACCTATTTCAGCAGGTAAGGATGCTCTGGTAATGTGATAGCAGGGATCGATAAATAGGGCATAACTCTGGCAAACTCTTAGTCTGCTCCCTCCATCTACAATCTAAGTTTCTCAAAAATTACATCTACCAATTTACAACAAATGGCTGTTTAGTTTGAAACTTTACATACCACATCTTTTTAAAAAAATATGTACTGGTAGACTCCCCTTTCCTAAGTTTGCATGAATATAGAATAGAAAACAAATGACACACTGGCTTGAATGGATCAGTGCAGATTGGATGCTCAAGTTGAACCCTGGAACAGTTGAAACCCACAAGCGGAGCGAGTGGGTTTTAGACTGTTTCCCTTTCAAAATGGGCGTGTAAAACTCTCAAAAAGGTAAATCTCTCATCATGCATCCAGCAACGAGAATTTATTGGACGCATGGCTATGGCAATAAAGACAACCCAAGCACATGCGCAAGGAAAATTTACTGGACGCATGTTATTTATGCATGGTACAGATGCACGGTAAATTCATTGATGCATGGGTGGCAGAATTCGCTCATTATACATACTGTACATGCCTTGCACAGCACAAACAGTTGGTCAGTAGAAAAAAAAATCCACATTACTTATCCAATCAATGTGCAGGGATTCTCTTTATGCATTTTACAATAGTATTTGGCTGCTAGATGCATCTACATACCTCCACAGAGAGAAGGATAGTAACAGCACTGGCATGTTGTCTAGTTTTCAAGTCACTAGATTGCTTGCATCATATGTATGGCAGACTCGTGTTGCATGTTCTACTGCTGCACAGGGACACATTTTTTTTTTTTATAGTACATGACTGTTCTCTTTATAGTGGAAGTACACAGGAAGAAAATCACAAAATGCGATCAATGTAGTATGGACTCCCTACATGCCACATCAGAGGTACAGATTGTCTCTACAGCTAGATATACACCTCAAGAGTTTTGCATTACAGAAACTTTTCTGGAAACAAAACGTGTGTACACTTTATCCCAAGAAATAGTGCTACATATTCTCTTTGCCCCCCAAATTGAAACCCTTCATTCATAAAATGCAGATAGGAGTAATATTTTACCCCAGTAAAGCATGGCTATCTGCCATTTTATATAAAATAATATGCCCTGCTCTCAACATTTCAAATGCTGAATCAACCACTGATGCCAAATGGCAAAATACCAAAAAGAATAGAAAATGGGCAATGATGATTAGAAAGCATTGTTGAATAACTTTCAGAGGACTTCAGCGAGCAAATATATGACATGATGTTATGATGTTATAACCTCAATGAGAAACATTATTTGTTGTAATACTTCTATTTGTATTCTACAGCTTCAACACATTCAGTTGTTTTTTTTTAGTAATACTGAAAATACTTAATTTGTCAGGGTGCGTCCAGAAAGCCATTGCAGCATTCTCTGGTGACTTGACTTATAACGGATCTGTAGTGATCATTTTGAAACGTGATCCACTCAAACAGCGAAACAATACTGCTTTCACTGATAAAGTAAGTTTGCATTGTTAAACAAGCATGACTGCAGAGATTTTTAGAAATGATCGTACTGAACAAATAAAAGTGTATTGTGTTTGTGAAATGCTGCTCATTCTGATAAGTCATATCATCTACAGGTCTGAGCTTCTTTTACACTTTTTTTTTTTTACACAAACATGACTGCAGAATTAAAGATATATGCAACAAACTCGTCATTTCTTGGCTGTCTGAAATGCTGCTGATCCCAGTAAATCTTTCATTTCTACATTTTAAAAGCCAGGCTGCATCTCTACAAGGGGGGGGGGGGGGGGGGGGGCCTGGCAGGAAGGGGAAAAAGGGGGGGGGTGGAGGATCTATACGGAGAGCTGCACGAAGCTGTTGTAGCTGGAGATGTTGCGCTTCAGGATCTCCTGGCACGGTCCCAGGACGCGCTCGAAGCGCTGGCGGTCCAGCTTGACACACTTGAGCGGTCCGCGGGCCACCACGGTGGCAGCGCGGGGCCGGCCCAGCAGTAAGGCGATCTCACCTACAGAGGGAGACAGAGGACACAGAGGAAAGAAAGTTCAATTCTCCATATTAATCCCATAATGCACCATGCAGCAACATCAACATTTTCTGATGAATTCGTGTCCGCTTCTGGGGGGTGTTTCACCAAGCTGTTCGTAAGCTACGAATGATTTAACATATGACTGGTGACCCTTTCTTGTCTACATCTGATACCCCAATTTGTTTCTGTTTCAACGTACTTGGGAGTTAATTTCCAACAATCCTCATCAAATTTGACAAATCATAGATGTTGCATTCAGACACTTGTTAAAGACAAGAATTTTGACTTGTAAATATCAGATTTCAACGGAATAAAAATCATTGAGAATCTACTTTAGCACAAGATAGGGTTATCAGTCGTGCGTAAAGTCGTTCTTAGCTTAAGAACAGCTTGGTAAAACACCCCCATGGTCTCATACACTAGTACAATGAACCAAAAGCAGACATGACTGCAATTAAAATCAGGATTTTAAAAATAATCATCCTTAAAGATTGTCCATCCCTTTGGCAAGCTTAAAATTTGAAATCGTCTATCACGATCGTAAATTGAAGAAAGTGTTATTCAACACCATTTCTAAGAATATAGCATGTTGAAGCTTTCCAATGTTTTGGTGGTTTTGTGGTGATCTGAAAAAGGGACGGGCTATCTTTAACTCTTTGCTCGCTTCGTTCGACTCGCGGCACATACAGCGGGCTGCCAAGTTCGACTCAAGTCACAGTTAGCGCACAATGCATACGGAACGCATTTAATTGTATTGTGCGCACACACATACAATAGCGACGTGTGCATTGCATTGTATACACCCTACACAACAATAAGAGGATCAAAGTATCAATAGGCAAGAAGTCTCCCAAGACAGGAAGTCTATTGAGAAGTACCCAGGGTCACTTTCAATAGAGAAGTTTAGTTTACTGTTAGCTTACTCTTTTTGAATGCCACATTTAAATCCTAAATTGCTTGGCTCATTATTCCCATCAAGACATACTAATGAAAGCTAAAGAACACATCTTTTCTATGAACTAACTTAGATAATAACCTTTATTAGGAAATATTGAATATAAGAGGTATAAAATACCCTCCAAAACGATAATTTGGAGACAGAATATAAAGTTAAAATTCTCAGAATCTATGATATTATACATGACAAAATTTATACCATTGGCAAGAGTATTGATTTCTGTTAGACTTTGCTACACATTTGTTTTCATCACGACAAACCAATAAAAAGTTATCGCGAGTTGAAGAAGACAGTGCATGCAAAACCCCTCTGAATGTGGCACCCTGAAATTAATGTGGCGCAGGGGAGATAGTGTGCGTGGCGGGCAAAGAGTTAAATGCATCACGCGGCAACATCCAATATTTGATGATGCAGTCATGCCCGTTTCCAGTCTCATACACTAGTAGAGCAGACTGGAAGCGAACATGCAAAATCAAGATCTCACGTAGCAAAAGACATGAGGACAGCCGATTCAATGATTCATTTCGCACATAGGGAAAAGTCCCATATTGCACCACGCAGAGCCATCCAGATTTGATATGCAGTTGTGCCTGCTTCTTGCGGGAGCAGGGGCCATATTCATGAAACCTTACTAAGCCTTGTTAGTTGCTAAAGTGCATTCAGCTACATGCATTTTTAGTAACTAACTAGGCTGGTAAGGTTTCATGAATACGGCACCAGGAGACCGTCAAAAACATGGATATACATCGTGTTGTAATTCCAATTACTACATGACCTACATAATTATATCGTGTAGTAATTTGAATTGCCACATGATCAGTATACCAGTAAACTAAACTTAAAATGGACATGACTGCAAACGATATCCAAATATGGCTGCAAGGTATATCATGGGGATGACTTTTCCTTATAAGCAATATGTGCTTTGTTCTTCTGTGGAGGGGTGCAATAGGTTAGTGAAATAAAGTTCCCTTATAGGATATGTTGCGAACCATAGTTTATCATATTGTGACATAATATTGCTGTGTTTTGGCATTAATACTGGCGAAAGCCCTGCAACAGAATACAGGCCCTGAATGAGAGCAAGCTGACCGGTGTCTTACCAAAGTAGTCCGATGGTCCCAGTTTGCCGACCTCAATCAGCTCCGAGTCACCTCCATGACGCTGCAGGACAGCAGCTTGGCCCTGTACAGACAGGTCAAAGGTTAAGGAAAAGATACAAGTATTCAACTAAAATGCAATAATAGCCAGCATAATACATCACCGCTCTTTAGAATTTGGTGTGGAAGGTTTAAATCAGTTTGATAATTGAAAGGTAGGGTATCCCTTCTGCAAGTCAAAGGTGAAAGATAATGTAAATATCACACCCTCTGAGAGTTTCCATATCCCCCCCCCCCCCCCCCATCCCCACTACTGTGGACCCCAGGAAGTCTACCCCTGTGCCCTCCCATTCAGGATGCTACCCCCACCCCCTCCTACTAGTGACCTTACCTCAACAATCATAGAGTAGAGAAGTTATCTCCCTGCTGCCCTTGGATCACACTATTACTGAATACAGTGGCTTGGTCCCCTGGGAGGTTTCTACAGCCCCCTTCTCCACCCCCTCTAACCCTCCTGTAGACCTCGGGAACTCTACTCCTTACCCCTCCCACTAGAGACCCTACCTCAATGCCTATGTAGAAGTCATTTCCATGCTCTCCCTGGATCACAATCTTACTGAATACAGTGACTGGGTCCCCTGGGAGGTTTCTATAGCCCCCCTCCCCACCCCTGTAGACCTCACTCACCCCTCCCACCAGAGACCCTACCTCAATGCCCATGTAGAAGTCATCTCTCTGTTCTCCCTGGATCACAATCTTACTGAATACAGAGGCTTGCTCCCCAGGGAGGTTTCTATAGCTCCCCTCCCCACCCCTGTAGACCTCAGGAACTCTACCCCTCACCCCTCCCACTAGAGACCCTACCTCAATGATCATGTAGAAGTCATCTCCCTGTTCTCCCTGTATCACAATCTTACTGAATACACCCCCACCCCCTACCCCCCCCCCCCCCCCCCTCAGGAACTCTAGCCCTCACCCCACCCACTAGAGACCCTACCTCAATGATCATGTAGAAGTCATCTCCCTGTTCTCCCTGGATCACAATCTTACTGAATACAGTGACAGGGTCCCCTGGGAGGTTTCTGTATCCCCCTTCCCCACCCCCGTAGACCTCAGGAACTCTAGCCCTCACCCCTCCCACTAGAGACCCTACCTCAATGATCATGTAGAAGTCATCTCCCTGTTCTCCCTGGATCACAATCTTCTCCGTGTCCTCAAACTGCACTGGCTCCAGGGCATCAGCCACCGTCAGTCTCTCCCACATGTCCAGGTTCTCTGCAAGATGGCAAAAGACACATGTTACTTAACTCCTTCTTGTGCCACGCAACATACTGCTCTATATGATTTGTGTGTATTACCAGTGCAAAAAGGCATTATGGCACGTACAGGGTTAATTTGTGTTTGTTGGCTCTTTGAGAGTTAACTCCTTCTTGTGCCACACAACATGCTGCTCTATATGATTTGTGTGTATTACAGTGCAACACGGCATTATGGCACTTACAGGGTTAATTGATATTGTTGGCACATTTGTGTGTATTACCAATGCAAAAAGGCATTACGGCACATACAGGGTTAATTGTTATTGTTGGCACATTGGGAGTTAACTCCTTCTGTGCCATACAACATGCTGCTCAATAGGATTTGTGTGTATAACTAGTAGAAAAAGGCATTAAGGCACATACTGGGTTAATTGTTATTGTTGGCACATTGAGAGTTAAAGTTGATATTTATTGATTTTAAATACGGTTGAATTTGATATCATTGTAAAGTTTATGACTTGATGATCATTATAACGCTAATCCCAAACTTTAAAACAAACCAGGAGCGCAGAAATATCCAAACAAAAACTACTAAAATTCCCTCTCGAAATCTGCCCAATTTACGTCCCGTAAAATAGGCCTTAATGCATGACGTAACTGAATGTCCATGATTTCATTCGACAATCGGTCACGTGCAGCTTTCGTGTACGTACCGAACAGCAAATTGCGTTTTGCGAACTAAACTATTTTTTGGACTTCAACAATGGATGAGTTAATTGGACCTTGATTTAGATTTTGAAATCGACAATTTTGAAGAAGAACTTGAAGACGAGAGTATTAGCTCTAGTGGTGGACCAGATAGTGAAATCGATGAAGGTGAAGTGGGAGATTTTGATGATGAATCAAACGCTCCTCAGGCTCAAGCTGCGAGTACGAATGGTGTTGTTACGGACGCTGTAGAGATTGCTTACCGGCATGAACCAGAACCTGAACTTCAAGAAGATGTCGATCTCGATCTACAAATGGAAAACTACGGGGATGCTAGGCCAAGGGGCAACCAGGATCATGCCAGGCTTGATCCAAACAGCACCGAAAATTGGTATGTAGTTGAAATGATTTAGACTAGAGGGTATTAATTTTTTTCCAAAACTTAGTGCGCGAGTTTGTAATAACCGTGGGCTCGATCCGTGCAATAGCTCAGCGTAGCCGTACAGCAGTAGCGCTAAAGTCGAGCTAGCTACCGGTCGGCCTGGACGAAACAGAAAAAAAGAACAGGACTCGATTGTTCTGTCAACAATCCCGATGAAATTGTTTAAGATTAAAACTACGATGCAGACATGTACATGTACATGTACTATGATACCGTTCATGTTGACAAACCAGTTTATATTTCGCGCAATAAGAGACCACAAGTATAGTACACAATGTACATAGATGCAAAAGTTGTTGTCAGTTGATTGTCTTTCCCTTTCACTTCAGACTGAACATAAAATGTTGATGTGCAGTTACGTGTAGAGTTACGCAGTTACGCGAGCATGCATTGTAATCATGGAATGCGAATGCACCATGCAGTAAGGCTATACCGTACGATATGCAGTCGCGATATGCATGGGCTATAATGACGTACGCGCGCGTGCATAATCGTACTGCAGTATCTATGACGTTGAACGTCAACAAATCTTTCGAGAAAAATATAAATGGGTCTATAGAGTGTTTGATATCTAGATTATATTATCTCAAGTCTTCTATCAACATTATTTGAGATATCTGTAAGCCTTAATTCAAAGGTCGTTACATGGCATAACCTCTACAAAACGTACAAGTGCAAGAAAACTAACTTTTCCTAACGACAGCTCGTATTAAATTCAGTAGACTCGACTTTGTATTTCAGTGTAAAACCTCCCGATAAAGGTCAGAATATTTTAATTTTTCTTACTTTATTATTGCTGAGATTATTTTTCTTAGATTTTTGCAAGACTTACTCAAATGTTGCTAACAAGAAAAATCTAAAAGACAGTGAAATATAGCCTTAAATGGTATATTTAGTCAGGACGATATACTAGAGCTATACGTATAAAACACGTAATGTAGCGGCTGGAGATGGCTTACGTGCCCATTCACCTTACGTCACCAAAAATCGCTCTTTTCGCGGACGGCAAACGGCAGGGTTCGTAGCATTATGAGATGCGTTACAAAAACTGTTTTTATTTCTTTTGTGTTATTTTTTAAGCGAAATAATGAATAAATTTGACTTCTACACACTTTCAGCTTTCCATTGATATATGGATCGCTATATTTTGGGATTTTCTATGAATATCAACTTTAACTCCTTCTGTGACTGACATCATGCAGCTCTATTGAATTTGTATTAAGGTTCACAAGTAACCAACACTGACGCATTATGACTTAATGAATGCCTCAACTATCAGACATTGGCTACTTCAGTACCATTTCTACATATTCCTCTGAAAGGCACATGGTATGACAGTACAAGATAAATCATCTTCACATTTCACAGTGGTCTGATTATCTTGACTTTTACAAACAAATTTTACAAATCCCTACCATGGAAGTCTTCAAATCCTTGCATCCTTCTATGTGGATGAAAATCTTTCATTGATTCAACCAAACCAAACATGATATTCATGTCTCGAATAACATCTACACGTACAACATCGGCTGGTCCACACCATCACTCCTGGAAGCAGAGCGATTGAGGGGCAAGGGTGTTTGTGTGCGTGTACCCCTCTCCTTTGGTAAGGGAGCTTTGTTGTTTGTCAACTGTCAATTGTGCAATCTGGTGCATAGGAATTCATATTTAATTCATAACAATATCACGCTATACCAAACACCCACACAACCCCCAGGCAAGGGTACATTTTTACCTAGAAATGAATTTTCTTTGTTTCTGCTCAAAAGAGACAGTGGTAATTTACATTAGGAATTGATTGGTTTTGCATGTAACCTAATAGAAATAAATGATTGCGAGTGATTCCAATGGCAGCATTCACACCCGCAGATCTGTTTCGTTCTTTTCAAGAAGTGCACTTGGTGTGAACAATGCCTCACCGGGCAATGAGCCGCTCACAGTTCTAATTACTCCTCCCCTAACTCCCCTGTGCGCAATACGGAGTGCCATGTGAACACTCCTTCCCAAGGTAACAATCCCACGAGGCTGTTAATTATCTTAATTTCCATCGCCGCTCTGAAAGCGAGCCATGATTTTCATCTCGCCCTGCTCTAAACGCTCTGATACTGCAGGATATTTTGTTGCACTTAAAACAATTTATTCAATTTCTTACAATGCTTTTCCCCGAAGCAGGCCAGACAATTTCCCTTGGTTGAAGGCAAGGAGAGGTTTTTGTCCGGTTATTATCAAACGAAACAAATCTAGTTATGACATTGAAAGGTACAAAGATGGAGATGAAATAACAATGCCTATTTTCCATCTCCTCCGCACATTTCAAGCAGTGAAGAAAAAGAAAAACAGCAAGAGTGATGGTGATATCCAGTTCACTTGAGTAAAATAACAATTTGTTAGTTTTAATAATAATATTATTACCCTGGCTTTAGCCAAGCAGCCGTTTTCAGCACTAGAAACTAGTCGATCTAATCAAATCAGGACTCATTTCTGCCAGGTACACATTTACTACAACTGGGTTGAGAAGGACAAGCATGAGCAAAACACCTTGTCTATTAAAGGGATAGTCTACCCTAACATATCAGTAAAGGTTTGACGAAAATATCCGTCAAAGAATAAGAAATTTATGATCTTTTGAAATTTTGATTTTGTGACGTCACATGGGAGTTGAGTTATAAAAACTCTCGTAAACTCTTGATGTGACATATCAAAAGATATGTTAAAGTAATATAAATGAGTAATATAAATGAAATAAGTAGCATGTCCCTAATATATTGATAAAGGTTCAGGAGAATGTCTGCATAACATCATGGTCTTGCTTCATTTTAGTAGCATATGTTCAACATTACACTCCTATCATACTCCATAAGTATACAATTGTGAAAATTTGAAAGTAGCAGAGTGGCAGTTTGTATGGCACACAGAAAGTTAAAGGGGAAGTTCAGCCTGAAATTATTTTGGTTTCAATGAAAAGAGACAAATGAAAGAAACATATGAGTGAAGGTTTGACGAAGATCGGTCAAAGGAAAAAAAAGTTATTTGATTCTAAAGTTTTTATTTTGTGACGTCACATGCGAGGTGCTCTCCCATATGTTGTGTACAATTTTTTTCGAAAATTTGCATTTTCTCACAAAGATATGCATCCTTTTACTTGTGCGTTTGATACATTATCAGAAATACGTTTTTACACACATACCTGTACGAAAAAAAATCATTCCGTTGTCAAAAACAGAAAAAAAGCAATTTATCAACTTATTTTGTACACAACATATGGGAGAGCACCTCGCACGTGACGTCACAAAATCAAAACTTTAAAATCAAATAACTTTCTTTTCCTTTGACCAATTTTCGTCAAACCTTCACTCATATGTTTCTTTCATTTGTCTCTTTTTATTGAAACCAAAATAATTTCAGGGTGAACTTCCCCTTTAAGCCGCAGTTTAGGTGAACCGGGTAAACAATGTGTTAAGTTTATGTGAATGAGACGATGTAGGAGTCAATGGGTTAACATGAACTGCCAGCTGATCCTATCACATGACCGGGAGACAATGGAACTTACCCAGGATTGACACCTTGGTGAGAAACTCCTCGTACATCTTCCTCTTGCGCACCTGGCTGCCCTGTAAAGTTGTCACAACAAAGGAAGAATATGACCGTGTTAGTTCCTCCATAGGCCTTTCATACTGTACGTGAGTGTGCACATGCTTTAAGTACTCAAGTGTGAGCATGTTGTCAAGACAACTGGTTTAAACTATGTGAGTTGCGTAAGCATGGGTGATCATTGCGGAGACTCTCATTGGGAGTGCCTGATACTATCCCATTAGACACTGCTGGCCCAGTACATCTCTCTCTTGAGGGATGTTGTTTAGAACCAGAAATATGCATGACAATGGATATGACGACATCACTTCGGTCTATATGCCCTTCATACTGAAAGTGAGAGTGCATATGCATGAAGAAGACCTCCTAATCATGAAATGATAAACTCCAGGCTTTGTCTATACATTCTTTATGATGTTGTTGAACTCACAGGATTCACCTGAAAATCCCATGCTTTTATGTCTTTTTATTAGATGTTTTATTGACCAACTCCCCTGGCGTCAACTTAAAACTCCTATGCTGTGTTTGTTATAAATGTAATAATTTATTTACCAATTTCCAGGCTTTTATTTCGGCTTTTATAAAATGCCACATTTCCATGGTAACATACCAACAACAAACACAACATGACAGATGACCCACTGTGTGCAGTTGACACACCAGGTGAAAATTTAACTCCTGAGAAATGTTACCCTGCAGTCATCATTTTTGGTAATTAGACTCATAGAAAGTATAAGACCATAAGCATGAGGATGGGTTATTCATGTTGACTGACAAAATATAAACAATTCTTCAAGGACTTAATTGACAATAACAAGAAATTAAAGTATGCATATTTACATGAGGAATGAGAAAAAAAGGGAAAGTGAGAGAAAGAGAGATAGAGATAGAGAGAGAGAGGGGGAGAGAGAGAGAAGGGGGGGGGGGTGAGAGACAGACAAAGAGAGAGAGAGAGATAAAGAATGAAAAAAAACAGTGAGAGAGATATGAGAGAAGGAGATATATGTAGGTATAAACAGCGGGAGATATATATGTCCTGAGAGAGCGAGAGAGACAGGGAGGAGATAGAAAGAGAATATAAAGAGAGATATAAAGAGATAAAAGATATAGAAAAAGGGAGAGATACATTTACATATACAACAAAGGAAGATAGAGACAGAGAGTGAGAGAGGGAGATGGAGAAGAAGAGAAAATAGAGAAAGAGAAGATAAAGAAAGGGAGGGGAGAAAGAGAGAAATGTGTAAATTCAAACAAATCTAATTCCATCACTGTCTAACAGTACTAGAGCGTAGCCTGCCATGGTGAGCTTCCACATCCTCCTCCTGATCTCTCACCTAATCTACACTTAATCTTCCCTCTACATTCCCCTCGGAATAAACCGCCACCCGACTGCCTGCCGCAGCAAGCAAGGAGGAGGGAGGGGAGAGAGCCGACTGTGAAAGCGCAGACGGCTAACACACCGCAACGGTTATACGAGTACATGAAGGGTCCCTTGTTCGGTTTCTGCCGCTTTACGGTGCGGTGTTGTGGAGTGAGATCAGAATGCTGTGTCAACATGCTAGTGAACACCTCGGGTATTGGAGACTCCACACAATCAATAAACTCGACATGCTGTAATGAAAAGAGAAGATGCTCGCTGACTTGACCCTTTCCCCGCTCTTCTTTAACTCCCCTCTCTCTTCCTCTTCCCCATCTCATTTTCTTCTCAACTCTCCACCCATTCTCCTGCCCTAACTCTCTTATCCACTCACTCCTTTTTCCTTCCCCCCCCCTTCATTTCCCCTGCCATATGGTTCATTCTCACTTGGTCTTCTTCTCTCACTCTCTTTGTCTCTCTCTTCTCTTTCCTATCCTCTTCTCTTGATGAACTCACTTCATATTCTTCTCTCACTCTCTCTCTCTCTCTCTCTCTCTCTCTCTCTCTCTCTGTCTCTCTCTTATCTTTCCTATCCTCTGCTCTGGATGAACTCACTTCATATTCTTCTCTTATTCTCTTTGTCTCTCTCTTCTCTTTCCTATCCTGTTCTCTTAATATACTCACTTTATATTCTTCTCTCTCTCTTTTTGTCTCTCTCTTCTCTTTCCTATCATGTGCTCTTAATGTACTCACTTCATATTCTTCTCTCTCTCTCTCTCTCTCTTTGTCTCTCTCTTCTCTTTTCTATCCTGTGCTCTTAATGTACTCACTTCATAATCCTCTCTCTCTCTCTCTCTCTCTCTCTCTCTCTCTGTCTCTCTCTCTTCTCATTCCTATCCTGTGCTCTTCCTATCCTGTGCTCTTGATCCTCATTTCCCCCTGCCATATGGTTCATTCTCACTTGGTCTTCTTCTCTCACTCTCTTTGTCTCTCTCTTCTCTTTCCTATCCTGTACTCTTGATGAACTCACTTCATAATTTTCTCTCACTCTCTTTGTCTCTCTCTCTTCTCTTTCCTATCCTGTTCTCTTGATGAACTCACTTCATATTCTCCTCTCTCTCTCTTTGTCTCTCTCTTCTCTTTCCTATCCTGTGCTCTTAATGTACTCACTTCATATTCTTCTCTTACTCTCTTTGTCTCTCTCTTCTCTTTCCTATCCTGTTCTCTTGATGAACTCACTTCATAATTTTCTCTCACTCTCTTTGTCTCTCTCTCTTCCCTTTCCTATCCTGTTCTCTTGATGAACTCACTTCATATTCTTCTCTCTCTGTCTCTTTGTCTCTCTCTTCTCTTTCCTATCCTGTGCTCTTGATGAACTCACTTCATATTCTCCGCTCTCTCTCTTTGTCTCTCTCTTCTCTTTCCTATCCTGTGCTCTTGATGAACTCACTTCATATTCTTCTCTCTCTCTCTCTTTGTCTCTCTCTTCTCTTTCCTATCCTGTTCTCTTGATGAACTCACTTCATATTCTTCTCTCTCTGTCTCTTTGTCTCTCTCTTCTCTTTCCTATCCTGTGCTCTTAATGTACTCACTTCATATTCTTCTCTCACTCTCTTTGTCTCTCTATTCTCTTTCCTATCCTGTTCTCTTGATGAACTCACTTCATATTCTTCTCTCACTCTCTCTCTCTCTTTGTCTCTCTTTTCTCTTTCCTATCCTGTTCTCTTGATGAACTCACTTCATATTCTTCTCTCACTCTCTCTCTCTCTCTTTGTCTCTCTCTTCTCTTTCCTATCCTGTTCTCTTGATGAACTCACTTCATATTCTTCTCTCACTCTCTCTCTCATTGTCTCTCTATTCTCTTTCCTTTCCTGTTCTCTTGATGAACTCACTTCATATTCTTCTCTCTCTCTCTCTCTCTCTCTTTGTCTCTCTCTTCTCTTTCCTATCCTGTGCTCTTAATGAACTCACTTCATATTCTTCTCTTACACTTTCTTATCTCTCCTATCCTGTGCTCTGGTTCCTCTACATAATTCCACCATTTTTTGCACTCCTGCTCCCTCTCATACAACTTGCTTATTTTCATCTTCCACAATCCCTTCTCTCATAAAAAATAGATACCATCAAATGGATCATTCCCCCTTTTCAATAAAGAATATTCACATATAGTTCTCTTCTCATCTTGATCCCCCTTCTCTTATTATTCTGATCATCTCTCTATTTCTTTTCCGATCTCATCCGTAATAATATTTTCCGTATCACTATTACCATTTTTTCACCTAGATCTGGCATGGACTGCCCACAGTTGACAAATGCAACAAAATTCAATTCTGACAATAAATGCAATTCAGGACTGCAATCAATTTGAGTAGGAACATCTTAGTACTTGATTTGCCTCAGGGCAATTGCAATCTCAAAGAATATCTATAAATACCTCATTTAAAGTTATATATTCTATTTATATAAATATGTATAATTGAAATAGAAGTACCCTCCCGGCTTTTCAGAGCTTGAAAACAACAAATTATTGGTATAATTGTACTATTTGAGCCATTTCTAGATATTTCTCTACGTATCTCAAAACTCAAACAACTGAACAGGTTTCTAAAATCTTCCAGATACTTTTTTTTTAGATGTCATAACGCCAGGTAAAACCTCTTTTTTCACTGTTCATGCAAGGACATTATTTCCATTAATATGCACTTTGCACACTCCTTTAACACTTTGAAATTACAGAAATATTGATGTTCATTAATATACATTTTTTCTTTGCACACTCCTTGAAATTACAGAAATATTGATGTTCAACAAACATATTACATTCTTTAAAAAAAATATAGCAACTTAGCAATAAATCACAAATATGCTTTCTAGTGCAACTCACTGTATCACAGAACCATCACTGCTATCTATTGCAAGTCCAAGGCAATGGATCATTTTGCAATAAGTCGCAAAGTTACCATAAGTCTACAGAAGCTTTGATCAATATCCATCCATCCATCCATCCATCCATCCATCCATCCATCAATCAATAGATTTCTATTGCAACTTCTTTGTGATATAGATGTATGATTGATACATAGATTGATTGTACAATCGATTGATTTACTGATTGTACAATTACTTGAAGCTCTTAGAGATACAGGGCCGAGGACAAGGATATAGATGGAGGGATGACAGAGATGGATAGTCATGAAGAGGAACATCAAGAAGGAAAATGACAAGCGCAAGGAGGAAGTGAACAACAGAACAAAGAACGAGAAAGACATCACTTAATAAGACAAAAGAGAACAATAGCAAGCAGAGGATAAGAAGAAGAAGAAGAAGAAGAAGAAGAAGGAGAAGAAGAAGAAGAAGAAGAAGAAGAAGAAGAAGAAGAAGAAGAAGAAGAAGAAGAAGAAGAAGAAGAAGAAGAAGAAGAAGAAGAAGAAGAAGAAGAAGAAGAAGAAGAAGAAGAAGAAGAAGAAGAAGAAGAAGAAGAAGAAGAAGAAGAAGAAGAAGAAGAAGAAGAAAAAGGGAATAAGACGAAAGAACACAAAGAGAAGTAGAAGATGAGGAGAAAGTAAAGGATATGAAGATGAAGAGGGTGAGGACAACAAGTAATAAGACAACAATAGAAGAAGACAAAGAATAAGCTCCTCTAAAGGACTTACCATAAGGATTCGCCTGTAGCTGTCCCTGTCAATACCCCACAGCTTCACATCTGTCTTAGCCTGAGGGGGAAACAGTAATGACGTCTTAGATGCTTTTTCACGGTATACTCATGACTGATGTTCATATAATACGTCTTGTCCTGTACTCAAAATGTTCTTCTTCTTTCGCCTAACTCTTTAAGTACTAAACCAGGAAAACCTGATTGACTCATCACATATTAAATGCACCTATGGTACAAAGAGGGTTATGACAACCATATTAAAAAAATGTTGATATAAAACATTTCATTCTGTATAATCACTACCTGTTGTTTAAAAAAAAATCAGAACTGTCACATTTTACATACATCATTCAAGAAAAAAAATCTGGATACATTTCCTTTTGTGAAATAATTTAACATGCATTGTTTCTTTTTTTTTTTAAAGAAAACCGTCACATTTTACAGGCAAAAATTGCACTTTCAGACAAAAATACTGTGTAGAACGCTGTGTTCCTACCTTGACAGTGGCAGCTCTTGGGGTGCCATAGATAAGGGCCAGCTCTCCAAAACTGCTCCCCTCACTCAGCGTGACCACACGCTCATTATCAACGTAGATCTGCAGAGCAAAAAGAAATCATATTAGACAAGTATGTACAGAAATGCCAAACTTTGCCTCCAAAAAATTATACCCCCAAAAGTAATGCTCATTATCAATGTAGATCTACAGAGGAAAAGATAATTATCATATAAATGTACAGAAATGCCAAACTTTAATCACCCCCCTCCACCAAAAAAAAAATTAAAATAAAATTGTACTCCCCAAAGTAAATACCTTACTTTACAAGCAAAAATCATATTTGTGTTAGTTTAATTTGAGATATATGAAAATGCACGAATGTAAATTAAATAAAAATAATGTAACTCTTGAGGAGGAGTTAGGAGAAAATTCCCCCCCCCCCCACAAATATTATACAACCAAAGTGTTAATATACCTTCCCCCTTAACTTTAACACATACATTTAAATACTACTTAAGCAAATCTTTAAGTTTTCATATTTTTGTCATTTCAAGAATACTCATCACAAATTTCACGATCTGATATGTGATCCAACTAGAGATTTACCAATGCCAACACTTTCAGCAGCACCATGACGTGGTGCTCTTTTGGGAAAATTGACCCATTAAAAGGGTGAGGAATGCAAATGGAAAGGAAAGAAAGTAACTATGGCCCCGGTTTAACCGCGATAACCGTTCTGAGATCGGTCTCAGAACGGTTACGGAATCTTCACTGGAGTGGTTATACCGCAGTGCACGCGAGCCGAATCATGATCTGAAGAGCACCGGTATTCATGAGTAACGATTAGCCACGCCAGGTCTGTGTGTGCTAACACCGCGTTCGACCCTGTCTCAGAATAGTCTCAGACTACCTCTGGAGGTGGTCCGACAAAAACGTTTTCGGAACGCTTTTGGACCACTTTTGGGTCGGCTATTGTGGTTGCCCCGAAGGTGAACCGTTCTGAGACCGTTCTCAGAACACTTTTGACTTTCGGTGTAACCGTGGTCAAAGAGATGATTTCTTTGTTACATTGGTAGCAACACTTACATCGACCTCCCCAATGTCAATGACGTAGAAGTTATCTCCCTCGTCACCTAGAAACAAGAATAAACAAACATGTTATGCTGGAGGTAACACCCGAGAAATAAATAAGAACTCAGAGACAATGGCAAAGGAAACAGACATTTTCTTAAAATAGAATCTAAAAGGGATTATCCACTGTCTAAGTGAGTAGATATTTAAATAGCACAACTGTGAGTGCTTTCTTTGACACTTTTACACCTATTTATACTCTGAGGCCACATCATCATCTATTATTGGCAGTAGAAGTACAGCAGTGCCACCACCAGTAAGACACTTATTCATGCTTGCATCACTACCTCCACTTCCTTTCCATACTACGCACAAAACAATATAAAAAACACACACAATCAATACACAATGCACATGTCACAGTTCTAAAATTGCAAGCAAATTTGTTCGAGATATACTTCCGACTTCTGAAGATTAGTTCGCATGACTGAACGACGTTTGTGGAACATGTATGGAATGACGTCATTAGACATCGACATTTAAACATCTCACGTTGGCACAAACAGATTAATGTTAGTTTTTACAATTGCTGGGCTGCGTACGCAATACCAGGTGTTATTGAGTTAACTAGGTTGATTTTTTGTAATGTTGACATATAGATCAATAACTCATTACCGGGACCACTCACGGAATAATAAATACAGTCTACCATTTTAAAGACATGCACCTGATCATCTATTGCAGATGTGTTTCTATTATCAAATTGAGTTACTGTACACGCCATATATTCGTGAGTCAAATTTTTCCCGAATCAGGACTTCCCGACAATTTCGCGAGTGGTTATAGATGGCCCGTCCCTTTAACAAACATTCTGCAAACTTAATGAAAGTTTGCACATATTAAGTAGTAGAATTAAATTGACATGATATCAACCAGTCCATTTCAAAACAACTTATAAAATATTAAAAGGGGCACTGTGGTAAAGTGTTGATTGCTCAACGTGGCTCAGGGTGTCTGTTTCATGACATCATGCATTTAATACCCTTTTCTCATTGGGTTTTCTTAGCCCCGTACTATCCTTAGCCCCGTACTATTTTTTGAAGCTTTTCACACTGGCATTTCTTAGCCCCGTACTATTTCTTAAACCCGACTAGGTGTTCTCACTCAAAATTGTTAGCCCCGGACTTTCTAGACATCTTATGAATATTTATGAGTGTACGTCTTGCACATCGGCTCTTTACCACTTCGCATCAAGGTCACTCGCCCGTCGGGCATTATCTGATTGGTCTCGGCGTTTCGACCTTGAGAGCTGACACAGCATTTCCTTAGCCCCGTACTATTTTTCGTTTCTGTTCTCACTGGCGCTCTTAGCCCCGGATTATTTGGCTTGGCCCTGCAATTGCGGTGTTACCCCTAACATTGTTGTGTTGGATTTGGGTAATTTGC
Organism: Arbacia lixula; assembly: GCA_963669155.1. Classification (NCBI taxonomy): domain Eukaryota; kingdom Metazoa; phylum Echinodermata; class Echinoidea; order Arbacioida; family Arbaciidae; genus Arbacia; species Arbacia lixula. The sequence continues at coordinate 16,581,118 of OZ022579.1, read as the reverse complement.
GCGTTTCCCAAGTTTTTTAAAAATCTGCTCTAACTGAGCAAAAACACAGCATCATCAATAATGAAAGCTTTTCTTAATTTTCAAATACAAGGCTTGGCGCAATTCCATTTTGCTGTAATTACGGCAAAATTAGGAAGGTGTTTCGCATTGTTATTTCGCTGTAATTACAGCAAAACTGGGAACGTTGGTGTGTTGATTTGATATTTTGCTGTAATTACAGCGAAACCAGGAAGATGCCATGACTCGATATTTCGCTGTAATTCCAGCGAAATTGGGTGTGCATCTTAACTTGATGTTTTGCTGAAATTACAGCGAAATTGGTCAGGTGTTTTGACTTGATTTCACTGTAATTCAAGCGAAAGTCAGGTTGATGCAAAAGACTCTGTTGTGGCATATTTTTGCTGTAATTGCAGCAAAATCAGGTGACACATAGCATTATATCTAAACTTTGATGTTATTGCTATAAAACAGAGAAGTAAGAAGGTAGTATTCACTCATAATGCTTGTTTTCTTCCACAAAAGTAAGTGTAAGCTACCAATATCAACATTAATGCTTGTCCAAGTTTACCTGACATAGCAACAACTAATGTATGCAAACTGCATGTTCGTCTTTCTCATCAGAGGGACATGATTTTGGTAAGACAGGTGAAAACATATTTCACTGGGCTGAAAAACATATGTTAGAAGGACAGTCATTTGGAGTCAAGAAGCTTCTCTGAAATAACATTGCATATAAGTAGTGATCATATTTAATGAGTTTAGATTCATTACAATTTAGACATTTCAAAATGCTGTCAAGACATTTTTGTATTAACCGTGTCAGCTTTACAAAATAAGATCAAGAGATATACTCTATCATATGATCTTGTGTGAGGGATATTTGATACTTCTGCACAAATCTACATACAATATAATGAATGGCTTTTGTCCTCAGATTCTGCACAGCCTACCTAGCCCTACCAAAATAAAGGAAACAATGAAATTGATCAATAATGCTAAATATAATCGTTCGTCTCGCAGTGTATGGTCAACGGAATCAGAAAAGATCACAAAGTTTCGTGAGCCACTGCAACACTTCGTCAGGTGTGATACAAAATTGTAAAGTAGGGGTTTAAATACCCTACTTACTACAATTTTGTATCACACCTGTCGAAGTGTTGCAGCAGCACACAAAACATCATGATCTTTTTAGATTCCGTTGACCATTCATTGCGAGACAAACGATTATCACTAATTAAATTGATGTCTGTCACGAAATGAGCATGACAAAAAACAAGAACTGTCACGTAGGGGAAATCTGCATGCCAATTACATATTGCATACAAATAGTCAAATACCACTCTTAGAGCAATCAAATGGTAGTACACTATTATTTATTCTGCATAAGAGAAAAATAGTACAAAACAGAAGCGCATCTACAGATTAAATCGGGTATATGACTTATTCTATTCACAAATTATGTTGTTTACAGCGTTATAGACCAGAAGGATCATGATTAAAGTGTTACAGAAAACTGAAATATTTTACTTCTATAACACTGTCTTAAACTTGAAGGTCAGTCCAGTGGAAATCAAGTAGTTCACACAACTACTATTTAGATTTTACCTCTTTTCCCATACCTAAAACTTCAATGTTGTGTACATTGTTGAAGGTTCACACACAAGCATTGATGGATATAAGAAAATGCAAAGTTATTTTTCCCCCAAAACTTGAATATACTATTGAAACACATTTCAAATTATCTTGCACATCCTAAAAGTGACTTGTCAAGGTCAATACTATACATGTACCAACAAGTATTTGTTAGCCTATATTTGAAAAAGGAGCTGAGCCTCACAAGCAAAATGCAGAAAATATCTTTATCTTTCACTATTTGAATACAACTGTTAAATATCTTGTCACAAAGTGAGCCTTCCATATTTGTTAGTGTTTCATACACTTTTTTGCAGAATTTGGTGATGTCCACATTTGTAATACAATGCCTTGAATGGTTTATACTACATACATACATTCGTGTACACATTGACAAATATTGCAAAGGCCAAAATGGGTTTTCATCAGAGTCAGCTTATTGCAATCTAACATTTTGTTCTGGATTACCAATATGGCAGCATCTGCAGTATTTAAACTTTTGTTAAAGCTTAAACACAACGAGTGGCAATATTCAATGTATTATTGCTATTAATTAGACCAGGCATGCATGATAAAGTGACTAAAGTCTTTCACACTCTAATAATTCCTTAATAATAAAGGACAGTCAGTGCACTGCTCTCTGCAGGAAAGGTATTGTAGCACAATTGCAGGTCAAGAAATAGAATCATGGAAATACCATAAAAAATGTAGAAAAAAATATGTGTAAAAACCTTTCACACATTTTTAAAACTAGAAGCTGACTTTCAGCGGATTTAGATTCAGCTAGATTTTGGGTTGAATTTTGATCAGGCCGTCCTATAGCCTATAGACCCGAGACCGCGATAACACACATCATGGATCTCTGCACCCTACTATTGCATGAGGCGAGCAGAGCCCCACAGACTGGAGTAATACTGTATTGGTAAAAGGGCTACAAATAGCTTTGCCCCATTATGAGTATTGACTTTTTAACTATGACACCATATCCAAATATATACACCTTTGATATCATATTGACACATTATTTCATGAACACTCATAAGTTATTATATTATGTAGTACAATGTATTACAGTTAATCAAGCAGGGACTTCAAATTTGAGTACATGTATTACTCATTGCCCTGTAGGTCATGTTATGCATTTTTTTTGAAGATGCACAACAAACATACACAGCAAGCTTCATCATAGACAATATGTCTTTTACATAGTTAGAGTAGAAAATATCACTATGTATCATCATTATATGCCTATCTGAGATAGGAGGAGAGGAAGATGTGTGATGTAGCTAGGAGCTGGATAAAGAGAGGAAGGGGACGGAAGGAGAAGGGGAAGAGATGGAGGAAGAGAAAATAAGGGAAAAGGAGGAGGAGGAAGAGGAGGAGGAGGAGGAGGGGGAGGAGGAGGAGGAGGAGGAGGAGGAGGAGGAGGGGGGGGGGGGAGGTGGATGAAGAAGAAGATTGGGGTAAATCTTGTGTATGAGGGATAAATGGGGGAGGGGGGGGGGGGCAGAAGCCAGAGGGTGAAAGGTGAGAGGGGGGATGAAGAGAAAAAAAAGTCTGAAAAGGGAGGGGCGAGGAGCTTCAAGATGGAAAGAAGGAGAAAATTATCGGGGATAGATGAGGTGCACTACGGGAGAAATGGAGGGTGGGGGAATAAGGGAAGGAGGTGGAGGAAGATGGGGAGCTAGGACGGGAGGGATAGGAAGTACAGGAAAAGATGAGGTGTATGAGGAGAGGGGTACGGGACATTGAGGGAAAGGGGAGGATGTGAAGGGAGAGAAAGAGGAGAAGGAAGAGGGGATGTTAGAAGAGTAGAAAAGGAAGTAGAGTAAAATCAGAGAGAAAAATCACCTGCATGAGAGGAATAGGGAACAGTGGGGGTGGGGGAGGATCAGTGGTCAAGGGGAGAAGCAGGGGGAGGTAAACAGGATTAAAAAGACGGGAGGAGAAGGGGAGGATAGGAAGATGAGGAATAGATGTGTATGAGAAGTAGAAGATGGACTATAAGGGGAGAGGTGAGGAAGTAATGGAGGAAGAGGGAGTAGGAAAAAAAGAGGAGGAGTGAGAGGAACAGGGAAGGAGAGGAAGGCCATTGATATTTGAGTTGCATCAGGAGAAAATATGGGACAGAAGAAAGAAATGTGAGGAAACTGCAATGGGAAGTTACGGGGAAGATGTGTGTCGAGAGGAGGGGAAGGGGGAGAAGATGAAAAGTTACCTGAAGAAAACAAGTGTGAAGATCCTTAAACTTCAAATAAGTTTTTTTCTCTTCCACCTTCCCCATCCCCTCAACTTTCTTTCCTTCTTTTGTCCTCCTTAATCCCTCGATTGGTTACTCACCCCTGCTCCTCGGAGGAGGGGTAGAGATGAGGGCTCTTCCTTAAGCCCACTTCCTTCTGCAACTGCTCCCATTTCTCTACCTTATATCGTAAATGGTCTGATACCTTTTTTTTTTTTTTTCTTTAAAAAACATGCCTCAGTTGAATTCTCCTGCATGGAACATTCAGCAAAATTACATCACCTGACTCAAGGTGTTCATACACAGAAGGTTCTAGAATCAGCATTTAGAACCAGCAATTGTAAATGAAAAGGTTATGAAGAGGGTCATTTTTTGAAGATCGCAATTACTATTTCCCTTAAAAATATACATACAGACTTCTAATAATAATAACTAAATTGGTTATATGGTAATATCTACATGCATGCAAGCACAACGAGGTTGATGATGGAATATAATACACTAGATGTCCACTTTCTGAACATATGTCTGCGCTCCAGCTTAGTTTGAATTTGAATGTTCCACCTCTTGCATTCATTTTACCAGATCTTCATAGAGTTCCTGTATTATCTTATCTTAAATCTCCAGAGGTCAAGTTTCCAGTGATGTGCCTTCTTCAGAATAGCTTGTTCTTGTTGCTGCCCTGAAAACAAGAATGTATAGGAAATATAATTCTGTGATTAAATCCATTAATGACTACAAAATAATTCCAAAGTAATTACTTCATTGATCTCCACAATTGCAATATTTAGGTAAGTCCTAAAGGACACATCAATGCCAGTGGTGTATAGATGGACTCACTAAATCAAAAATTAATTGTTCAAATATTCAAAATCTAAAATATTCAGCTCAGCTCTAGTCTGGTGGCAATCATTTGATTAGCATGTCTATACCAATACATGATATGTTGATAACAGAATTTTAGATTGTTATGCTTCAGTTGATAACTTGATAGTGTTGGACTTATAGAGTCTGAGGTATCTGGTTTGAGAGGAGAGCTAGCCCTCGTTGTGGATGCGTGCCTCGATGTATAAGTCATAGACAACTTTTTTCAATACCATGGTACACCAAATTTGTTTACAGGAAAGAGAAGTAAAAGGAATCATGAAATGCAGCACAGTCCAATTAACTGAACGAACACCCAAATCAGATCATGTTCACCAAATATTTCATTCCACACTTCTATTCTTTTGACTACAATTCAATCGGATTTGTATGTAATTTATTGTTATTACATATACACGTTAATTGTATGTACTCCATTACACATCTGTGTGCGTTTGCAGAAGTTGAAATTATGTGGTGCAGTGCATTTAATTTTCATGAGGCAATTTCCTCAAGTTCACTGATTAATTCAATGGTTTTGACTTTTGAGACACTAAAATGCGAATCATGAAGAAATCGCACAAGCAACATCAAGCCAAACCTGTTTGTCTTGCCATGTTGCAGCACATCTTCCTCAGCTCAGTGAGTTGCATCCCATCCTGTATATATCAGCATGATGTGCTTTCAGTGGCAATGAAGATGGGAAGTAGTACAGATCACATAGCCAGAGCATCGCTGCATCAAATATTTGAAGCACTGAAGATTCGTTTTGAATGAGAGATTTCTTAGCACGATATGAAGCATTTCACTTCCCGAGTCTCAAAGCGAAGCATTCTAGTTTCAAACTCGTGAGGATGTATATAGCAGCTAGGATTTCCCCCTGTAGTACCACGCAGTGAAAGTGTGTTGTTTTCAAAGAGCGCGCCTCTTCTGGACTCTCTTAGGTCAATAATAGGTCAACAGCAATTGAGGGGTTATGTCAACAGGGCACTATTCAGGATCCCCATTCAGGATCCCCATGCTACAATGCAGGCTGAATTGCTCACTTTCTTTTGGTCCATTAAAGTTAGGGCCATATAGTCTATACATTCAGGCATAACTATTGGTATTTGTGTAGTTCATATTCCCTAACTGACTGAACTTGCTATGATTGCTCTTCTGTGTATAAATACGGGGTCATAAAGTGTGAATAGTAGCATTTGCATTCAGATAGCCTAGCGAGATATTCTAGGTTGAGGAGTGCATGGAGAGTCTGTAAGAACCATGTCTAAAAACTCAGACTATATGCCCTCTCCACCTAGCACATAGCTAGTCTAGCTTTCATCAGACAGCTAGTGTATAGACCATTCACTCTCTCATAAATGAGACAATCTGAGTTGATATAACATTTCATGCAGTACAGTGCCATACATGTTTAGGTATTAGCAGTCTATCTAAACTTGTAAAGTGATTGCTTCTTTCAGATGCACTGATGCAACATGCACAACTTTGTCTGACTAAGTAGCCTAGGCCAGTACTTTCTCTCTGGTATATCTAGCAGAGCATAGTGGGGGGAACAAAAGCACCCTAGTCATTCGTTGGCAATATGATGGAAGAAATTAAGCTGGTATGTCACGTGAGAGCCAGAACTATCATGTTTGCAATGCACATATTATGTCATATTCATACTTGTGTTACCAAATAAATGGACACAACTGCATAACATATTTGGCATTTCAAATATAAGTGACATATCAATTGCGATGATATGTCTTAGTGTAATACAACTGAGGTTTATGATTTGTAGACGCATATGCCCAGGCCCCACCATGTCCGTCTCAAATAGTGCATGTGGCAGGGCCTGAATCATGAGACTATAATCATGTTTCCATGAGGGCTGGAATCTTTGCCTTGGGTTATCTAGAGGTCTCATTAATGTAAATTTCTGAGACTTCTGCAACCTGCAATCTACAAGTTAGTTCACATTTTTCCAAAGTGATGGATATTGAGACACATAGTCAATACTCATACACTGCATGATGGATCCTTCTAATATTAATGATATTCACATCCATGTGATCTTAACATCCAAAGGAAATTTTCGCTTTTCAAACCATCCTCCTTATTCATTCTCACTGCTTTGAAAAGAACAGTGGTGCATGCTACATGTGTAACTACACACAGAGCACTATATAGTGTGGTGTGTGTAATACAGAATTTCTGAATGGAGTCATTGTTTGTTTTGCTGTCCCTGCGGCTTGTCACTGTCAGGGCTTGTGGTTGCGTAGCCTGGTTTCCAGGCTGTTGGATATTTCTGATCCAAAATGATATGAGTCTAGTATTCTAAAGATTATATCACTGAATCTTTCTTGTTTTCTCAGTCCATATCTGCAGAAGAAATTGAGAATGATGTGGCCTACATCAGCAAGATGAATTGATTGTTTATTGAAGTTTCAATTAAAAATGCCCAAACAGCCTAGAAGCCAGGCTAGCTGGAGTGCATTGCAATGCCTTGCAGAAGTCTAACTTTCATCTCTCAAGCAAGAGAAGCTATAGAGGGAAAGTACTAACATAGGCTAAGTGTTTGGACAAAGTTGTAGTTGCATGCATCAGTGCATCAAAAAGATAATCTAAATTGACTTAGTTTCTAGAGTGTGCTTCACTTAATGGGGAAGTAATGAACTATTTGTGATCTTAATTACTACACTGTCTGAATGTTAGCCGAGGTTGTAGGCTGTGGAGTGTATGGACACCACTAAGTTTGTATGTGTTGTGTTTGGACACAACTATGTCTGATAACTCAGACTACACCCTTTTCCCTTTTCCTCACTGTGCAGGTGAGGGGCATAGATCAGGGCATATAGTCTGGGTTAAGAGAATGTGTTGTTAACAGTCTCCAGCTGCACAGCCTACAATCTTACTAGGCTATCTGAGTTGTCCTCATATTTACATTTAGAAGAGCCATCATACATGACAGCTCTGGCTCTCAACTGCATGGATCTACATCTGAGGTCCATGCTCTCACAATAGGCACATACCACTTTACCAGCTTTAAATCTTCCATCATAATGCTAACGACTGACCGCAGCGCTTTTCTCCCCCCACTATAATATGCTCTGCTAGATATGTCAAAGAGAAAGTAGTGGCCTAGGCTAAGTGTTCAGACAAAGTTGCAGTTGCATCAGTGCATCTAGAGCAATATATACACAAGTTTGAATGCCGCACCTAAACATGTATGGCACTTATCTTCATGAAATGATATATCAACTCAGATTGTCTCATTTATGAGAGAGTGAATGGTCTATACACTAGCTGTCTGATGAAAGCTAGACTAGCTATGTGCTAGGTGGAGAGGGCATATAGTCTGAGTTTTTAGACATGGTTCTTACAGACTCTCCATGCACTCCTCAACCTAGAATATCTCGCTAGGCTATCTGAATGCAAATGCTACTATTCACACTTTATGACCCCGTATTTATACACAGAAGAGCAATCATAGCAAGTTCAGTCAGTTAGGGAATATGAACTACACAAATACCAATAGTTATGCCTGAATGTATAGACTATATGGCCCTAACTTTAATGGACCAAAAGAAAGTGAGCAATTCAGCCTGCATTGTAGCATGGGGATCCTGAATGGGGATCCTGAATAGTGCCCTGTTGACATAACCTCTCAATTGCTGTTGACCTATTATTGACCTAAGAGAGTCCAGAAGAGGCGCGCTCTTTGAAAACAACACACTTTCACTGCGTGGCACTACAGGGGGAAATCCTAGCTGCTATATACATCCTCACGAGTTTGAAACTAGAATGCTTCGCTTTGAGACTCGGGAAGTGAAATGCTTCATATCGTGCTTAGAAATCTCTCATTCAAAACGAATCTTCAGTGCTTCAAATATTTGATGCAGCGATGCTCTGGCTATGTGATCTGTACTACTTCCCATCTTCATTGCCACTGAAAGCACATCATGCTGATATATACAGGATGGGATGCAACTCACTGAGCTGAGGAAGATGTGCTGCAACATGGCAAGACAAACAGGTTTGGCTTGATGTTGCTTGTGTGATTTCTTCATGATTCGCAATTTAGTGTCTCAAAACCATTGAACTAATTAGTGAACTTGAGGAAATTAATTGCCTCATGAAAATTAAATGCACTGCACCACATAATTTCTAGTTCTGCAAACGCACACAGATGTGAAATGGAGTACATACAATTAGCGTGTATTACATTTGTATGTAATTACAATACATATTACAAGTGTGCAATGAAATATTTGGTGAACATGAGCTGATTTGCGTGTTCATTCAGTTCATTGGACTGTCATGACTGTGCTACATTTCATGATTCCTTTTACTTCTCTTTCCTGTAAACAAATTTGGTGTAACATGGTATTGAAAAAAGTTCTCTATGACTGATCATGAGCATGCATCCACAATGAGTGCTAGATCTCCGCTCAAACCAGTTTGCAGACTTCCACCTCAGGCTCTCTAACTCCAATATACTATCATCAATAGAAGCATAACAATGTACAATTCTGTTATCAACATATCATGTATTGGTACAGACATGCTAATCAAATGATTGCCACCAGACTACCCTTACAGAAATATCTCAATGGTATACCATTGAAATACCATTGAAATACCATTGGAACCACCATTGAAATACCATTGGAACCACCATTGAAATACCATTGAAATACCAATGGGACACCATTAGAACTCATTTAAATAATTGGAACCCTAATTTGCATATCCAATGGTAGTTCAATGGTATTTCAATGGTATTTCAATGGTAGTTCGCCAATGGTGGACACCATTGGACCACCTAATTTGCATAATTGGAAACTCAATGGTACCTACCATTGGTGTACCATTGGCCCACCATTGATACCACTGGCCTACCATTCACTATCCACCATTGACATACCATTGGCCTACCATTCACCATTGAAATACCATACACCCACCACTGACATACCATTCAGAATCCACCACTGAAACACCATTGGCCTACCATTCACCACTGAAATACCATTCGCTATCCACCATTGAAATACCATTCGCTCTCCACCATTGAAATACCATTCGCTCTCCACCATTGAAATACCATTCGCAATCCACCATTGAAATACCATTCGCTATCCACCATTGAAATACCATTCGCTATCCACCATTGAAATACCATTCGCTATCCACCATTGAAATACCATTCGCTATCCACCATTGAAATACCACACACTTTCCACCATTGAAATACCATTCGCTATCCACCATTGAAATACCACACACTTTCCACCATTGAAATACCATTCGCTATCCACCATTGAAATACCATTCGCTACATCCACCATTGACATACCATTCACAATCCACCATTGATGTACCAGGTCAATGGTGTATGGTTCATCAATGGTGGATATTGAATGGTAGTTCAATGGTTGACAGTGAATGGTATGTCAGTGGTTGATAGTGAATGGTAGAGCAATGGTTAATTGTGAATGGCAGGTCAATAATCGATAGTAGATGGACGATAGTGAATGGTAGGCCAGTGGTAGAGTAAAATCAGTACATCGATAGATAGGTTGCAAGTCTGTTTAACATTGCGGAAATTATTATACAACAGCGCTTTATGGTCTCCACTTAGTGCTGCAAAAAATATATATGAACACAAGTGATGTAAATAAGTACAGAACACTTTAATATAATAATATTTGAGATGTAACATTTAGTTCATGTAATAATTAAATACATACACAAAAACAGAAAATGATTTAAGAGTATATAAATGAACTGGCAAGTAATTCAGATGTCAAAATCAGGGTTACAGTTCGATATTCCGAAGGCTCGTTTATTCCGAAACACGTAAATTGCCTTTACCTCGATGCTCGTTATTCCGAAAAAAGAAAAAGGGTTTGTTAATCTGATCATACTGTATGTTGCGTAACGTTCGGAATAATGACCCTTCGGAATAACGAGTGCTTCCCAAAATCAAACTATCAATGATCAGGGTAATAAGTATAATTCCTAATGATAGAAGATTACATTTTTGTAATCTGAGACAACATGAATAAATACACACTGTTAGTATACAAATACATGTAATACACATCATTGAGGGCATTAGTAAGAATTACACGAATTACACCTTTGAAACAGTTCTTACAAGCCCAAGCAGAGCCATGGGAATTTGGACTACATGTATTTCAAATGCACCAAGTGTGTGTAACTATTCTAATACCCTAGCAAACTGATGTGTGTTATTTAAAGACAGTGATGTGAATCCTTGTTATTTTATAAAACATGCTCATATCAAACCATGACTAGTCATTAGTAGTCATTAGTACCAGTCATGGTTTCATAGCAGTCTTACTGTTAGCTCAGAATAATGACTGGTTACATGATCGGTTTCAGACAATCATTTGATTAAGATCCATATCACCATTTTATAATTACATGTATTAACAGTTTGACAGAGCTTAATAATGATAGAAACTTGGGGCCTAGCAGTATAAGAAACAGCTATGAAAGAGCAGTTACAATAATAATACTGACTTAAGTCTACTAAACCGTACTACACATTCACTCCATTATACTAAAACACTAACCATAAATGCATTTACAAATGATAAATTTCATAGCAGGTTACATCTATACATGTAGCAATCAAAATGTAAATTATTGCCTTTTTAGTACAGCTGCATCAAACAAAAATTCATCTTGGTTCAAGTTCATGGCAATAACAAACCATCATCGGAAAAATTTAATGGATTAACTGAACGGAATGAAATCTAACTTATCGAGAAAATTAGACATGTTAGTAGAATTAGTAGGTTCATATTACACTCAAGAAATTTCATCTGTCAACAGCATGAGATGGCACAAGTATTGCATGAAAAAAAACTCTGAGTAAATTGTGCAAGTCTCCTAAGGAATAAATGGTTCATTTACAATGAGGGTATACCTGGCAGCTGTCTGACTTGACTAAAAAAAGAATTGTTGTTCTTCCTCCATATTTGTGTGCTTCTTGTATTAAAATGAAATTATACTTCTTTGCAATTGTTAGGCATGAGATAACCCACTCATATTTTTATATGGGTTCTAACGTTTAATTACATGTTCTGTCAAATACTTAATCTTCCAGAGAGGACACCTATGGACAGAAATGGATTGGACCACATTGGAACGTGAACTGTCTAAAAAAATATAAAAAATAAGTGGATGCGGGCAAAGTCAATTTTGTTGCATATATACAGATGTTCTTATAGACAAAAACGATATTAATCAAGTAATGTCTAACTATTTGTAAGACTACCAAATTCAAAGAGGACATTTTTTAACAGGATTGGCATCCCATCTTCGGTTAACAGTCACAAAAAAAATTAACATTATCTGTAGCTTCTGTTTAAACAACTGTATTTCAATAATCAATTCTGATTGGTAAAACAACGCATAATGATTGCTAATAATAAAGATATGTGGGCTCCAAATTGGATTTGAGGAAATGAGACGGTAATTTGGCCCTGAAATGCCGAATATGGTCAATTTTGAGAAGTAGATGTATTCCAATGTTTTTTTTTCTTGCGGGCTGCTCCAACAGTGCCAAATAGCTTACATCATAGATTTTAGAGTACAGTACACACATTTCCTTTTCTTCCCATGTTCGCAGATGTTGCCAATCCTGGGCTCCACTTACATGTACACTCGCGCCAGATCATAATGGTAGCGCTTGGTTGCTATTGTTGACAGTCAGTTAGAATGGCCCATTCCCCATATTCAGGATCTGTGTGAAAGAGAAAATTAAAAAAATAGAAGACAATGAACTGCTTGTAAAATAGAAGAAATGTACCATGATTAATCTACAAGCCATTGATTTCTTTTGATTACTTTTAACCTGGTAAATGAAAAATTTGAAAGAATCCAATCTAGAAAAAATAACAACTACATGTATACCGGTAATCAGGTGAGATTTGTAATACTGCATGCTGTCAAGGGAGCCGTAAGCAGAGGGTGGGGCGTGGGCAGAGAGGGCACTTGCCCCGCCAAATGTTAATTTTTGGGGGCAAAACAAGTATCCCCCCCCCAATTGATCGCTTTGTGCCCTCGTCAAGGTTCTCACTCTGCCACATAAATGGGCCCCCGTCAAGTGTTCCATCGCGCCTTCATACTATGAAAGATGATGTGTCCCTATTACAAAAGTGAAGACATTCAGGAGTCTGGACGGTTCAGTTATACAGGCAACCTGCATCATGTCGAGGTTGTCGGGACCAAGACCTTTTCCTTGTTTTAACAAATCCTCGGAATAAGGGTAGAAACAATAAGAAACAAAACATAACTTGTGTGATTGTATACTCCATTGTCATCTGTTGCATGTTGATATGCAGAGATGTCTGACAAACATGTTTTAATCCTGTAAACAGAAGATTTAAATTTTGGAAGCACAGCAATCTTCGCATGTGTATGACCATATGTGCATCATGAAAAATCCCATTTTTCATTTATGCTCCCTCAGCGCAGTGCAAATCCCCTCAGTATGAACATTTCCTCCACCGGCAGCCAACATCTATATAATAGTAATATTTAGTAAACAACATCACTTACTTTTCCCTCTTGATGAATACTTGTTGGTTGTTGCCAATTCCAGGGTAGAGAAGCGATAGAAAAATGCGTAGCTCTGAAAATATGAAGAGAAAACAAATGATCAAATATGGTTGGTAGTCATGAACTCATGAGCAATTCCTATTAATCAATTAAAGTGTCAATCATTGTAATAATAAAAAGTGGTGTACACTATGAAAGCAGAAAAACATTTTGTTTTGATGCAAATGCGAGAATGCTTTTTATTCTTAAGACAAACTTACAAATAAAATCATTTAATAGTGGGACAGCCTCGTCGAATGTGATGAAAAACCAGTTTGCTTCATATTCCTTTGTATCATAGTAAACAGATTTCCACAAAAGTGCTGGAAGTAAGAAACAAATGTTCTATATGTATTCTACATATTAATAAAGAATACTGGACAGTAATGATTGGTATGCTTCAGTGATCTTTGTTATCATCGTCAGTGTACATAGCTACAGTCGAGAACTGCCCTGGAAAGGCCACGCAACCGAATAACCCAGGCAAACTCTTACATTAGCATGTATTCTGTCATTTGGCAAGACTTCAAATTGATTGTGAACTGGACTAAAATCCCTATATAATTTGAATTGCCATAACTCCCCATTCACCCAAGTTTATTGTTTAGACACATTCTCTCATAATTGCTTACTGCGAGTACTCCAATTTAAAAGCTATAAACTTCTACAAAGCATGGACTATGGAAAAGTGAATTGAAAATTATTCAAATTACAAACCTGTCTTCTTCCAGGACATGGACAGACAAAAATGTCCCCATCACAGCTATTAATAGTATGCATCCTTCATCTTGGTGGTGGCCAGCCTCCTTGCCCTTATTCGGGGATGTACATCTAGCTCCACATACAAATCTGACAAATCTGAAGAAAATAAAATGAAATAATCTCTCAGTTCTTCCAAACATTAATCATATGGCGGCGCCACAACTAAAAAGTTGTTTATCATGCAATACACTGGGTGAATACATTGTCTTATGAAGCCAGTTACAATTACAAACTTATCTTTCATCATTGAGTGACCGATGGCATCTTGGCTCTATTATGATAAGTCTGGTTATATGTGCCGTGCCGTGCTGTAATATTACGGCAAGGTGCCATCGCCACATCTGTACTGTACGGTTAGCTGTGGCCCATTCTCGCCATGGTCTCCTTACTTCGTGCACTGGCAAAAATGCATATAGAATGCAATGGTAAGCGTACGTATATGCATCGGAGTACAGAATCACCGGTGGCACAACAGTTTCAATTAAGCTATGCAATATGCTAGTAAAAAAAAGTTTCATTAACTTACCTTCTTTTCAAATGTTATGGTACAAAAAAATTATGTTGTGTAATGAATGTCAAATACTTATAAGTTATGCCAACCAGAAATTTTGTTTTCTCCGAAATTCTTGCTGAGTACCTGCTCGGTGATAGCTTCGGTCGCCAATTGAAGATGTTGCTTTGCATGGTCACATCAACGCGCGTGCCTACAGCACTATTACATTATAATCTGTGCGCTGAGAGCAATCCCCCTTTTCTCTGACCTAGTTCCATGAAACATTTAGGGAAGCCGTAAGAAAATAGAATTCTGCTGTACATATATGGGCGCTAATGCACTTTGGTATCCCACTAGTTTTATGAATTTTTAACCCTAAACCTAACCCTGACCCTAACCCTAAACCTAATTCTAAACCTAACCCTGACCCTAACCCTAGACAAAATTTTTGCCGCATAATTTGTCCAAAAAAAAAGGATTTTTAGGTCACCTTCTGCCGACGACAATCAGTATCGCAGTGTCCCCATTGTGTGCATTATATATGTGGGATACCAAAGTGCATTAGCACCCATATATGTACAATGACAAGCAAACAAGACATTTTTTAATGTTTTTCCCCCATCACCAAGTCACCATACATTAAGTACCAGTGACAGTGCTCCCCTTGCATGAATTTACATGATTCTTTCTTAATGAGACTAGCTTAATTGCAGGCAGCGACAAGTGTAAAATAAATGCCATTTATTACGGAAGGTACTTTCATGCCGATTTTTTCGATGACAGAAAGTGACCTAGAAATCACCTTTTTGTATGAATTCAACTCACAAATTAGGCCTACACTAGCCTGTTAGAGTAAGGCTTCGTTTAAGAGTTGTATTTCATAAAAACGAAGGTGCATCAATTGCAGTTTTTGTGTAGCCTGTAGGCCTCAAAGGCATTTCTTCAGAGCACAGCTTATAACATAACACCAATATCACTACATGGGCACACATGCACAAGCACAAAAGCCTGTCCATCTGTTATTCGGTATCTTTGTAAAAACGTGAGGTCTTGAAAGTTCTTTAATAGAAATGCTAGTAAACACGATGAAATCTTACCTTGGATTGATGGGCCATGTAGGACATGACAAAGGTGTATCTTGAACCGCAGTTGGACAGCAAAGCCAAGGTGGCTAGGTGCATGGGCTGCATGGACTGTACTTCAATGGAGCTGGAGAAGAATGCCGACGTAAGCATACAAATCGCGCGCCAATTTCCCCCTCTCTCTCTCGCTCTGCATGCAGCATACTAGCAGCCCTCTGCAGACAGTGAGCATGCGTAGTACAGCTTTTATGTGAATGTGTGTGCGCGGTGTATGTGTGTTTGTATTGTGTGTGTGTGTGTGTGTGTTGTGTGTGTGTGTGTGTGTTGTGCGTGGTGTGTGTTTGTGTGTGTGTGTGTGAGAGAGAGAGAGAGAGAGAGAGAGAGTCTGGCCTCAGTAGTCTCTTTCACTCAGACTAGATTTTAACAATCCATTTACAATAGGATAATTATTGAATTGCGCTATTTTGTCTAAATCATTTATACACATATTGTTCAGCAGCTTGCATAGCAGACCTATTTCCCAAAGTTCAAAATCATTTTTATCACAATTATCAAATGTGACTCTCTTTTAAAGCTCTTAATTTTGTTTAAAAAAAAAGAAAAAAAAAGATGTAAATACTACATATATCTATAATACCATAAATACCACAATTATAACACATAATATTTTTGTAAGGGATTGAAGCCCCATTGAATCAATATTATGGACCAATTGGCCCGATAAGAATTCAATTGGGGACGAAATTGGAATTCAATGGGGATCAATTGAAGACCAATTGGCCCAATAAGAATTCAGTACTTACAGTACTACTCACTACTGCGGTAGTATACCGTTTTTCTCTTCTTTTTTTTTTTCCAAATGGGTTAATTACCCTGTCAGTCGCGGGAAGGGGGGGGGGGGGGTGACATTATGGCCCCCTCAACTTATTTTGCGATAGATCTTTAATGTGATAAGCTCGCGCCACAACGTTTCATGACATATTTTCTTCAAAGTCTCTATACCAGCTTTTGAGACTAAACTTGCAATGCCCATGTATGTGGTTCCAACATAAGTGCATGCATGTCTGACCAAAAAATGATTTAAAAAAAAATCAAGTAGGCCGGCCTACACATCGAATGAAAATCATATTTCTAGCCCAAATTCCTAACTGTTGCATTATCTTGTTAGTGATCAAAATCGTTCGTGCGATCTTCCCCCTCCCTGCGACGGACGAGAATTCATGAGAATGAATATATCACAGGGACTATTTAGGGTTCAACTTTAACTGCATGTTTAACAGCAAGATAATTTTGTTATAGTTACATGTATTTGATGTGCATGTATTACTCTGTTTTTAAGTCTACATTCGAAATGTTGAATTGACACGTGCCATGTCAGTGAGTGCCATGTGTACAGCTTCAGCTTGAGAGAGAATGAATTTGATTTGATGGATTGGTTTATGGAATGATTTGTTCAACATTCTTCTATTTGGTCTACCAATTATGAATTCAATTTTGAACAATTGTGAGTAAAACAACCCCCAAGAATGCGCAAAAAAACCACGAAATTTGTTACTGTTTCTTTCTATTTTGTTGTCTCTTATCTAAAAGCCACCCCTCTTGGAACTACTTGGTGATTATCTAGTCGATTTTAATCAAATCTTGTGTTCATTTCAGTGAGATATCTTATCCATACTAATTCTAAATAAGAGTGGACCGTACATCATTCCAATTCAATGCTGGTATTAAGATGGTGTGATTTTTATTAAAACAATTATGAGAAGGAGTTCCAGGCTAATAATTAGCCACTAATAGCACGTGGTGTTTGGGAAAGAGTTAAGTGTGATTAATGTGGTTAATATAATGTAACAGGCAATATCATAATGAATGTGCAGTATTGTGTTCCCCTCCCCTAGCATGGTTTGAATTGACTGATGCAGTGATGCAACTGGAAATTAAAGAGCAAATTTTACTCACGCCTTAATGTTTGTGAAGCACCGGATGTGGGTCACAAATGAAACTTCTTTCCATAACTGAAAATAGCCCTTGCTTTTATTCCCATCTACGTGAATTTTACTTTGCATATTGAATTTAACCCAATTCCATATTCATTTCTTTCGTTACTAAATGATAAATTAGACAATTACAATTGTAAAAGTTTAACACAATATCATTGATTAACTAGAATGCATTCTATTTAAAAGCAATTATTTGCCTTTATACATCAAATACAAGATGAGCAAACGCCATTATGATTACCTACCACTAAAAAACAATGCATTGGATACTAGCACACTACCATTAACCGTGGCAGATAACACTCAACGTCATTGAGTTGCATTCAGTCACCATACAACACCACTGAAGAAGCTCCAGTACAACACCATTGAAATAACATATCTACCATTGAGTTCAGCAAAGACCACAGCGCGACCATTCATTCACCATACAACACTACTGAATTATAATCTACCATTGAAGAAGTACCAGTAGAACACCATTGAAATACCATCTACCATTGCACACCCATTCACCGCTGGACTACCATTCACTCATCAAGCAGCTTTAAATGAACACCATTGAATTACAATCTACCATTGCAGAAGCACCATGAGAATATCATTGAAATACCACCTACTATTGACAACACATCACTGACAATTGCACTACCATTCACCCACTGTACAACTCAAATGAACACCAATGAATAACCACTGACCACTGAACACCATTCAGACCCCATTGAAAAACATCAATGGGCATACCATTGGTTACCAATGAAATACCATTGGTTATAAATGAACACCATTGAATAACCACTGACCACTGAGCAAACACCACTTAGACACCATTGAAATACTAATGATCAATGGACATACCATTGGTTACCAATGAAATGCCATTGGTTATAAATTAACACCATTGAATAACCACTGACCACTGAGACAACACCACTCAGACACCATTGAAATACCAATGACCAATGGACATACTATTGGTTACCAATGAAATACCATTGGTTATAAATGAACACCATTGAATAACCATTGACCACTGAGCAAACACCATTCAGACACCATTGAAATACCAATGACCAATGGACATACCATTGGTTACCAATGAAATACCATTGGTCACCAGTGAAATACCATTGGCGATTTCTGTAAGGGTAGGCCTGAGCTGTTCCGTTAATTTGTTTTTGTATTGCAGAAAATCTAGTTTTTGCTGGATTATATCTGAACTATAAAAACAATGTTCTTGGAATATTCTGGTAGTTTGACAGTGCGATTCAAGGATTTTCGGTTACAAATATAAAGCCATTCATCTTTAATTGCACAAATTCATGATTGCAAATTAAAGTTTGTCCTTAAATAGTACTGTAATATGATGCTCCATTATTTTGAACATATATTCAGGACAAGAACAATGAATTTTTAATTTAGTGAGTCCATCTATACACCACTGGCATCGATGTGTCCTTTAGGACTTACCTAAATACTGCAATTGTGGAGATCAATGAAGTAATTACTTTGGAATTATTTTGTAGTCATTAATGTATTTAATCACAGAATTATATTTCCTATATATTCTTGTTTTCAGGGCAGCAACAAGAACACGCTATTCTGAAGAAGGCACATCACTGGAAACTTGACCTCTGGAGATTTAAGATAAGATAATACCGGAACTCTATGAAGATCTGGTAAAATGAATGCAAGAGGTGGAACATTCAAATTCAAACTAAGCTGGAGCGCATACATAATTATGTTCAGAAAGTGGACATCTCGTGTATTATATTCCATAATCAACCTCGTTATGCTTGCATGCATTACCATATCACCCATTTAATGTTGTATTAGAAGTCTTAAAGATTGTCCGTCCCTTTTGCAAGCTTAAAATTTGAAATCGTCTATCACTATCGTAAATTGAAGAAAGTGTGATTCAAGACCATTTCTAATAATATAGCATGTTGAAACTTTCTGTATATGTAAAAAATTTCAGCCGTTAAATTTCAAACCGACTTTTTTCGTACTACGAAAAAAGTATTAGTCTTTGTTACAGCATCTATGTGGTTATTATGCGTGTGTGAAATCCTAATTTTATGAGTAATTACCAAACTTTGGAGATGATTCCTTCCATAGAACAATTTTTTTTCATAATGCGTTTTATAATTTAATAAACAGATTAATCAATAAAGCAGATATTTCAACACAAACTGCTAAGAGCCTGAGGTAAAGACTATTAATCAGACGTTGTTTACGTGCATTATTTGAATTTTACACTACGTATCAGATTCAAATTGTGAATATAGAGCTTGCTTACACTTCTCTATATGTTTTGCCAATGTTTCGATGGTTTTGTGGTGATCTGAAAAAGGGACTGGCTGTCTTTAATGTATAACTTTAAAGAAAACAGTGATTGCAATCTTCAAAAAATGACTCTATTCACAACCTTTTCATTTACAATTGCTGGGTCTAAATGCTGATTCTAGAACCTTCTGTGCATATTATGTAAATATTAAACACCTTGAGTCAGGTGATGTAATTTTGCTGAATGTCTAAGGCAGGAGAATTCAACTGAGGCGCGTATTTGCTCATGGTGTCTGTACTGTGTGTAGTCGATAATCTAGAGCCTGGAATGCACTTTATGACTTCGAAGGTAAAGGGAAAGTATTGGTATATCATCAGTGGGGTCCAAATCTCATTTAATTTTCTTTAATTTGGTCCAAAAGTAATTATAAACCTTTAATTCCATACCATTCTAACAACACAGAGGTCACACTTTTGCAGATGATTAGTACATAGAAGACATACCTTGTACATGTACAAATATTCAGAAAAATAACAATTGGGATTAATCAAAGGCGCGGTGCGTTTTTGAATATTAGTCTGTTTTGTTTAATCAAGAAATAAAAAAATAAAAAGGTATCAGACCATTTACGATATAAGGAAGAGGAAATGGAGCAGTTGCAGAAGGAAGTGGGCTTTTAGGGAAGAGCCCTCATCCCTGTCAGGGGTGAGTAACCAGTCAAGGGATTGAGGAAGACAAAAGAAGGAAAGAAAGTTGAGGGGATGGGGAAGGTGGAAGAGAAAAAGGTAACGTGAAGTTTATGGAAAATTACATGTTTTCTTCAGGTAATTCTTCTTCTCCCCCCTCCCCCTCCTCCTCCTCTCGACATACATCTTCCATGTAACTTCAACCAATTGCAGTTTCCTCTCTTTACCTTCCTCCGTCCCATATTTTCCCTCATGCAACTCATCTGTCCACTGCCTTCTTCTCCTCCCCTGTTCCTCTTGCTCCTCTTTTCTTGCTCCCTCTTCCTCCACAACTTCCTCACCTTTCCCCTTATAGTTCCCCTTCCCCTTCTCATAAACATCCCTGATCTTCCTATCCTCCTCTTCTCCCTCTTCCTGCTCCTCCCCTTGATCACCGATCCACCTTCCCCACCCCCACTGTTCCCTATTCCTCTCCTCATGCAGCTTATCTATCTCTGATTTTCCTGTAATCCTCCTTCCCCTCTGCTAGCTTCCCCCATCTTCCTACTCCTCTTTCTCTACCTTTACATCCTCCCCTTTCCCTCAATGTCCTGTACCCCCTCTCCTCTTGCACCTCATCTTTTCCTGAACTTCCTATCCCTCCCCTCCCCTCTTAGCTCCCCCCTTCCTCCACCACCTTCTCTTAGTCCTCCACCCTCCATTTCTCCCCAATGCACCTCATCTATCCCTGATCATTTTCTTCTTCTTCCTATCCTGAAGCTCCTCCCACCTCCATTTTCATAGTTATTTTCTCTTCCTTCACCTTCTCACCTTTCACCATCTCCCCCCCCCCCCATCCCCTCCCCCTGACACACCATTTACCCCAACCTTCCTCCTCCACCTCTTCCCCTTCTCCTTCTGTTCCCTTTTCGTATCCTCATCCATCTCCTACATCACACATCTTCCTCTCCTCCCTTCTTCCTCTTTTTCTCATCCTCACTTCCTCATCCTACATAATCAAAATTGCTGTGTATGTTTGTTGTGCATCTTCAAAATAAAAATGCATACAGGAAAATGATTAATACTCAAATTTGAAGTCTCTGCTTGATTAACTGTATTGCATTGTACGACATGATATAATTACTTACTAGTGCTCATGAATGTAACTTGCCAATACTATGATATCAAAAGTGTGGATATTTGTATATAGATGTTGTAGTTAAAAGGTTTGGCTGATACTCATGATTTGGGGGCAAAGGTATTTGCAGCCCTCTTACCAATATCAGCTTACCAATTTTTACATGTTTTTTCCTTTTTCTGTGGTATTTTTATGATTCTAGTTTGTTGACCTGCAATGAGTGACAATACATTTTCTGCAGAGAGTAGTACACTGAATGTCCTTTATGATTACGGACTTGTGAAGTGTAAGAGCCAGTGAAAGACTTTTATGCACACCTGGTCTAAGTAGCAATAATATATTAAAAAAAGTTAAATGACTGCGGATACTGCTATATCAGTAATCCAGAAAAAAGTTCTGTTTGATTGCACTAGTCCGACTCCAATGAAAACATATTCTTCTTCCATTCTTAAAATTGTATACATTGTCATTATTGCATCATCACATATTATTGGACATTACTGCAATTGATTTGAGATATTTGGTCCTATATAATATTTGTCAATGTGTACATGAATTTGTCATAAAATTATTTCAAGGCATTGCATACGTATATGTTGACATCAAGAATTCTGCAAAAAATGTGATCCTTCAACAATGTTCACAGCATTGAATTTTTAGGTCTGGAAGAAGATAAAAAAAATATCTACATAGCGTTTGTACAAACTACTTGATTTTCACTGGACTGACCTTCAAGTTTCAGACAGTGTTAAAAAGAAAAATATTTGTTTTGTTAACACTTTGATCATGATTATTCTGGTTTACAAGGGTATAACCAACAATTTGTGAGTAGAAAATAATTCATATACCTGATTCAATCTGGAGATGCACTGCTTCTGGTTTAAAAATAAATAAAATAAAAAGTGAACCAAATCTTGTACTGCGATTTGACTGCTCTAAGAGTGGTATTTCACTATTTGTATGCGATATATAATTGTCATGCAGATTTGTCCTACGTAATTGCAATCTTTACACTTCTCGTTTTTTGTTGTATTTATTTCTTGAAATCATTTTTTTTTTCTATTTGGTAGGTCTAGGTAGGGTGTCCAGAATTTGTGGATAAATTTGGAAAGCCATTAATTTATATTTGTACAGAAGTATCAAATATCACTCACACAAAATATGATAGTCTCTTGCCTCATTTTGTAAGGCTGACACGGTTTACACATAAGTGTCTTGACAGCCTTTTGGAATTGTATGAATCTAAACTCATTGAAATTGATGATTACTTAAATATTTGCAATGCAATTTCAAAGAAGCTTCCTGACTCCGAATGACTGGCTTTCTACAATATTAGATTTGTATATATCTTTTACCAGCCCAGTAAAATATGTCTTCACCTGTCTTACCAAAATCAAATTCCTTTGATTAGAAAGACAAACATGCAGTTTGTTGCTATGTTGCTATGCCAGGTAAACCTTGGACAAGCCTTGAGGTTGATATTGATAAATCACACTTACTTTGTGAAAGACAGCCAGGATAATAGGTGAATACTACCCTGTTACTTATCTGTTCAATAGCAATAATATCAAAGCTTAAATATCATGCCATGTGTCAGCAGATTTTGCTGTAATTTCAGCAAAAATATACCATAAAATATTTTCTGCATCAAACTGACTTTCGCTGGAGTTACAGCGAAATCACGCCAAAACACTTGACCATTTTTCCTGTAATTTCAGCAAAACATCAAGTTAAGATGCACACCCAATTTTGCTGGAATTGCAGCGAAATATTGAGTCAAGGCATCTTCCTGGTTTCGCTGTAATTACAGCAAAATACCAAGTCAAAACACCTACTTTCCCAGTTTTGCTGTAATCACAGTGAAATACCAATGCAAAACACCTTCATAATTTCGCTGTAATTACAGCAAAATGGAATTGTGCCAAGCCTTGTTCTTGAAAAAATTAAGAAAAGCTTTAATTTTTGATGATGCTGCATTTTTGCTCAGTTAGAGCAAATTTTTAAAAAACTTGGGAAACGCGCAAAATACCCAAATCCAACACAACAATGTTCCCTGCTTTTTTGCAGGGCCAAATAATCCCGGATTATTGGTGGGGCTAGCCTACTTTGGTAAAAACCAATGTGAACAGAAAGTGGTCTAAGCTTAGCCCCGTGGGGCTAAGGCACCCCCTTAGCCCCACCTATAGTACGGGGCTAAGGAAATTTTTGCCAGTGTGAAAAGCATGTAAGATGTAGCCTCCGCATGCCCTCCTTCATCCCTCCCTCTCAATTAGCAGGCTATATTGACAGCACACTAGCTAGTATACTGGACATGTGTCATGACTCAGTGACTCACTAACCCTCATGGCAATATGCAGTGACTACACCAGCCAGCTGAGCCAGTTCAAAGGGATAGTTCACCCTGAAATTATTTTGGTTTCGATAAAAGAAAACACATGAAAGAAACATATTAGTGAAGGTTTGATGAAAATCCGTCAAAGGATAAAAAAGTAATAATCTTTTAAAGTTTTTATTTTGTGACCTCACATGCGAGTTGCCCTCCAATATGTTGTAGGCTTTCTTTTCCTTGAAAATGTGCATTTTCTCAAAAAGATGTGCATCCTTTTACTTGTGCATTTGATACATCATTAGAAATATGTTTTTATAAACATACCTATATGAAAAAATATAATTCCATTGTCAAAAACAGAAAAAGAGCAATGCATGGAATTATTCTGTACACAACATATGGGAGAGCACCTCGCACGTGACATCACAAAATCAAAATTTAAAATCAAATAACCTTATTTTCCTTTCACCGATTTTCATCAAACCTTCACTAATAATGTTTCTTTCATGTGTCTCCTTTTATTACCACCAAAATAATTTCAGAGTGAACTATCCCTATAACCCTTTTTGTGCAGGCAAGATGCTTCTTCACAGGGCTTGTGTGTATCACTCGTCAAATAAGCCACCAGGAGCATGCAAAGGGTAAATCACAAACAAAAATCCAACTTGGAAACTGAGAACGAGGATGTGATGTCGTATTCAAGCATGGGACTCTATACTTTGTGTTTAAAAATGTCACAAAGTGTCATATATTTGCGATTTGAAATTATCATTCAAGTTGTTCTCCATGTAAAGGGAAGTGCCTGTGCATGTTTGTTTGGCACAGATGTGAAACTGATCTTCTTGAGAAATATTTGAGTCAGAGGGGATTAGAGAGATGTTTGCTCATAGGAAGCAATGCAGTCTGAGCTCATATCACCCAGGTGTTGCCAATTTAAGGAGTGGCCATGAGGGATCTTACCTTGCTGGATAACAGTTTGGTTGGCATCATGTCTGACGGGATACATGGCATCGAAAATGTCACTGGAAGACAAAAAGAGAGGAAGAAAAAAAAACATCATTAATCAAAAGCTGAACTAATCATAAATCCATCAGGCTGAATTTTTTAATAGCAACATGACGAAACGTACAGAATCTCTCTGGTTAGGGCACGATCCTCTTGTCCGGTGAGAAAAGCCACATGAGAAGAAACTGACTTTGAAATTTTGCATCTTCAATGAATTCTTCTGATGACTGAGAGTGACAGCTTACGTATTTGCAGGTCTTTTTCCCAGGGAAGGGTTGCCCGCAGATAATGTCAGAATTACGTGCCTCAATCTGATTCTATGGCTCGCAAGCCGAGGTACAAGCACGGATCTGATCCAAAATGACTATTTTAATTCGTGCCCCCTCTCTCTCTCATCTTCGTTTCATACCTCTTCGGCTTTCTTTTTCATTTTTGTTATTCTTCTTTCTACAGATTTATCTTCTTTGCTTTTCTTAGTCTTCTTCCTGCTCTTCTTTATACAATTTTTCTTTCCATTCTTCTTCGTCTTCTTCTTCTTAGTGGTTGAAAAACACAGAGGAAGATAATAGAACTCAAAAGAACAATAGGAGATTGAGAGAAAGAACAATGAACAGAGGAAAAGAAACACACACAACAGGTCACATTTTTATTTAGAAGGCAACAAAGCAATAGCACACATTAAAAAGAAATAAACAAAAATATGAGAAGAGAGGGAAAGAAATATGAAGAGAAGCTGATGCTATATACATGTTTCTAAAACGAAAAATTTAAAAATAGCAATGTTTAAAAATAGGTGGCAAAATCACACTTTGGTACGGGATGTTTCAACATATCTTCTGGGTGAAATTGCCTAGCAACTTACGATTTCCACTGAAGAGTTTAGAAATGTTGCATTTCTTTGCTGCCCATGTAAACAGTCTTACATTATGAATTCATGAACCACTCTCCATAGAACCATAAATAACAATAGTCTTCCAACGGTCCAAAGACATCTATTTTTGTGGCATCCAAATTGATTTCCCCTTTTACAAACAAGCGTACCAAGACTGCAACAATACTCTCAGAAATGTCATCGGGTCAAACCACTCTGCGGGAGGGGTGATGCACGGGTCTGATTGCGCTTCTCGTTTCACTAAACCGATGGTGCATGTGCACTATTCATATCCAGCCTTATTCCCAGAAATGATCAGCCCATACATCAAATTGAATTTCCATCACATTGGCCACTGTTTGTAAACACAATGTCTGTGCCGTACAGAAGATATTTTATCTCAATCAGCTTAAACTAAGCAATGTAATTAATTTGCTATATCGTAATTGTACTCAGATTCATGTTATTAGTTTTGGGCTGAAGATTTGTATGTATGTGTGTTTATATGTACAATGAAAAAGTGAGACATGGAGGGTAAATTGGAAATGGAATGAAATAGAGAGAGAGAAAGAGAGGGAAAGCGAGATAGAGAGAGAGTGAGAGAGAGAGAGAGAGAGAGAGAGAGAGAAAGAAAGAGAGAGAGAGAGAGAGAAAGAAAGAGAGAGGGAGAGAGAGGTAAGAGAGATGGGCAGGGGGCAAAGAGGAAAAGAAAAGACAAGAGAGAGAGAGAGATAAGAAAAGACATAATGTGATGAAAGAGAGATAGACAGAGAGAGGGGGAAGGGGAGAGAGATACGAAAAGATGTAATGTGATGAAAGAGAGATAGACAGAGAGAGAGAGAGAGGGGGGTGGGAGAGAGGGAGCGAGAAGAGAGAGATAGAGAGAGAGACAGAGAGAGAGAGAGAGAGAGAGAGAGAGAGAGAGAGAGAGAGATCATGCAAACAACATAGCAATGAGAAAGACAGAGAGCATCACACAGCTCAAGCAGAACACTCCATTAGACAAGTTAATCTGCTAAACGGATCAATGTGATCTTGGATAAGCTTCATCAGGATGGTAATTCTTCACTGATGCAAGGCATACTGTACAGTAGCAAGATTTGTGCAGATAAAGTTGCTTTGATACAATAAATTCCATTCAGAAGATAATAACACTGACACTAATGCTGTCAGCTTCTTATCACTTTTAGTGGGCACCGTAGCCCTGATATCAAGTTGATATGAATAAACACTAGGAAAATCGGACACATTACAAGAAAGTTTTTTGTTCATTTACAGGATGGAGCATGCTATTCTTACTACTGGGTGTATTCCTAAAATTTCTTTGTAAATTGAAATTACCCCAGAAAGCCCTTTCACTAAAATCTAGCCGACTACTCATGAATATTAATGAGTCAGATGAAATGAGACTCTTTCGGTATTTGTTTACATGTTGTCGTGTCTTGACCTGTGAACTAGAAACAGCTTGCGTGGTTAAGTCGCTTCCTGGTAAGCAGTAGATTGCAGGTTCAAATCCCGTCTGGTTCCAAGATTTTTGTCTTGACTTGTTTTTCGTTCATTTACAGGATGGAGCACGCTATCCTTAGTTCTGGGTGTATGCCTAAAATTTATTTGTAAATTACAAGAAAGTGTTTTGCGTTTGAAAATCATCATTATTAGCACTAAATCCCAGTAATCAACCATAATGGAAACCTTATTAAACCGCATATGTATAGACTTTTCATTATTCTTGTATACCTTCCACACATAATACGATACTCAGAGCTTAACTTATTCTACCTACCTTAAATTTATTGAGCAAAGTTAAATCGTTAGTGCCTGAGGATTATTAAGTTTTCTTTCTCCGTTTCCCTAATTTCAATTCCATTTATAAGACATTTTATCGGGTTTTCATTCTCCTTTAATTCTTGATCAATTAGTACTCCTGGCCTATGCAAGCAGAAATCTGAGAGGCTCCTCACATAGATCCCTGCTCGGGTTAAGTAGGAAACGACTGCTAATTAAACAATCGTGTCTTGTACTAACGTCCTTAGCAACCTCACGCAAAGGTTCCTGATTAATTAAAGGAAGTGTATACCTTTTAGCAGACAAAATCAAATTCTGTAAACTGTGATATAAGCAAAACGTACATGAATATACACTTTAGCTCAAGGAATTGGCATAGGGAAAGGGCAAGGGAAGAAAGGAAGGAGCCACAGTTTTAAACTGCTTTTTAGACTAAAGCATCGTGTTTCATGCTGAACTGGACAAAATAAACTGTGGTTTAAAACTGCTGCTCCTTCCCTTTCTTCCCTGTCCCTTTCTCTATATGCCAATTCCTTTGAGCTGGAGTGTAGGTAAGGTTGGTGAAATATGAAAGTTAACCAAAGAAGAATCAAATACTGTGTGAAGAGCGTCCTGCATTTCTGTCAAAATACTACTACTTCTATGTCTGGAAACATGGACTTAGTCCTGTGGTGGTATTTCAAAATTCCTCCTAAGTTTTCTCCTGACTCCACAAGTAGCAATTAACTCTACGGTGATCTCCCCAGGGTAGCAAACAAGATTGCTGCCTGGAGGCTCCGACTAGCCGGCCACTAGCCAGAGCTGACCAAGCAGAAGCTCCTACTATGGGAACCAACCCACGGAGCACGAGGAAGACGAAGACCACAGACGACATATGTGGACGTACTGAAGAGAGACACGGGAGTAACAAGCACCAGTGAGCTGACGACTTTGGTAGGGGACAGGGATGTGTGGAGGACCCATGTGAGATTCTGGCAGAAGCCGCCTTAAGCAAAAGTAAAGCCACCAGTTTGGAGGTGCCTGGAAGGGCCCAAATTGGTATTGCTGCTTGTTTTTTTGCATGTGTTACAAAATTGCTAGGAAAGGGGGTGGGTCTCCTACATATTCTCCTAAACCTTCTTATATGCACATTCTGGAGTACCTATCCTCTTAACTTTCTAATTTGCATAAATTTAGGAGGGGTTAGCAGGAAGTTAGGAGAGATTTTGGAATACCATTTAGGAGAGAACCTTGGCTGGAGGTTGGATAAAATTTCTCCTAAGTGAGCATTTCAGAATAACATCCATGTTTCCAGACATAGCTGTGAAGCACACATTGAATGGAAAGTGTACCCCTGAAGTTAAGTCAGTTTTACTAAGTGCACATGAAAGAAACAAATAAGTGAAGGTTTGACAATATGCATTAAAGGAACAGAGAAATGAAATGTCAAATTCTTAATTTTAAACTTGCGAGCTACTCTGCTATTAGTTTTTCTCAAAAGGATAATATACCATTTTTCTGTGCATTTGATACACATGTATCCTTTAAAAGACACATGTTTTTATGCACAAATCTCTATGGGGAAAAAAAATCTTCTTTATAAAAAACGGAAAAAGGGTAATTTATGAAATCATACAGCACACAACATATAGGAGAGCAGCTCTCACGTGACGTCACAAAGTGAAACCTTAAAAAATCCCACAACTTTCTTATTCTCAGACACATTTCCGTCAAACCTACACTTATACTGTTTAAGCCTACATTTTTGCGTACAGATATTTTCGCGAATAAAGGGGTTGTAGACATTTTCGTGGTTTGTTGTTTTCGCGAATGATTATGCTATCATGTGTACACATAAAAATGGGAGAAAACAAACTACTTGCACGTTACTGCAACGCTCGATTGTGCGCTCAATGCTACGCTGGCTAGCGCAGAGCCGCATGGCAACGCCCATAGCATACGGTACCCCGTACCGTATCATGAGATCTACAGCGCTTCTACATGTACATGTATCCACCTAGCAACATGAGGTGCATGTACTTAGTAATCAGGATTATTGTGGCAATATATTTCGCGTGTTGTTAATTCGAGACCATACAGCAATTTGCGAAATTCACGATAATACAAACGTCACGAAAATATCAGCTCATACACGATATGTTGCTTTCATTTTTCTGCTATAATCAAAACCAATTTGATATCAAGGTGGACTTTCCCTTTAAAGAGAAGACAAAAAGCCTTCAAAAGGGTGATCGTGAGCAATCTTCTTACCAATGGTCTTAAATTAATGTATTGTCCGATTTGGAAACTTGCTGGAAGTTATTTGCCCTCATTACTCCAAATGTGGATCGTATGAGGGCAAATAACTTTCAGCAAGTTTCTAAAACGGACCTTATATTAATTTAAGACCATTGGTAAGAAGATTGCTCACGGTCACCATTTTGAAGGCTTTTTTGTCTTCCCAGTGCAGTATATTTCCTTTAAGCTCTGTGTCCAGGCACTGCATAGCCTAGCAGCCTGGCTAGGTATGAGCTCTGAATGACCATGGACCCTACGGAATGACGTTGTTCTCACCTCCTTTCTGACTCATCCAGGTGGGAAAATAAGACATTCTTGGAGATGGCCTTGGAGAGAGCTGCCATGGTCTTGTAATCCTTGGGAATCACCTGAGAGGGATAGAAAGACAGGAAACCACAACATGAATGAGAGAGCTCTCATCTGGCATACAGCAAAATAGCCAGGCATGTACACATGGGTTCAGGGCACACCGCCCCCCCCCCCCCCCCCAATTCCCTTTCAATGCAGCCCCATTGATTAAAAAAAAAGAGCTGCCCAGAAAAATCGATTTTTCTCATAGGGTATAGAGTACCAAAGTGTGACATTATATGAGATGTTGTCAGGACAACTGGTTCAACTATGTGGGTTTAGCAAACAGAGGTGATCATAGCAAGAAATATATAAATGAGAGTGCCCAACACTAGCCACCTAGACAATGTCCTATCAGTGAAACTCTCACTTAAGTGATGATGTTTAGAACCAGAAATCTTTGTAACAATGGCTAGGACACCACTTTGGTATTACACCAGCATGGTCAGTTCATTTGTTTCATGACATCAGGTTTGGAAAGTACCCTCCGCAAATAATTTGTTCACCATTCCAGCAACAAGCAAAGGCTCGGCATTCGTAGCGCACATCATGCACACTATTTCCATCAACTACATACTGTACTTGTACAACAAAAATAAGAGGAAAGAAAGGAATAGTGTCTCAATTTCTTGTAGTAGGTTGATGCCTAGTGGGTGACTGTATATAGAAACAGATGTTATAGGAATGAAAAGGAAGAAACATTTGATGTTCATTATATACACCTGTAGACAGATGCAGTACATCAAAACTTGTGGATACTTAAATGAAAATTAAAGGGATGTGATTTTAGATGTACACTACAGCTCAAAGGAATTGGCATAGGGAAAGGGAAAGGGAAGAAAGGGAGGGAGCAGCAGTTTTAAACCGCGGTATATGTTGTCCAGTTCAGCATGAAACATGATGCGGCTAAAGCATCGTGTTTCATACTGAACTGGACAAAATAAACCACGGTTTAAAACTGCGGCTCCTTCCCTTTCTCTTTCCCTATGCCACTTCCTTTGAGCTGCAGTGTAACATGACAAACATCTGTAACAGAGAATAAGACCCCTCGTACTGAACATTCATTCTTTTTCTGCTGAAAAAAAATGTCCGACATTGGCGGCAAGCCATCAACACAAGAGCTCCGCTATGTGCAGGATTTAATTGTAGGTTCAATCTTGTGCATAAAACACTTTTCTAGATTCAACATACGGCGGAGCCTTGGGGAACATTTGAGCAAACATGAATCTGCCTCCAGAGTGTAAATGCACACATTTTAATCTGTGGCTACATGATTGGTTATCGCGGCGCATGTGTACTGTGTGCAACCGGGGCCTACTTTCTTACCCTCCTTTAGGCACATGAGGCAAACACAATTTTCCCCGAGTAGCAAAATGCATGCATTAAAACAGCATCACATCTTCTGCCCCTACTATATGTATGCAATGCTGCATAGAATACATAAGAAATGCCTGAGATGCTTTTTTCTTCTTCTAATTCAATCCTGGCACAAGGGTGATGATGTCCATTTACATACAAACAGCAACTTCATCAACAACCACAAGTCAATGATTCATATGATTTTGGTAGACAATAGAGTGAAAGATAAATTGCGCTATTACCTATATGTGCTCCTTGCAAGCAGGTAACACACAGACAGACTGACAGACATACACACACATCTCCCTAATAAATCTCGTGTCTGAAGTGACTAATGAATTGTGATGCTAGCATGCTGAGAGTACACAAACAGACAGACAGACATCTACTGTACCTAATAAAGCCCCACTGTCTGTAATAACGTCTAAATTGTGTTAATACATCTTCTGCTTCTGGCATGCAGGTATTATTACACAGACAGCCAGCCAGCCAGACAGACAGAGACACACACACACACACACGTCTCCCTAATAAAGCCCCTCTGTCTGTAATGACTACTAAATGGTGCTATTTTGATTACGTTCCTAGCATGCCAGGAGCATGAAGAAAGCATCTATTCATGCCTTTGAGGTAAAAGTATTTTAAATGAGATATTGATTTTTTCACCCACTTCCCCTCCACTTTAAAGAAATCTGGTTGTTAGGATTTATTATTAGAGCACTTAGCGGTTTCGTATTTGAGATGCTACTATGTTCTGACAGTCTTGCAGCTTCTTTACCCTTGGTAAGCTGATCAATGTATGCACTTTTACCTACAGTACCTCTACTAACTACATGCACTACTACTGCTACTTGTACTTCCACTACAAACTACTTCTACTACTACTTTTTCTTCGACTTTTTCTACCTATTACTACTACTATTACTATTACTACTACTACTACTGCTACTGCTATTGCTACTTCTCCTACTACTACTACTACTACTACTACTACTACTACTATACTTCTACTACTACTACTGCTACTACTATTACTACTACTACTACTACTTCTACTACTACTACTACTACTACTACTACTACTACTACTACTACTACTACTACTACTACTACTACTACTACTACTACTACTACTACTACTACTACTACTACTACTACTACTACTACTACTACTACTACTACTACTACTACTACTACTACTACTACTACTACTTGTACTGCTACCTACGTTACTATGACTTCTACGAAACATTGGAGGTTGCATCCTCTACTACTACTTCTACTTTTAATACCCCCCTTCTTCTACAGAATTACCTTAATGACATAGGTGGGTGCAGCCTCTACTACTTCTGCTGCTACAACTACTTCTACACAATTACCTTCTTGACGTAGGAGGTAGCATCCTCTTCTGTGTATGGCTCTGCGCTGAAGGCCCCGCGCCGGCGCCGGCCCTTGGTGGGTGCGATGGGTGTCGGGGAGACCTCGTCGTCGCGCTCCTCGCTGACGGCGGTGGCTGGGGGCTGGGAAGCTGGGGCCCCCGCTGAGGGCTTTGGTTTGGCATCCTGCAGCAGGGGAAGGCAAGAAGAAAGTTCAGTTAAAGTTTCTCAGTTTAAAAGAGTTTTAAAACAGTGTTTAAACAGCTGGCCAATCCGGGAAGGGGCGAAAGAGGTGCATGCCCCCTGTATTTTGGGAGAGTCATACACTGAACATACAGGTAAATACAAAAAAAAGTCAGTCTGCGCCCCCTTCATATCAAACTTTGCTATCAGCGCCCCTTCTATTCCTAAATCACGGATCCGAAGCAGGTTTAAAACATTCACGCAGTAACTGTAACCCGAATGTGAGCTATACATGTACACTACAGCTCAAAGGAATTGGCATAGGGAAAGGGAAGAAAGGGAAGGAGCCGCAGTTTTAAACCGCAGTATATTTTGTCCAGTTCAGCATGAAACATGCTTTTTAAGCTAATGCATCGTGATTCATGCTGAACTGGACAAAATATACCGCAGTTTAAAACCGTGGCTCCTTCCCTTTCCCTTATCCTATGCCAATACCTTTGAGCTGTAGTGTACATTTAACAAGTTCTGGGCAAATATTGAACAATCAATTTGTTTTGAAACTATGAATGTTATAAGTAGATGACCAGAAAGTAGTATTCTTGCATGCTGACTTGGCATCCCACAAGGTACAAAATGAGAGAAGAGGAATATCTCGATGGGATGCAATAGCATGAGAGATCACATAGGTATCTCCACAACTAAAGCACACATACATGTATCAAGATTTCATTGTATAGCATCTGTGATTTTTAAGATACCAGTATTTCTTCAAGAGCATTTGAAAAGAACTTCAGCATAATAAAGTCTGTTCAATAGCAAAGCTATGCTTTTTACAACTGACCTGGAAATATCTGTCAATTCTGATGAGACTCTGCTCATCTATAAATAACTTACGTCCAGTAAACATGTTTTGTGCAACTGAAGATCAAAGCAAATAAAAAATAATTCCACTTAAACCTTAACATTCACATAGATACACTATAATAAGGGGGTTCCGAAGTGAAATCGGAATAAAAAATCATCATATAAACAAGGTGGTTGATTGGAAACACAAAATTGCAGAGTTTCTGTAAAATCATTGATTTCATATCAACACCACTGAAGGACACAATTTAATGATTTTAAAAAGAAAAAAATGAACAAAGTAAAAATATGTTTTTACCCTCATTGAACACTTTAAAATGTCTGCCTAACGTCACATCAGTAAATGCCTCCTAAAAAAAAAGCTATTAAAAATATTTATGAACTTGGTTGCAGCCTGAGAAAGTGGAATAAGCCAACGTGTGATAGGTTTATGTGTTGTATTGATATGAAGGAAGCAATGCCACCCCCATATGTTGACCCAACCTCAATGACAGTTCAATGAGCCATAATTATACAGGAAATTGTAATATTGCCTGCCAGTAATCAAGGCGCTATCTGCAAACATACATGTAACAAACACAGCTATGATTATGGTTTCTGCTTAAATGAGCTGTCTTTAAAAACGTGTCATCTTTTTTTTTCATTAATTCACCTGAAGGAGCATGCCATCCTTTACTTCTGGTTGTATGCCTAAAATATAAATATTTTAAAAGTCATCTTTTATTCAAAAGACTGTTTACAATGCAATTCTTGCTTTAAGTTTTATCTTCTCTTGCTCCGTATCTCTCTCTCTCTCTCTCTTGCTCATTTTTTTCCACTCACATATTGAGCAGCATGATTCTCGTGTAATCTGCTGGATGGACAATAGACAGGCTATGAAATTCTTCCCTTTGGTTCATTACTGCAGGTTCCATGGTTAATTTTGACATCCTAACCAGACCATTTCGTAGGTTCATGAAGCCAGAAAATCTAACCATAAGCATCTAGGGTTGATACAAGACATAGTAGCCAACCTTTCTTGAAAAAGGCTTGTTAAAAATGTTAAATTAACTTCCCAATATAAAAAAGCGAAATTCTGTTTCATTGTATTTCATGGGGAAAAAATGAGGAATCATTCCTCCAAAATCAGACATTTTACACAAATGTCTTTAATAGTACCAAGAGGAAATTTTCGCCAACTGAACTTCCCTCTTGTCTTCCTACAAGACAAATGTGCACATCATACTCAGCTGAGTACTTTGCCTACACAATATGCACACTAACATGTACACCAGGATAATGAAAAATAAGTTATACCGCAATATTTTTAAGTCCCTCAACCCTTCAAATGAAATTAAAATACTGTTAAGTATTATTGAGGGGTAGGTGGACTGTAATAATTTTTCTACATGTACGTACACGGGCAGTCCCTCAACATCCTAACACACAGGGAAATATTAACCACAAATACTGGCGGTCTATAAATAACAAATGAAGTCTAATAATGCTTTATACTGTACTGTACATATTAGAATACAGAAGGAAATAAATGTGTTACCATTCGTTCTACGGAGAGACCAGCGTTCTTGCTTGATTCCGTCCTACATGTACAAAGATTTACAGATCACAAGCAACAAAGAGGCCACACTACAGCTAAAATTGTGAGGTAACATACCATGTAGTAGAGGTCTGTTCCCTGGCCTGCATGTACCTGTATGTATGTACCGTAAGTGAGTAGAGCTTGTTTTCAAGTTTCTGTCCTTTCCTGCCTATCGCACTGTACATGAGTCACGCTAATTAGGTTTATGAGACACAGGTTTTTTTTACTAACGGTAGAGTAAAACAATCTGGCAAGCGTTGTGTTGTGTTGAATTCCAAGAGCAGGCCAAAAGAAGGGGGGCATTTGACAGCTACATGAATGCCAAAACTGTTGTGGAACTTTATCAAAAGCTATTGGAGACAGAAGAGACCATACAAGACATATTTTTGTTTACATGACTACAAAACTATGCATGTATCTACCAGTAAATACACAAGACACATGATTGGTGGGTGTCACCAAACAGCTGAGAAGCCTTTTCACATTATGGACAGGACAAGCGTTAATCCAAACAAACAGAACTGCTCACATACTGGTACATGACTCTAACCTTATGACTTTGATTGATATCTACATAGGCAAGCTACTGAAGCTGAATTTCACTTCTCGTTAGAAGAGTAAGAAATCATTTCATTTCTCCAACAACGGTTCAAATTTCTCCTAGAGTATCATTTGATATCTACACTGCAGGGTATGATTTAGCAGCTTCACATGGTGTACATGCATACTATTTCTTGTTGTTATCTACAGTATGACTTGATACATGTATGTGTATTGACATTACTGACCTCATATGAAGGGGGTGGGGGTAAATATCATGCCCTCTCCTTGACCTTTATTCATGACCTTTTTAAGCACAAACTTCACCTCTGATGAACATGAACTCTCATACAAAATCACAAAATACCAAGACCACACCAATTGAGATGGACAGGACATTTTCAAAGAGCGCCACTTCAGTTCAGAAATGTGAGCAAGTTTTCTCCCGCTCCAAAATAAACTGAGCCCGGTTTTCAGCTAGTGGGGCATCTTCAATCCAAGCTACGATATTCACTAAACAGGTCTGGCTGCACAAGACTAATCATTCTCAATTAGTTGATTCCTTCTCCAGATCGCACTAACGGACTGAGAAAAAAACGGAATGATACAGTGACTAGTCTTAAAGCACTAGACTCTATTTGTCAGTAATATGCTTTTCACACTGGCAAAAATTTCCTTAGCCCCACCTATAGTACGGGGCTAAGCTTAGACCACTTGCTGTTCTCACTTGTTTTTACCAAAGTGGGCTAGCCCCACTAATAATCCGGGATTATTTGGCCCTGCAAAAAAGCAGGGCTAACAACGCAATTGCGGGGCCAAGCCAAATAGTCCGGGGTTAAGAGCACAAGTGAGAAACGAAAAATAGTATGGGGCTAAGAAAATGCGGTGTCAGCTCTCAAGGCCGAAATGCCGAGACCAATCAGATAATGCCCGACGGGTGAGTGACCTTGATGCAGAGTGGTAAAGAGCACATGTGCAAGACGTACACTCATAAATATTCATAAGTCGTCGAGAAAGTCCGGGGCTAACGATTTCGAGTGAGAACAGCTAATCGGGTTTAAGAAAAAGTATGGGGCTAAGAAATGCCGGTGTGAAAAGCTTCAAAAAATAGTACTAGGCTAAGGATAGTACGTAGCTAAGAAAACCTAGTGAGAAAAGGGTTTAAATATACAAAATGTCTAACAGCCTAGCAGCCAGACTAAAATGAACCCCAACTTGCACCAAATAATTAATGAAAACTAGCAAGAAATACATTGAATCAAGCTTTTCCTGACGATGCGTGAACAAACCTGCAAACCTTAAAACCAAATATATACCTGATGAGCAGGTGCATTGACCAAAAGTAGAAAATCAGACATGATACAAATGAAGGAAATCAATTAGTGTTTAAACATCTTTAATCACTAGTTCTACAATCATGCTTTGTAAATTTAAGGTGGACAAGAGATGCTCTGGATGTAGTCATTACAGTGCATGGCACTCAAAGTACAATAACAAGTCTGGCCAGCATATTCATTGCCCACCAATGGAGTTTCCCATGAGGGGCAATGTTAAAAATTCAGCACTAGTAATCAGATTGGAAAACACACTTATCTGTATTAATACTGGTATACAGTATGTCTGATTTGCCCACAACTTACATGTAAGTATGAAAAAAATAATAAACATGCGATTCAAACAATACACTGTCAATGGCAATCCCAGAGACTGTCTGAGGTTTGTCTGAGTAACGACAACTAATATATATTCCACCAATTGAAACTAAATCAGGAAATACAGGTGAAAGTCAGAACGCATTACTGTATGCAGTTGGAAGGAAAGTAGTGAATACATTAAGAAAAATGACTTATTCAACTCATGGTTACATTGCCCTTCACGACACCTTACACAATAGGAGACTTGTGCATCACAGCTGCTCACTCAGTGAGTGGCAGATGTACTACAATAGCTGCTGCTATGCCAGGTAATCCAGATATACCCCTACATCAAAGGCTACACACTGCTTTGGATGTGATTCATTTAGTTCCCCGTATTTCACATATGATAATGCATCTGTTACGATTTGGTGACCTTAGTTACCATTGTAAGGTATATGTCTACAGTATGATTTTGAGCACATCTTGTTTCTAGACCTTATAGGGTTACTAACTTAGAAATATAAGTTCCCACTAATCTATGTAAAATTATCCACTAAAAACGAATTTCACATTCGTTTGCCACAATGAAGTCTCATTTTGACGAAAATTTGAAAAAACGCACGCCTCCAGTGACGTGTGAGAAGTCAAAATTCCATAGATTGTATAGAAGCCAACAATAGACCAATTTCGTAATTATTCACGACTTTCCCCCTACATGTAACTGCGTAGTAACGCGTTATTGCAATCACCTGTATCTTGTCATTCAGATTCAATGGATGGAATGCACTTTGAATCTATTAGTTGTTGCTACTCAGACAAACCTCGAACATGTTTGGGGTTCCCATTGGTAACGCATTGTTTGAATTGCGTGAATAAAACATTTTATTTACGCTGTTGGCATTTATGGCATTTTGACTTCTCATACATCACTGGAGGCGTGCGTTTTCTCAAATTTTCGTTAAAATGAGACTTTCTAGCGGCAAACGAACATGAAATTCGTTTTTAGTGGATAATTTAACATAGATTAGTGGGAACTTATTTTTCTAATTTAGTAACCCTTTCCACTGCTTTAAAAGGGACCATTCCTATCTCTTGTAAATGTGTGACTGTTGTACATGCAAACACACACAGCCATTGCTTTACATTGTCTACATGTAAAGAGGTCAGAACTTCAAGGAGATGTGTTGACATTAGCATAGCCGACACAGGTGGCAACTGTTTGGTGTCGGTGGTCGTCAAGGCTGAGTGGCACATGAAGATCGCAATGCAATGTTTTATGCATCATGGGGTCAATATATTGAAACTCTGATGTGCCAGCTGATGCGAGCTTACTAGTGCAGCTTATGTCATGCAGAAAGGGAAGGCGGTAGAAATGAGATGTGTGCGTAAGTAAACAATATGCCAGTGTTGTAGTAACGTGTGTCCTCTTCTCTACATGTACATATGTCCATGGAGGCCTCCTCATTTACACACACACTCTCTCTCTCTGTCTCTCTCTGTCTGTCTGTCTGTCTGTCTGTCTCTCTCTCTCCATCTGTCATTCACTCTAGTCATCATATCACATTCAACATCAACTTATATCCATCTCTCTCTCTATCTTCTCAGTTACCCTTTGCTTTTGCCCTACCCAAACTATCTGTCGGGTCCCCTCTTTAGTCTCCCAACCTCCCCCTCTCCCACAATCAGCCCCCCCCCCCCCCCATGAATCCTATCAATACCATTCTTCAGCATTCTGAACAACAAAATGATCTTAAGAACACTAGAGCACACACACTAACCATGTGGTAGGGTCCATGCACTAACCATTGCTTGATCCTATTTTCAGCAGAACATAATATGAACTGTAATTCCAAGAGCAACGTTTATCAGGACATATGGATTTAGGCTGCACCTGGGAATGCAACACTTTACACGTACCACTAACAGCTGAGGAGGCCGTAACCTAGGATGCCAGGCTCTGCACTTGAAAGCGATACACCCCCCTCCCCCCCCCCCCTGCATAGATACGATTTCAAAATCCAACTTAGCAAAGGAGAACTTCTCTGGTACCTGGCAATCGGGGCAACCTAATCTTCTGCAGCGATTAAATTAGATCCCAGCCCGGGGATGAGGCTTGCGCGATCTTCATATAGTCGCCCAACAATCTGCCTATAAGCTAGAAAGCTGCATTTTCTTTAAAGATACATATGCATACCTGTAACGGTATACATGTACATTACAATATGTACTTTAATATTCTGGGTTAGTAATGGATTCCGGATTACAGTTGAAATTAATTTAGAAGCTAATAAAAGAGCAATTTTTAGACAGGCTTACAATCTGCTAAGGTATGCATATACTAATTATATCTTTCAGCAACGTAACAAGATTTGTGTTATCCCAGTTCAAGTTTGAGTTCAAGTGTTATATATTTAAAGTAAATTCACTGGTTATCAAGCATGGATAACGTGGGAGAAATCAAGTATTTCTCACAGGGCAATTGCATTATCTCGTACAATAATATCAATACAATACTCTAAATAAAGTTGTAAACAATCAGTACTTTTTAATTAACCTAAACAAAAATACAAGCACGTAGCTATTCAATTTAATTCTTACACTCTCTGCTTACATAACTCTTACCCATACATTTATAAAGAAATGTAAGATAATAATATGATAACAATATAATAAAATATGACATGAAGTAGAAAGATAACATACTTTAACAATTGTACAATGAATAAGACGACTATACACAATCCTCTAAATCTGAGGGCATGTTCATATCAGCCATCAGTCTGATTTGAGAACACAGCCTGTCCACATGTAATATTAATTACCCACAAACCAGGCAGACAACAACATAATGCATGCATGCACGCACTGGGCTGGCGCTGGCCTAATGTAATCAGTTGCAGATTGGGCGGGAGGAATTGCAATCAAGGCCATCGGTCACATCCTGGGATGATTACCATCACGCGCACGTTAAATTGGGAATAATTGACCAGGAGATGCGGCTCGGCCCTTTCCCTGTCGCCACCCCCTCAACTTTCTTGTTTTGCCAGGAAACTTGGAGCACCTAGACATACGGTCATTTTTTGTGTGCCTCCATTAAAACCATTTGTAAAAGCTACACTACGTGCATCGTGAATGGATTCACTATGTCTTAAAGGGGAAGGTAATTGAAGGACGAACTGGACTAACTGCGTACTCGTCATTATCATAAGTGCTTAATGCATATACTGTGTGACAAGAAAGTGAACGACCCATGGGGAGACGATCTGAAACTGGCGATGTACGATTTTCTGTGCTACTAAATTGAAGGCAAACAAAAACTTATCTATTTATTGGTAGCATATTTGTCTGATTTGCCACAATCCTGCACCAATCTGTTTTTCTAATTCTCTACACCTTTCTTTACTTCACATTTATACAAATCTACTCGTAAGGAGAAATCCCCCTTCCCCCTCAATGGTCACTATCTGCTCTAGAGAATGAATAAATTTATTCCCAGTTGTTACAGAGTCCAGCGAGAAACTCTCATGATTTTGATAAAGATTGTTATTGTTTTTCATCCTTTATCAATGGTATTACACAACTGTCCTGTAAAATTCCCATATGACCATCACATGCTTTCTCTTGAAATCCATACAATAAGTTTTTGTTTCCCTTCAATGATGACATGTGCTAACTTGAGCAAAGGACAAAAAAAAATTGAAGAATGACGTTCATTCACTCATCATACATGTAAGTGTCCCTTCTTCATGGTGGTGAAAATTCTTTGATTCTTCAGACATGTGCACATATACCGTAAACTACTGCTGTCTTGCAGGAACACGCTCTATTCTATGAAAGGAAAGTCTTGAACCAGAACAATAACCACATTTTTGACGTCCTGTCCACTTAATAGCACAATAACTGTGGCAGCCATGACTTTATCTGATGGACAATCGCATCTTCATACTTACAAATATGATGTACATCTCCGTTAAACCCATTTGTGCCGACTTTATTCTTTGGTATGATGCAATTATTTGCTGCACTTTACCTCGTTATCTACAGCAAATGGCATGCTTATCTCAACAATTTGTACATTTATACTCTGCTCAAAGAGAGCCAGTAAGTGCACTGCTAAAAAAAAAAAAAGGCTTCTGAAGAAGACGTTAATCCTAAAAATACTGAGCGTGGGGAAAAAAGAGGTGAAACGCCTGAGGGATCCTTTCTATTTTCGATACTCATCACAGATGAGAAGACATATGCATTTCTTCTTCTGAGGAACTCATCGAAGGAACTAAAAGTGACAATCCAATTGGAATCCTGCAGGCAAATAGGATCAGATGATTTCACCGAGACAAAGCCTCTTGCCTTTATAAGCAGCCCACTCTTAATTCTTTAAATCGATTGATTGTTAATACCTCTGATTATATTCCTGTCAAGGCTGCTATTTTGGCCTTTTTTTGTTTCCACCTCCCAGTAGATGGAAAGTAATATCACCTATATATACACATGGATGCGTTATTAAAGGAGTTTAGAAATTCACACTTTAATTGGATGCAATGTTTAAATTTCCCCTTTGGAAAATAAACATGTACTTCCACATGAACAAAAATTGAAGAAGATCCGATGCCTAATTTTCTATCCACAATGTAAGAAAGAAGATGGTAAATATAAACAAATGTAAAGAACATAAATAAAGAACACCTATTTCATGGATAAACACAAAACTGACGTAATCAAATTATGCACAAAATTGACTTCTTTTTCAATAAGAGTTCTTCATAAATGCAATAGGATTCATAAACCTACATGTATGTTAAAAGTAAAACATGATGAAGAATTGAAAAAGTTTTATTGCAAAACCATTATCACATGCAGTCAACACATGCAATTCAAACATGGGTATTGAGCAAGGTTATTTTTTCACAATGATGGAGTAAGCTTTTTAAATAAATTGTGGGTCAGACTATTCATACATGTCCTAATTCAGCCTTCGGACTGCGATGTTCGATTTTAATAAAACTTTTCAATTCAATGATGATATTCCCATTTAAATGCAGCTATTTATGTACTGCATTCCCATGTGTGATAATATTATGGCAAAGTGTTCTACTTACACACCTGCAGAAGAGCGTCACCACTAAGCTGAAGTGGCTATCTGCAAGTTAGCCTGGCTTTCAGGCTTTTAGACATGATTAATTCAAACTTTAAGATAAGTGTCTTGTACTCACAAGACTAGTCGCTCTTTCATTCTCCTCTTTTCTCCCTCCTGATTAGACGAGCCAGAGACAGAATGGAGAATGATTAGTCTACTGCAGCCAGACCCGTTTATTGAATCTTATAATTTGAATTTAAAATGTCTAACAGCCTGGAACCCAAGCTATGTTAAGTATCCCTCCTGAGAAAGAAGGAAAATGTGGTATAGTGGTGAGAGCTATTATCTCTTGAACCCCTGGACAAGAGGCTTTGCTCATAATGCTTTTTCTTCTTAACGCAGGTAATGCATAGGTAATGGTAGCAATATTAAAAATATATTTTTAAAATCAGTTTCTAGCACTGACTACGCAGGGCTGCTTTAGCTGAAGCCAGAGTAATAATCGAGCATTCTGTGTGGCAATCGAACGGGAAAAGGGTAGATATTATGCAAAGGTCCATAATCATAGCTGTAGGGTAGGCCTGCCGTGATGACAGTGCTTGAAACGCAAATGGATTTCAATCAGTAGCACTGTACAATCATTTGAAATGCGCAAAAATAAAGGTATCACATTATATAGTACCTGTATTGTAAGTATCCCCCAAACTGTAAATCAGTGAAGTTCTAGAAATTGCATAGAGGATAAGACATTTTAATACATGTACATACAGCCCAATGTGTGGAGTGATCATACTACATACATGGAGGCTAGCTGTGCATAATATGTAGGCCGTACCTTCCCACCTCAGAATATTTGTTGACATGAAGTTCAAACTCTTTCAAAACAGCACCTGTTCAATTAAAATGCCACCCCTGTATGGCCGACTGAACGCCCTCTGGCCATTTTTTAATCATAATCTTGACGGTTCTATACAGTATATGGGACAACCGGGTCACAGAGGTTACAATGGAACATAGACA
The DNA here is from genome assembly GCA_963669155.1 of Arbacia lixula. Taxonomy (NCBI): domain Eukaryota; kingdom Metazoa; phylum Echinodermata; class Echinoidea; order Arbacioida; family Arbaciidae; genus Arbacia; species Arbacia lixula. The sequence continues at coordinate 16,537,087 of OZ022579.1, read as the reverse complement.
GTACCTTACCATTTGCACTCATCCACTTACCCTACATCCATCTTACCAAGATTGCAACATACTGGGCACATTATGTTAATCACCTAGAATCAATCAATCCCAGCCCAATATCCCCCGCCGCACCGTGGGAGAGTTTTGCATGCTTCATGCATTATTTGCTGACTCCAATGGCAATCGATTGTGGCTCAGACCCACATTTGACGCCTGACTCTGACCGAGACCGATGTTGTCGGCGGCCGGATGAAGGTTTTCCCTTTTTATTCGCTCCTCTAATTCTTTCCCTCTGTCGCTTCTTGTAATCTCCCTCTTCCTCTTCTCTCGTAGTCATACTTGCTCTCTCTCCCTCTATTTTTCCTTGCTTAGATCTGCTTACCCTTTTTTCTCTCTTCTTTGTCACTTCTCCCATTCTTCCTCACTCTCCTTTTCCCCTCCCTTCCAAATGCTCCTGGTCATTGTTTTCAGTTCACCTTCCCTCTTTTCTTTCTCTCCTCTCCTTCTATCTTCCTCTCTCAATTACTTTCACCCTTTTTATTTCGTCTTTGATATTTCTCAATTTCTCTTTCACTTTCCTGTTCTCTCTCTTCCCTAACACTTCTCTCCCTTCTCTCCTGATCATTGTTTTCCATCTATATTCCCTCTTTTCTTTCTCTCGCCATCTCTCACTCTCTCTGGCCCTCTCCCCCATCTACCTCCCCCCCCCCACCCTCCTCCCCCTCTCTCTACCCCACACAGTCATCATGTTGTTCAATCAGACAGATCATTACAGAAAGCCAACGAGCCAATAATCACACAGGGTGCAATGATGAAGGGAGCGAACACACAAGGCACAGTACCCCAATCGCTAGCATTTTGTGGATACAAATAGGAGGCAGGTGTCCGCGTATTTACTGAGCAAATTTGCAGAGTTTGGCGCTGGCAAGTAAGCCAGAGTCAATGCATAGTGTACAGTGCCCATTTTCCTCAAACATCCTCCACTAAAAGTGCTACACGTACATGTACAAAAAGAGTCAACCGGACTTGCCGCTTATATCATGTTTACGTATATGTTCATTGTACATGACTAGCTACAAGCTAGATAATGCTGTCTGTAGAAGACTTACATGGAACCCATTGTTGTTATAAAATGTTTACTCTTTCACTACATGTACACGTATGTGACAACCTACTTGCATTGCACACTGTGATTAGCAGTAGGTTAGCATCTACCATAGATTGTGAGTAGTGTATGTCCATCATTATATACATTCCGTTAACATGAATATGTAATGTATCTTTCACTAAACCTTCGTGTCAACTCATCCACAACTTTATTTTCCACTGGAGCAATCATAGGCATTATTAAACTTATTCAATAATGTTCTTGTCACATCTCTTCAAATGAATTTACTGCTACATACATGTAGATATAATATATCAAGTACATTTTATTGTACCATGATATTAAGCAAATAATCAACGTTGGTGAAGGTGATGGGACGAACTATCACTTCCAAGGCGATCTGGATGTAGCTATCTTTCCGAAGCGTAGCTAAGAAAAGATAGCGTATACATTCAGATCGCCAAGGAAGTGATAGTTCGTCTCATTGCCTGAAACCAAAAGTTGATTATCTGTTTTGCATTCTACATCTGAAACCAACTATCTATACAAAAAATGACAATTTAACGTACAAAAGCGTTCGGGTCAATGCGGCTACTTGATCATACTTTTTGGTTTCTTTGGCAATACTGCGCATGCTCTTTACCTGCACAACGAACAATTGTCCATAGACTGTGTACAACGGATAGATCGTCTCCGCACAGGGATTCGGAGACTGCTGATTGGTCAATCGCGCAGATCATGTCATGACCACGTGGTTACCAAAATAATTCCTTCGGACTGTGCATGGAAGTATCGATAGCGATAACGATATCCAGTCACGTTGTGTTCGCAAGAAATGGTCTTGGTTCGTGATCGGATTGCTCCGGTATCAATCGAAAATTATCGAAACTCTGCACTTTCATGCATATTCAAGCGACACTCCGAAACCTGGAAGCAAATTGACTTTGTGCACATTGCGATATAGACTCTACAAATTCCAACGAACACAATGCCATGGTGACCCTAATTCGTAAGATTTTGACGGAAAAGCATGAAGTAATAGAAATTCGCTTACCCGTGCGGTATCGGTGAGAACATAGATCCTCCGAGAATATCTTTTATATTTTATATCAAATGCAGGAAAGCTCAATTCTAGGTCAATTTTGGTATGAGGTGATAGAGAATTGCACACTTGTTTTGGTGGAATACTGGGTGGGGAAATGGAAGGCTTGCACTGCTTGTAAGTACGTGTACATACATACACACGCCCGGTGCTATAACCACAAATTTGTAATTACCACGTACCGCGTCGTCGTCTACGCCGAGCTACAATTGATAGTACGAGCGTAACGCACTTTTATTTTGCGCATACTCAAAATATTGATCACACGTTAGGACTGTGAGGAGTGAAGAGATCAGCGAAACCAAAAATCACCTAGAGTGTAACGAACTTTTCTTTAAAAAAAAATTACTATCACCTAGAGTGTAACGAACTTTTCTTTAAAAAAAAATTACTATCACCTAGAGTGTAACAAACTTTTCTTCTCAGGTGATCAGATGGGAAAAACTACGCTTCATCACGTGATCAACTTTTGACCAATCATACAGCAACATTCTTAGTATGTGGAATATAATCATCATTATCAATACTCCGAGTAGTACTTATCATTATTGTAGCATCAAATTTGGCTTATGAATCTTTTTGTGTTATGACACTGAGCTTTACAATGACCTCCACTTACATATTATGCACACATTTAACCACAGGTACATGTACATGATTATGTATTATATATTAGTATACACAGTATGTGCTAGGATACCACTTAATAAGTGTATTTTTGTGAGAATGCAGTACTAGCATTTTGTTGGAGGTCCCAACGAAAATTATATGTGTCAATAATCATATTACCCTGGGTAAATTATTCACATACCAAGATATATAACAAATAGCACTGAAAGTATCAAAATCTTCACTAGGAACTCTAAGTTACCCTTCTGAAGAAGAAAATATAAAGGTATATATAAAGGTATATATATATATATATATATATATAAGGTATATAAAGGTATATTGTGTACACATCATGTGAGTGCTGAATAACACTACATGTATTAGCAAACAATGAACGATGCCTTCTGCACTGCACCGAGTGGTAGTTTATCATCTACTCTAGATAACAAACATACTTCTATACCACACATCTAATAGGGTGAGTTAATATTCAGTTCTCTGAGCTACAATCAGCATTTCTTTGCATGATCGAGATTTAAGTGAATATAAATGCTAAAATTATGATTTTAATTGCCAACAATTTTGTGAAATTTCAATGTGATCATCCGGAATCAGCATTTAAAAGTGGATACACTGTATGTTAATGTACTGTAGGCACATTTGAAAGCAAGAGCAAATTCAAAGATGTATTGCACGTGCCACCCATCCCTCAGCGTAAAATCATCTGGACAATGTACTGTTCAAATAACTATGTAAGTAAAGCATGCTGCACAGCTTGGTTAGATTTGTTGAATCTACCTCATCAGAGTAGCCAACTTCCTAACTGCAATTTCAGTATTATGTTTCCCTATTGAATGAAATTAAACTACACATACATTTCTATATTTTTGCTAAAAAAGCCTGAACAGAATTCAATTATCAGGACAAATGTTCTCTCGCACCTACGCATTATGCAAGGTCACATGGTGAACATACACATAGCTTCTTTTGTATGGAATAACATGACCCCAAAGTCTGTCAACTTTTCATTCTCTTGAAAGTTTTAAGGTTTCCCTGAAGCCATATCCGTTTACACAATGAGCGTGAACGTCACATTTTGATTGTTGTCACATTTTGCTCTTTGTCATAATACTTGAGAATCTTAGTCCATTATTGTGCGGCTGCTGTTAAAGAGAGAATGGGCTCCATTGACTTTAGTATAGATACATGTAGATGGCAAACCATATGAGACATGGGATTTGTTTGCAGCGGCCCTATTCATGAAACCATACCAAGCCTAGTTAGGGACTTACTGTAAGTGCATTCAGCTACATGCATTCATAACAACTATATGTAGGGTAGCAATGTTTCATGAATATGGCCCCAACCTTCTAGTGGAAGAATACATGTACATCTCTATAACATCACATCTCTATAACATGTATATTATGGAGGAAAGCAAAACCAGTGCTATTCAAACAAGCAAATGTTGTCAAAAGTATCCTCTTCTCTATCCACAATTTTAGTGCAATACTCATTCACGACCAAGACTTTTCATATTGGCAAAACCTGTTGTGTGAACCTATTGTTATCCTAAGGTAACATCACATCCCATTCTGAATCAAAATAATGTCATGTTTTAAATACAATATTTCAGTCAGTTTAAAGATCAAAAGTGTGATTAAAAATGTCCACTTTGTCACCAAATAATTTGACTTTAATTAGAAAGGTGATACATGCACATATCAATAAATTGTCAAAGTGCCTCAATATTGTGCAAAAATGGATGCTCTTTCATTTGATGCATCTGCATTTCAATACATATGAAACATCATAGCACCATACCAAAATGGGTTCAAAATAACAGGAGTAATATGTTTGTAGGCTCACATTTGAGTAACAAGCTTTGCTTCAGATTTTATATTTTGGGGGAAATGTATTCTATTGCATGTTGCAGGAAGGCTAAAAAAAAAGGATATTATAGCCATTGTGTGACATTATCAGAGCATGAAAAGGTCTTTCTGACGCTCTCCTCTCCTCAAGAATGGTTGTATTGTTCCCATCTTATGAGGAGCGTATGAGGCCGTTTAACAAACATCTATACATTTTTAAACAGAGGTGGAAATAGAGAGAGTAGGAGATATACACTACAGCTCAAAGGAATTGGCATAGGGAAAGGGAAAGGGAAAAAAGGGAAGAACCCGCAGCTTTAAACCGCGGTATATTTTGTCCAGTTCAGCATGAAACATGATGTTTTTTAGGCTAAAGCATCGTGTTTCATACTGAACTGGACAAAATATACCATGGTTTAAAACTGAAGCTCTTTCTCATTTTCGATTTCCCTTTCCCTATGCCAATTCCTTTGAGCAGTTGTGTATGAACAAGTGTAAAAAATAAAGCTGGGCATGTAGCAAACAGAAATAATGCTAACAAGTTCTTATAGTACAGAACAATCTGTGGTGTATGAATTAGGTTCAAGTCTTCTATCAATTGTCACCATATACCTGTATCTTCTACCCCCTCCTTGTGCACTACTTCAGAACTACCCTCTTCATACAATAATGACAGTAATATTACAATGAAAATACCTCTATTTATATATATTGTTCTGTTTAATGTAAGTAAATACAGGTACATGTACTAATCAATAAACTGACCAGTGCATGTGAATATGTCTTGTCCTCCTGAATTACTGTAGATACGGTGCACAAAAGTACAAACACACACTTTATACAATGCAATAATACAAGTACATGTAAGAGAATCATACATTTGTAGATCTATGCAGCAGTGCAGGATATAAACTGCAGGAGTAGCAATAACTTTTCTCATTAAAGCCGTACTCTATCATTTGCCATTTCCCCCCACATGGGTATATTGGGAGTCTCATTACCCAAACGTCGGCATCCCATCCTCGACGGGTAATTTCCGTTAACCCATGGACGGATGAACCTTAGCGGGGTGACTGGGGTCTTCCTCACTCATGTGAGTTTGGAGAGAGTCCAGCTGTCCAAAACACCGCAACATTACGGCTTTTGGGGTGTATATGGACGGGGCTTTTGCGGCTCGCTGGAAACTTGCTTACCGATGTGCATCGGTAATAATAGCGGAATATGGTATATGAACGGGGCTTATGAGAGTCCCATGTCCAGCAGAACACAATCTGTTGCCTATGGGGCTGTGAGGCTTAAAGACGGTCATGAAACTTAGCAGGAATCGGCAGTATACCCCAACCATTCAACTCCGAATCTCAGTCATACCTTCACAAACATTTTCAGAAAAAAAGTGAAAAACTATCCTTGTTAACATTTAAGGCTGCATGGTACAGTATTACTGTGGACAGCAGCGTGCATGGCGCTGCTACTGCACACATTCCTGGCTTTACCACAGAGAGTTCTGAGTAGAGAACTGCGGTGTATGCTGATTGCAGTCTCTGTCTCCAGGCTATATAAAGGCACTGCAAAGGTTTTTGACGACCCATCCAAAACCTACTTGAAATCTAGCAATGAATGTATGATTCCGCTCAAAGTCAGTTTCCAGTTCTCTTATTGGGAGGGCAATTCTCAAACTGTACAGTCATTTCTTGCATTTTCTGTGGTTTAACAAAGTTTTTTTTTTTACCTGCAAAAAGGCTACTCTGTCTTTACAGGGCATATACTGTACTGGGAAGACAAAAATTGTCCGGCCCGAACATTTTGAGGATTTGTGATTTAATCACTAATTACTCCAAATGTGAATCATTTGAAGGGAAATAACTTTCAGCAAATTTATAAAATGGAAAATACATGAATTTAATACCATTGGCGAGAAGATTGCTCTCGCGATCACCTTTTGAAGGCCTTTTTTTGTCTTACCAGTGCAGTATATTCCCTTCAAGGTGATGCTAACCAGTAACCACCACCCTTTACGATTCTCAATAAATTATGTGCATCACCGCCAGGACAGTTCATGCTTTGCGATCAACTCTGGTTGAAGATAAGAAACATGACTAGCTCGTGCGGTGGAACATCTATGGTGTTAGCATGTTAACTCAACAATGGCGCATCCACCATTTAGTAGAAAAACTGCTCAGACCTCACCAGATGTAAACAGTGCTAACAACAGAATTGTAGAGAAAATTTTCAACCGAATACCTGAGGATGCAAACAGCCCAGCCCCCTTCTCTTGATCACCGGAATCTGCCAAAAAGGCCAACAGGTGCCGTTAATAATTGAAAAACCTCCTTCACCTCTCATTATGTGCAACTGCTACTTCCCCCCAACTCTTAACAGTCCTGCCCATTGCAGCCACATGTTACACATGCTCTCACACAAGAAGCGACTCTGTATTAGACCAAAGTTAACAAGATAGAGCATAAGGAAATCATACCAAAGCCAAAATAGCATGTACACTCCAGCTCAAAGGAAGTGGCATAGGGAAAGGGAACGGGAAGAAAGGGAAGGAGCCGCAGTTTTAAACCGCGGTATATTTTGTCCAGTTCAGCATGAAACAGGAGGCTTCAGCCTAAAAAGCATCATGTTTCATGCTGAACTGGACAAAATATACCGTGGTTTAAAACTGCGGCTCCTTCCCTTTCTTCCCTTTCCCTTTGCCAATTCCGTTGAGCTGGAGTGTAGATGTACATGTACATGTATGATTACTGGTAATCTAAAATGTGCAAATAATGTACAATTTTTCCTGGCATGACACAATGAAAGCCTCCTGAATTAAGATTCCATTATCATGCAGTGCTCCGTCTGCTCGCTATGAACATGTTTTGTAATTGTGGTCTGATTACAAGGGGAGAAAAGGACCGCTTTGTTTTCCACAAAGGTTTCCCAATACCACTCTGTCATATAGTAATACACGTAAATCACATAGAGCAGCATTTGGCACAAAAAGAGCGAACTCTCTTCATTACCACTGAAGATGTATAGTAATGGTCAATGGGTTTCTCAAGGCCTGGGTCCCGCTGCATAAAACTTACCATTGATGGTAACTTTGCTATCAATGGCATCTTCTCTGGAAACCTTTTGATTGGCTGTTGAATAATGTTACCATGGTGTATGCTATTGATGGTAGAGATAACATTAATGGTTAGTTTTATGCAACAGGACCCTGGTAATGTAAGGGTTAATTCTTTGATGATGATTTTAATGTATAGGGAGGATTGTTTTGTAGTAAAAAGTATTTCTTGTGCGGGAAAGTAACATTTCGCGAATATGTTGTAGGTGTGCTCTGCTGCGAAAATTTACTCATGCGCTAATTACCCGTTTTACAGTAGTTTTTTCACATTGCATATCCCTCCATACGAGGGGCAAGGCATCATGTAAGGAATAAATAATGCTACGCCTCTTGGAGGCTTCGGTCTATTCTTATCAGGTTTAATAACAACCCTGTGAAATGACTGCCTGTCTAACTGGGTCATTCCCAATTAGTCCTGTGCTTCGATATCTGCTTTCAACATGCATGTGAATGTACATGCTGTACGTGTAAATGTACCTTCTGTCCCAAGCCAAAGCATTCTTTGTGAGCTACTTCACTAGCATACCTCATTAACAATTTCATGTCCTATTATATATTTTCTGTCACTCCATTTACATACTTTCCCTTTAACAAGGTACACTTACAAATGTAATCTCTACAAAATGCATTCTTTTGGTAGACTGTATATATATGAATTCATAATAGATGGAGAATGAGAACATAAATTTACACCCATCAACAAAGAACGTTGCTTATAAGAAAAATAACAATGAAAATGAATGGGAGCAGACTTGGGCCCTTTTGCATAAAGCTTATCATTAATAGTAACTCTGCCATCAATGGTAACTACCATGGTAACATAGCTGGACAGCCAATCAAATTCAAGGTTTCCATAGAAGTTGCCACTGATAGTAAAGTTGCCATCAATGGCAAGTTTTATGCAACAGGGCCCAGGTCTGCAGTTCAATGCAACAACAACTGAATCGTATGGGATCCCCTGAGAGACGTGCCTGGATGAAAAAGCTTCATGTTTTTATCTAATCCAATTCTCAACGGACACTGTCCTTAGTCTACATGAAATGTGTCCAAATCCTTGCAGCTCAAACACCCTTTGTCATTTTTGATCGGTAATACGATAGCTGAAAGAATATTGATGGGGAATTCTGCTGGTATGAACTCAGCAGATAACTGAATAGTGAATATGAGAACTCAAATTCATATGGTTTGTCAGTTTGGTTTCAGCTTCAAGTATTTGTACAAAAAAACCAAATCAGACCTAATGTAAGTTGTACACAGGTCTGATCTATTTTACCAAAAGCTCAAACCAAATTATGTGAAATTTGGTACATCGGCTCACATGTGACATACTACTGTACCATAAACATCTCAAGAGAGATCTATATCCCATTTATCTCTTTAATATACATCCTCTATCTATAGTACATGTACACAGATGAGCTTTACCGCTAATATCTGAGTTGAAATATTTCAAATGCCAACGAAAATGGTTGACCATGAAACGCTCAGCTTGGTTAATGTATTTCATATTGACAAATACCGCTCTAAATCACTGTCAGCATTTGCTTCTCAAATGAAGACAAATGTGAATGCGGGAGAGAAACGGTGATTGGAAACAAATAATTTAAATGTCACAATCTAGCTAGGACTAAAAAAAGTCAAGCTTTAAATGATTCCAATGCACCAACAATATGCTCTACCTCTTCCTTGGTTGGTTTCAATTCACTTTGGATTTCTGCTGAGTCAACATCCATCCAATATTTGTTTGTGACTTCTTATATCAATGTCTGTTTTGAAATTTCAGACATCTTGAGCTTGCAAGTTTTGGAAAAAAAACACTAGCATGTTAATACATCACTTAACATAATGAGAACACAATTCTGCCCCTTTATCTAATTCATTCAGTTGATCAAGGTGGAGTTAACATACACCTCTAACTTCCCATCAACTGTGCAAACTGAACAAGGTAATTGTGCTTTGTGCGAGTAAAACCAATGTTTGTTATCCTTTTCTACTCAGATCTACTGTGGATATCACAGTCCATTTACAGTTGCTTACATAGATGTTTCTCATTTATTCTGCTGCCTGGATTCCCTACCTAACAACAATTCCCTACCTAACAACAATTCCCCTCCATAGATATACAGCATGATAGAGCATAACAGCTCTTAGAGCAATCCATGAGTGACAAGATGAATAAAACAAACAAAATATTGCCACCTCTCTGCTTGCATTTCATGGCTTTCACACCTGATAAGATTATTCACCTATTGGTAGTACTGTACACGAAGAGCTAGCCCCGCTTTTCTCTGAATCCTGATCGTATTAATAATTCTCAGGGAAAATCTGCTCAAATTACCTTGAATACAATTAAAAAGCCTTGCACACCACCCACCCATAATGGGCAGGATGCCATGCACATCTCGCATATCAATTTACAACTTCATCAGCGGCACAAATAGGATGTGCAGAAACACAGGCACGTCCTTCACACCATATAATGCATGTACAGTACACCCCACAGCGGCGGCTCGTTCGAAAGAGACTTCCGCAGGCACAAAAAAAGCTCTGCAGTTCACTCTCACCCTCAAAGCAAGCCAAATTCTCATCATTTAGTCCTTGTTTTTCTCTCTCTCTCGCATTACGGTGCGGGTTATTCATCGATGCTAATGGCGCGAAAACCCGCAGCATAATTTAGGATGAGGCTGGTGAGTGGCCGCGTTGGGGTCAATTTCGTATTTGGGATTCACCACAAGTGTCTGCTTGCAGCGACGCCTAGCTGGGGCAAACACGGGTCCCCGCTAAAGGTCATCGGGAGGGTAGATGCTCATGAGATGTAGTGAAATGTCTTCATTTTCACTCCCCTTGAAAGATAAGTAATCCTCCAATTGATTGTCCCCTGTTCAAGTTGATTCCACAAGTGCAACCTCTATTGCCAAATTCCCTTGTCATTATATGCCTCTGTGCACTAGGACTTTATGGATGAGGTAACAAAACTAACATCTATGCAGTAACGCAACTTGTAAGAAACTGCTGCTAAGGATGTCTGCAAATGCAAAATATAAGAAGACATCTGAGGCAGTACATTGTGTGTATTTAAAAGCATCTCCTAAAATGCAAGTTAAATTCTATTTCGTCAGTTTGTAAATCAATTAATCAAAAATTAAAAAATAAAAATTGTGAGGGCACATTCCCTGAAGACAAAGATTTTCAACATGTAATTCAATCAATATTTTTTACATGAATTTAATAACCTGCTCATTATTTTACAATGTCTTTGTGCTAAACAATTACAAGTACAGCAGATAAATCTTTCACATCCTACAGTGTACATGTATATTATACTCTTATAAAGGAGAGAATGCCACAGGCTCTGCATTGCTTTACTTTGTGCTATTCCAGACAGCCATACTTTGGATAACGCTTCAATTTTCAATGGAAGAGTGGTGTGGCGCATTCGTTTGTTCATCAGTGAAGATGTTAATGTATAAAAGCATATTTTGGAATCTACCTGACCTATTGTAACACCTAGGGTAACATATGTGGCAATCGCGTATGCATCCTGCTGTTAAGAGCAGCTGCCAGTCAAGAATATTGAGTGGCGGCATCGAACATTGTCTCAAAGTGACGGACATCCATCGTTTTTAACATCCTTGCTCATAATGGGCATACCTGTGTGTAGGTAACAAAATTCTTACATTTTTGCGACCAGTGTAAAGGCTACCGGAGATGACATGATCCCATCAGTTATACGACTCTGCGATCGGCTGAAACGCAGGACTCAGTCGTGGGATTTGTACAAGTGTGTGATGTCATATTTCTAGTGTAGGCCCTTACCATTGCATAAATTGTGCCAAATTCATTTCTGTGGTGGACTTTAACGCCCCTACCCATGCCATATTATAGAGACTTTCACGTAAACTGCAGTATTACAAAGTAACATTACTTTAAAAAATAAGATAATTTATGTTGAGAGTATAGTTTAAAAAGTAATGCAATTCTTGCTGGTACTGTATTATCATAAACATAGGTTGGATTCACATGTACACTACAAGCAGTTGATAATGACAATGATAATAATAATAGTAGTCTTTTCTATCCAAGGTAGCCTGATCAGCATTTGCTTTCCATGAGGGCCCTGCATTATTACCTTTGTTACTGGATCAAAAGATCCTATTCGGTCCTTATTTCTCTTCAGTTCTAAAGATAGGCTATATAGATGAAAATGTTTTGGTGAAAAACAAAAGTGGCAGTTGAGTTGGAACCCTCAACCTCAAGAGCCAGAGGTACATATATATTCCATTGTCTTCCACATCCTAAGAATGTTGCTATAGGACTGGTCAAGAGTTGATCTCGTGATAAAGCGTAGTTTTGCTCATCTGATCACCTGAGAAGAAAAGTCTGTTACACTCTAGGTGATAGTACTTTTTGGTTTTGCTGATCTCTTCACTCCTCACAGTCCTAATATGTGATCAATATTTTGAGTACGCGCGAAATAAAAGTGTGTTACACTCGGACTATCAATTGACTAACAGCAGCTCCTACTAACGCGTCCTAACGCGTGTTCCCCATGGCAGCGGCTCGGGGTTAGGTAGAGAAGTAAACATTACTTTTGTACGTCAAATTGTCAGTTTTGGTATAGATAGTTGGCTTCAGATGTGGAATATAAAGCAAATAATCAACTTTTAGTTTCAGGCAATGAGACAAACTATCACTTCCTCGGCGGTCTGAATGTATAGTGGTCTGCAAACCAGGTTCAAAGATACACATCTAAGAATGCCTTGAACCACTTTATCTCTTTGTGTGTTCACGCTTACTGTATAAGCCAGTGCTCTGATGGGTGCTAGAAAACACCACTGTACCTGCATACATGTTGTATGTGTGATTAGTGTGTAATTGTACCTGTACAATCGGTGTTATTCTTCACTTGAGCTTCCAAAATAAAAAAATATCCTGGTAGTGCAAATGACATGGCAACTTCATATACAGTTTGACTTGGACCATGTTTACATGTACATGTACATAGTTTTCCAAGTTCAGAAAAAAAAGTAACTACTCATAGTGCTATTTTTCTTGTGACAGAAATGTACCATTGAAGCAGATACTGTGACTTCTGAAGAATAGTTTCTGTAGACACTATCACAAAAGGATCCAACTTGTGTCTATCTGCATTGCCAAATACCTGAGAACCTAAAAAGCACAACAAATTATGATGGTAAAGGCAATAGACCGGTTTACTAATGTAGTCAAATTTATGGATGTTTCTTCCCTTGGGGGGGGGGGGGGGGAATTAGTAACGAATTATTCCATTAACCTGTACCTAACAATTGTATTTCAGTATTCCACTTTGCATACATTAGTTGTTGCTATGTTGGGCAAACCTTGGGCAAGCTTAAACTGGTATGCATAAAATTTGACTATGTTGGGAAACCGGTCTATTATTGCCACACGCAATCTACCGACCAGTGAAAAAGCATTTAAGTTTGCCTGTGGTGTAATTGGAGTCTTAATCAATTACATTCCCTTTCAAACGAATAGGAAGAGAGGGTTATTGAATAAGCTCTGAGATCTGCCTAAACAGTGGTGTGCTTTAATAATCCATGCACAAACTGTTTTATGGACTTCATGAAAATCTCATTTTCATTTTGCATATTTAATGATTACTCTGTGAAAAATGGGGTAATCTCTAATAAGACAGAACTTTCCCAACACTGGATAATGTGAGGCACTATGACACTCATCAAAAAGTGACGAAACAATCACTGCAATAAACGTTAACCTCTTTTTTTTTCAAAAAATTGATGAGAGACATTGCAATCGCCAGGATAGAAATCTACGGATAGCATGACTGTACCTCAAAATGCCCTCCTGGCAACATCATCTGCATCAGTTACATATAGCCCTCACAAAGGTACGCGCATCAATAATTGTGCATCCCGCCCCATGCCTGATTACCCCACCTGTTATCTCCGACTGGCCCCCTTCACTTACTGGCTCTGTTGCCTGCGACTGGCCCCCTGCAGTCACTGGCTCCGAGGGGGCTCCACCATTGGATGTTTTCCTCCGACGGTTTATGGCTGACTTTATAAAGCTCATCTTAGGAAGCGTTTCAGTGTTTTAAACGGTGGGTCCATTCACTCAGCCTTACTCCCCACTGGCACAGAGTCGCAGTCGCCCGAGGCACGATCAAGACTCAAAGTTTCTGAAGCTCCAAGCTCCAAGTCTTCCTCCTAGGGGTGCAGACACAATGGGTATCAAATCCATACAATCGGCGTTGGTCTCAATGCATACATGTAGTGGCCTGGAACGGACAGGTGCATGATTCGCAGGTTAGCCTCCAAATAACATCCCATAGATCAAAACCAGCGTCCTACATGGCACGGACATGCAAATGCTGGTATGGTGGTGGTAGAATTGTCACAAACACAGAAGTGGGAGAGAGTCGTCGGTGGAAGCTGCTGGAATGTGGAAGCTGGAATGAGGATGCGTTGCTACGCCGATGCAAGCGTCCGACTCAGAGCTGGGTCTGCATGGTGGTGGTGGCTGCGCACCGTCTTAAGTTCCAAATCGGACAGCAGCAGCGGGAATGGGAGAGAGAGCGGGAGAGAGAGCGAGGAGGGAGGCCGATCGGAGCAAGGTGATCACGGCTGCCACGCAAGACTGCAGCTGCAGAGGTTACTGCAAAGTGGCAGGCGGGAGCCCTACGCAGGCATAATGCATGTGTGTGAGGCCTGCTCCTGGGCAAGGGGATACCGCACGTTCTGCTCTCCCCAAATTGCTCCCTTTTTTTTGTAAGTGGTGTGCGTGTGTATATGTGTGGAGGGGGGGGGGGAGTTGAGGAAGCGGACCTCTTTTTTTTGTATGCTACCGTATAGGAATGGAGTGCAGAGCAGGATGCCACACAGCAATATTAATGGGAGTTATATATGTATGCATCCATCCAGGCAATATGTATGTGTGTGTGTGCGCGTGTGTATCAGAGAGTGTAGGCATACTGTAGTAGGTCTGTACATGTATGTCTACACGATGAACCGCCTGTGTTGGTTCACGCTCTGTGTATACATGCACTGTACATGTGCATGCATATTCGGATGTGCCGTGTGTATGAATAGTGTGTGTGTGTGTGTGTGTGTGTTCTATGTGTGTGTGGGTGCTTGTTTGTGTTCTGCTGCTATATGCATCCATACATGATGCAGCTTTGGAGGACGCCACGAGAGACGCCACGTTATGCTGTGCCTAGCTAGGCAAATAAACCGATATACTGATGAATATTTGCTAAATTACTTGAATATACCTGCACGGAACTCTTTTCTTCCAAATCTCATCAATCTTACTCTCTCTTCTCCACCATCTTCCTATCTCTTCATCTCTCTTCCTATCTCTATTCACTAGTTTTGTTCATTAAACGCTGCTTTACTGAGGGGACTCAATTTATTGGATTTTTTTTCTTTCTGGGCTGTCATTGGCTGCGTGATAATCAATGGTTTGTACAGGTGATTGAGAATGGATTGCAAATCACGACTACTCTCTCTCATATCTATCCCCATTTCTGGCTCTTGTCAATTGATAATTCATACTGATGGATGCATTGTATCTCTTCATAATACATGCACGATCTAGTCAACTGATATAGGCCAACCCAACATATGGTGGCTTTACTGATACACATGCATATCATTACCCATTGATTCATTTGGATAGACCATATATTTAACCCTCTCATTAACATTGGCATTTAGATGTGTAGTAAGGCAATGGGACTTAAATATCCTGGTAAATGTAAATGTTAAAAAACATGAAATTTTAAACATATGACTCTGCTCCTTAAACAAATGATTAGTTTGAATACACCTGAACCTTCATGGTATCTGAATCTTTTTGATTAATAATGTAATTAATCATTGTTGATATTTTGTTACATCTTTTACATTATTCATACTTGTTTTATAAAGTTAGTTTGGTACATGTACATGTACATGCACGCAGGGTGGTCACCAGAAAATCTTATACACATGGCTGAAAAGAGCTGCATGTCACTTTTTGTCAGGTATCTGGGCTGGACATACGATGCACAACTTTGGAATGTGGCTCAAAGAGAGCAAAATCAACACCGGTAAGAATAATAAGTGCGATGCTGTTTTAATGGGTAATACAGTAAAATATTGCCATGCCCACAATCCCTCTCTCAGCCGGACCCATGTTGTATGCACCACACATTTTCTACACTGGGGATCTCTCTGCATGTACACACTGGTATGCCTCATATTTGCATTATGTAATCACCTACAAATATGAATATTAGACAGACATTACAGATACAAAGCTGTGATTGGTCACAACTTGTTATGTCAGGATTGCTCAGAGTGCAATACGCATATTTTCCAGGCCGGTCACTTCCAGAATTTTACCAACAGTTCAAATCAATGTATTTTCCCCTACTTACTGGGGATTTCTTATTCATTGTATAAATCAAGCATAAAGCAAGCGTTACATAAACATGCATGTAAGCAAAAGCACAAGGCACAAACATAGTGATGTAATAGAAGTAGAAACAACACCTGTATGTACAACTGAGAATTTGTCATTTATCAGATAACATTGGTCAATAAATTCTACCTGACGTTCTACATCTCATCTGATACAACAGATATTGATTGGCAAGGAGTGTAATAACACATTATTTGCATGTTATATTTTTCTTTGTGACCACAAATTTCCCTCAGCGCTGCATGCTCCTGGAATATATTACCCCTTAGGAATATATGACTCCCTCGGATATGATCTTACATTGCCTTCCAGTCAATATGTGTCTTATTGCACAGCAACTTCTCTACTACAGTATGTGTTCAACTGCAGTAAATTCCATATTTGCGGATTTACTGTTCTACATGTTCCAAATGTGTGTAAAACTACAATTCCATTATACCATCCTTCAAATAGTTCAGGACGCATCCAATTGATATCAAGAGTACAACTTAAATTTTTCTTTCAATCCAGTGTTTTGCGTCACACAAGAATCATTAATACTTTCAATGTACAATAGAAGACATAAATAATATATGAGTTAATAAAGATGAAGTAGTTAAGTTTCCCACATTTTAACAGTCAAATCAGTCAAATTACAGGCATTATGAACAAATATTGACAGTCAAAGGGCAACAAAAAAATGTGTGTTTTTCACTCTGTGATGTGTTCACATCTAAAAAAGATAAGAGAAACAGCCAAACAGCACACACTGCATTTTAAAAGTCGGTGAAGTGTTTTTTCAATAAAAAGGTCCTATCTACATGTACATGTACATACAAGATTAGCTATAATTTCCCTTTTATTTTACTTCAGAGTAACCCAAATATAACATAGCACACACATGAAATTAACAGTGTATGAAATTGCCTTTTTCTTGGGAAACATGAACATTAAATTTCGTTTAATTTTCAATCCATTGTAGCTCTAAATAGGAAGATTTTCAGTCTATATAGCCTGACATTTAACCTCTGCTTGATTAAACGAAGAATCTTCTGTTCCTTTCATGAATTACATTTAAAAGACCAGTTCGATGTGGTTCTGAGCATTTCACATTATAAATTGATCAATAAATTGGGTCATTTTGAGTCTGAGGCAAATAACTGATTTGACGAAAATTAAATAAACTAGAACATAGAGTAATAGGAAATAGATCAAAGGTAAACATAAACAACAACACACACCTCACAACAATTCAATCTTATTAAATTGATAGTATTCATGAATATTACAGTACCTGAGCTTCTGACATCCCTGGCTGTAATGCTATTCTCCCCACCACTCCTTATATGTGTCTCTCTTCCTCAAGCTCCATACAGCACAGTATGTTAATTTTCAATTTTCAACTCTCTTCACAACTGCCCCGCCTGCAAAGCAGCCTGACTCTGAACAGAAATCATTTCGCTACCCCAATCAATCGGTTAAATCATGCAAAACGATGCTAACACGCCATGCTTCATTTCATATAGTACACAGATTGGAGAATCTGATGAATATTGGATAGATTGATGCATCATAGCATCTCATCCCATTCACAGTAGAATGCAAGATTTTTCAATTTCAATAGTATTTCTGTTTAATTTTTCGTAAAACTGTATTTTGTTCACACGCATGAAGTCTTTGAAATGTATTTATTTAATATTATGCAAAGTCAATTCAAAGGCAAATATCTCTGTAATAATGCATTCTTAAATCTGTCACTTCAATAGCCATAGTAAATGTACAAATGTATACATACTACATATACATGTTGTACAACCAGGGATGTGTTAGGAAGGAGGGACAACTCGAGCATCAAACATCTGTGTGGATACTGCGTGCTCATGTATGTCAAAAGCATTCCATAATCACTGCATTGCTTTGATGTCCCATGCGCACCACCGACATTTAGCTGTAGTTAACTTGGAAAGCAATATCTTTAATTCCCTATTTTGTCTCTCGAAGCTGTGTTTCTTATCACATTATTTTGCAATTTTCAAGAAAGTTAAGGACAACACCACTTAAGATCCTGTACTCGGTTTTCTTCTAAATAATTGTTGAATGATGCACAAACGTATATAAGATAATATTCTTACTACCACAATAAACAAATTTCTGCACTTTCCGCAGATTTCCGCAAATGTGGGATTCAATCATTTTCAAAATTATATCTTAAGCTGTTTATTTTCATTAACAGAGTTTGCGTGTATTTGGATGCAACTGAGATATTTTAGTAGAAAGAAACTGTTTATTTTTGTTCGCTGAGATCTCTTTTCCTCACAAAACTATTGATGCAATCCAACAGAACTGGACAAGCGAAATAAGACTCTAGTTACTCTACATTTCTTTTGTTCTATCTGAGAAACCGTTGCTACGCAATCCTGTTCGTTATTATTAAAACACCTGAAAAGCACATGCTGAGAAGACATTCTTATTCCGGCGGTGCCACGCATGGGTTCAAAGAAAGATAGTTGTTTCATATCCTTCCATAACACATGCCTAGTACAACCATGTACTGCTAATAATGTATGCTTACAGAATGCAGTGCACACACATTCCTGTGAGTGCCATATACCCAAGTAGCATTCAACATTTTATGGATACTTTTGGCGATGACACGGTTAGAGACATTTTTGCAAATTTTAAATGATTTTTCTGGCTAATCACATAGAAAAACATACATGCACTGTAGGTGGTTTAAAAGAACACTCAAAATCTTCAAAGTGTAATCATCAAAAGTGATATTTGATCAAAGATAGGATACCCACTTTTCAACAATATCACAAGAATGCCATGACCATACAAAGTTTGATTAAACAATTATGTAACAAGGCCTACAACAATGATCATGACTCATCACTTTCTTTTCTCTTCTGCGTTTATCATCTGCACATAATAATATACCAATAAACATTCATTCATTGCACCTTCACACTGCACTGCACTGTACACGTAAATGATGACAGGGGCCTTATACTGAAGTGTCTTACTTCGTGCTGTCAATAGAGGGGGCTATGCGAACTGGCTCTGTCACCACATTGCACAAGTGAGGCAGCAGCTTGCAGCAGCACACGCACACATAAACTGGAAAGTTTTTTGTAAATGTAGTACTGTATATGGTACCAAATACATATTGCATTTTTCACTTTTTAGAAATTGTTAACTTTTATAGGAAAATTATTTCAATATGAATTTCCACATACAATGTATCCAAACACACACACATAATGTATATCATGTATGAATATGGGTGCTTGTCTTTACACGAATCCATAAAGCTTTCAAGTTCTTTTTTTTTTACACAATATCATATCAATATCAAACGGTATCTCTGTTCTAGGGGAGGGGTGGGGGTGTACAATAACAGTATGTTCTGAAATAGCAGTGTACATGTACATGTACATGTATCTCACATAATCCTTCCTAAGAAAGCATTGTAGACTAAACCTTACTTCTTACAAATTTTAGTAGAGCACAACAGACAGCCAAGTGTGTTAACTTGAGTCAATGTAGATTTCATTTTTTTAAAAATTAGAAATTCAACTCCACAGTCCACTCACAAACTCATCTGGTACATAAATATGCCTCCGCCCTCCTCAAGTCGCACAGTGATTCCTCTAAACAAACATTTCTTTCATACAAGATGATGTAAACACATATGAATTTCAGGAAACATCCTCCCCCCCCCTCCTCTCCCCCAAAACAACAATAAATAAAGAAAAAAGAACAGGAGAAAAAAAAAAGAAATAAAAGTAACAAGAATTAAAATCATCATGCTTTATAGTGGAAATAAAAAACTTATGTGTACATGTAGATGAAATGGTAAGGAATACATGTACATGTAGTAGTGGAAACAATCCAGGGACTGCCGCAACTATTTCGTTTGTTTGTTATGTTTATTGTACCTGAATTTACATTGTTGTTTTTGGTGGTTTTTCGTGCAAAATTAAATTGAAGCTTGCATCTTGAATATTGAACTACCGTATGTACTTGATTTTTTTTTATGACTCCATTACACGATCATGAAATTAAACAAAATTGGGAGCTGCAATATTTTCTTTTAATAGTTTATAATCACTAAATGCAACAAAAATCATAAGAGTTGACAGCTCTGTGTTAGTTTTTTAAACTTTAATTAATAAAACAGTACATGTTCAATGTGCAGGAACCCATGAAAATCACATGCACTAGCCATGAAGATACACAGCTGAGTTACGACCTGAGCAATAATTGGTCATTTTCTGGTATAAATCCACGATGCACCTTGATTTGTCAAGCTTCCCTCATGTCTGTGCATGTGACCACTAACACTCATGTACTATCCAGACTACTTTATATGTCCAGTAAAAAGATGGACTCCCTGATATGCAATTTGTGTAGATGCGTGTGCATGATTATATTGTTCATTATATGTATGGATTATATGTATGGCAGTGGTATAATGAAACAAGGGCGAGTTATCCCTCCACAATGCTTACAAGAGCCCCCCCTGAATAACACAAGAGTAGCTTAGAGCCATTTGAATAATTATTTTTCCTCAATGAGCTATTTTTGTAATGTATTCACAACTTTCACCCTTACTGCCTAGTGATGTGTTATTACATTTACCTGCATTTGAGTGATTCAGTATGGATGGAATATACTCTGAATCTATCAGTTGTTGCTACTGGACAAACCTTGGACAAGCATGGGAACACAACTAGTAATATATTGATCTATAGAAGTATATGCATAGAGCTTGCATACTTAACGAAAATGGTCTATTGGATACGATACATAGCACGGTTCAGGGAAATAAGCCCCCACAAATACATCTTTACATTCTTCCCTGAATTGTGCTGGTCACATGTCGATAACAATGTGGTATTTAATGTACAGGGTATGCCGAATTTCTCCAATATTCCATCTTAGTTTTCTTTTGATGGTACATTGTCTACCAAGCAAGGGACCAACAACATGTACAAATCTACTCCAGTTTCATTTAAAATTAATCTGAAATTGTATTCAAAAATAAGAAATTTTTGCTAGGAAGATAAGTGTACGTACATGTACTCTTTCTCATGGCACAGTTAATGAATGCGTGCTATTTATTCCAGAGTGCCACCAGGCTGCCAAATATTTCAAGATAATTCATGGGTAATGAGGTATTCCCTAAGATGCATGTGGGAATTTTTGGGGCAATTCTTCTGTCAAGTGTAAGACTACTGGTAGTAAACAAATTTTAAAATGAAAAAATCAGAAGGAATGTTTCAGTAATCGTCTGCCATACCTTCTTGTTGATTTCCTTTGACATAAGAAGGGCGCTAATGAAGGAGAGGGGAATTCATGTATGCATGTCTTTACTGTACATGCCTCATAAACATTTATCAAGAACTATGCCCTTTTTCAAATTCACAATATACGATAAATGTCCTTCGTCCAAATGTCCTTCCTCCACATGAGAAATCTACTGAAGATTTCAGGCTTCAACACTAATTACAGCACAATGCAGTCTTTTTGTCTGACTGTTTTTTTCATTCATTTTGGATGGAGCATGCTATCCTTACAACTAGTATGCTGAGTGTATGCCTAAAATTTCTTTTAAAAAAGCTCAGTACATGTAAGTAGAATATACACTGTAAGTCAGAACACAGTTCATACATTATACAGTGTATGCATGTACACCATGCACACAACATATTCTAGTACACCTCTCTAAAGCACAAAATACTTCAGAATGAACTCCCTAGAAGCCCAAAGCTCATTACTGCAACTATAAGCCCTTCAGGCTTTCCATGATTTCATTATTTTCAGATGCCACACCAATTCCTCATACTGTATATGTACTGTAGATACAATGCACAATGTATGTACTCCAGTTGATACTGAAGTGAAGTAGTAGTACATGTGCTACATGTATGTACATTACATGTATGTTGATACTACAGTCTAGTAGTACCGGTATTATTTTGTACCTGTATTGTAGGTCATGTACATGCTGTTGAACCTACAGTGTAGTATTGTAGAAAATGTGTTCATGCTGTATTGACAACACTACCGGTATATTGCAGACTGGTATGTATACAGGTATACCGCAGTAATGCCCTCTTCATGAGGTACATGTACAATATAGTCCTACATGTAGTACATTTTGTCCAATACATTGTATTTGCAGCCCCACATACAGCACATGGTACATGTATGTACACAAAATGTGCACACCAGCTGTATGGTACATGTATGTGCATGACATGTACATGTTCAGGTATAACACTACATGTGCAGATTACTGTACAGACACACTGGTATGTAGCAGTGGAAATCAACGTCCATGATTTCTGGACAATGTATCCTTTGGAATGCCAAAATGACTCCTTGCAGATACATACATGTAGGCACAAATCCCTGGTGAGCATTTGATTTTCCTCACCCCAGGATACATGTATAAATACAAACATAAATTTACTGAAATTCATCTGATTAAATAATATGCTAGTATGTCAAGGACCCCACTCATACATGTACATGTAAGCAGATTTGCTCCTCAAGTAAGGAGTCCATACCATTACTTGGTGTATCTAAATATGTTGTATTTTTGTTGTTTCACTTTTATAATGTTTAAATAAGTTAAATGAAATGAAAAAAAAAAATGAACATTGCATTTGATCCAGTGTGTTTCTTTTGCTACATGTACGTCAGGCAATGGGGACAAATGGATTGTAAACGGCAACACAGGGATTTTAATCTGTTTCATTTTTCGACAATATATAGAAATATTAAATTTCAATTTCAAGAACCTGGTGGGGTATGTATACGGCTTGTGAGGTACTTTTAATGCATGTGATACACAGTATGCTCCAAAAGTGGAAAACTTGAATTTGAAGCATGTCAAACCTTCTAAACATCAAAATAAAAATATCATCTAGGGTTCAGTCTGCTTTCTTCATTTCTTTCTTTTTTTCAAATGACTTTGAAAATTGGTGGTACATTTTCTATGTGACACCTCATCCGTAGGGGATTTCAACCCTCCTATTCATTTCTGGTGGGTTCTTTATGAGTGTACATTTCCTCCCAAGGCAAATTGAGGCACTTTTCCTTGAGTTCATTCATTTTTAGAATTATCTAGACTCTCATCCAGGCTCTGGTGGTGTCCGTGGTGTATTGGTTGTGAACCGTGACTGAAGATCTCAAGGTCCCAGGTTCAAGCCCATCCATGGCACTTGCATATTTCAGCAAAACTACTTTTTTCACATTGCTGCACCTGGTAGATAATGAGTGCACCTTAGTGGCTGCCATTGTTCTGAATGATCCCTTGGGATTGGACAGGTGTCAAAAAGACTTACATGTACATAACCAATGACCAGGGTAACAATATTGTAAAGCGCTTTTTAATAGAGATGGTAGTGTTTCACATTAAGCGCTATACAAAAAAAAGGTGTATTATCATTACCAACCAAAAAAATACACGGGGGCGGCGGGCGAATTCGCCCCGGAAACACCTAAAAGAGCCCCCGAAACAGACCAAAAATGCAATTTCGTGGGCGACACAAAAATAGGAAATCGCCCCCGTAACATTTGCCACACGACTAGACTATACTACAAGCAGCCAATCCTAGCTTGACGGCCGCGCACTGCACTGCGGAAATCTGCACAGCAAAGATTGAGAGCGCGCAAGCAAACAGCATGTTTCACCGACTCACTGTACTGCTGAATGCATGCTGTGTGTAGTGCAGTATCCATCGCACGTGAAGCGTTTCTTCCATGCGCGCGCGCCCGATATCTATGGTAAGCCGTTCCTGCCATAATGCGTGCCAAAACCATACGCGTACGTTCTGACTTGCACGCGTATGGTTTTGGCACGCGTTTTGGCGGGAACGGCCTTTCATAGTTTCTTCCATGCGCGCGCCCGATACGAATGCATAGTGCATACCTAGCTAGCATAGTCAGACGTCAGCGACTCAGCTCAGTCAGAGCCAGGGGCTTAAACGTAAACATGCACAGTACATACGGTACGGTAAGTACAATTTGATATAAATCTTGTAATCTAAATTTAAGATTTGATAAATGTTATGTAGATCTAATGTAGTTGAATTTTGAAGATTTTCAATGTCAACGAATATGAAAAAAAATGCACGGCAAACTGTGTTGCCCATGAATGGTCACAACGGGATAGTCAGAATAGCTCTCCCGTAGTTACGGCCGCCTTACTAGTCGGCAAACGGGTATGGCAACTGCTGTGGCATACCAGTTTGCCGACTAGTAAGGCGGCCGTAACTACGGGAGAGCTATTGTTTGATTGTGACTATCCCGTTGTGACCATTTATGGCCGGGCAACACAGTTTGCCGTGCATTTTTTTTTTCATATTCCTTGACATTGAAAATCTTCAAAGTTTATCTACATTAGATCTACATAACATTTATCGAGTCTTAATTGCAGATGACAAGATCTATATCAAATTGTACTTACCGTCTGCATGTTTGTGCCCCTGGCCCTGGCTAGTCTGACTATGCCTGAAAGCCGAAAACTTCTTTGCATTTGTCATATCACCAATGAAATATTTAACCTGAATCAACTTTTTAATTTGTTAACCCCCCCCCCTCCCCTTTTCGTTTTTTTTTTGGGTCAACCCCCCCCCCCTCCTCTTTCGCCTCCAATTGTTTTAGTTTTTTTGGCTGAACCCCCCCCTAAGAGCACTGTTTGAGACTTGACGGAATGGAGAAATTTGTGAAGAAAAAACACTAAAACACTCCCAAAAACCTACCACTACCCCCCCCCCCCCCCAATGCTCATCAACTTCTCGTAACCCCCCCTCCCTCGCTTACAAAAATCCTGCGTATGCGCCTGACACACACACACACACACACAAAAAAAAAAAAAAAAACGCGAAATAGCTCCAGAAATTGTAGCCCTGGAAAGTGGAAAAAGAGCCCTGGAAAATGAAAAAGTAGCCCTGGAAAATTTTTAAGTTTCTCCAAAAAGAGCCCTGGAAAGAAAAAAAGTAATTTTTTGGTTGATCATTACTACATGTACCTGTATTATAAACAGGTCTGGCTGCAGTACACAAACCACATGTACAATGTAGTTATTCACTAGCTATGGGCAGACAAGCATGAAGAAGTGACTGGTCTTGTGAGTATCAGACCCTAGAAAGTAACAGTCACATAAAACAGTCTGCATTAACCCTATATGTGCAAGATAAACAGCTGCTCTATGAGAATTGTGTGTAGTACTTGTGAATAAAAACACACGTGGCACACAATGAGTTAATAGAACTGTCCAACAGCTTGGAAGCCAGCCTACATTAGCTCACCAAGACCTGAAAGTGTGTGATCTTGCCTCATGA
Organism: Arbacia lixula; assembly: GCA_963669155.1. NCBI lineage: Eukaryota > Metazoa > Echinodermata > Echinoidea > Arbacioida > Arbaciidae > Arbacia > Arbacia lixula. Next base: position 16,511,487 of record OZ022579.1, on the reverse strand, counting down.
TGTATGAGGTCACATTCCTTCCTTCCTTCTATACAGTCTGGAACCCCATTCATATACGCTTCCTATCCACAACATACAGTAAGCGCCACATTTGCAGCATTTTTGCTGCTGCATTGCCGATAGCTGCGTACATGTACTGTACATGAACGGGAATCACTCAAATAATACAATACTAATCATACTAGTAATAGTATTTGCTTCCTTCTTTTTTCTGGCTATTTTGCGGATCGAGACAGTAAAAAATAATAATAATAATAATAAATTGTGCTTATATAGCGCATTATATGTATAGTTACATCTCTATGCGCTTTACATGTGAACACATCATCTAATAAATTACTTCAAGAAAAATTATGTACTACAGGAACTATAATTAAGCATAGTATACATAGAACATATTACTAGGGACATATTACGAATAAATCATATAGTTAAGTACCAGTACAACATAACTATATAACTTAAAAACAATCAAAATGGTTATCTCACAAACAAATATGTTTTAAGGCGGTTCTTGAAATACTTGAAAATACTGCAATACTGCGGTAAGTGAATCTTAAAAATGCCTCTGCAAAATAGCAGATAATGTGGCAGCTTGTTCATCGCGCTGTGGCATGTGATTCGGTAATGGCAACGCTCGTATGGCTAAGCGTAACATGTAACCAACCATTGTGTGTTTGCTAGGGGTGTTGGGAGAGTCCACCATTTCCAAAATTAGGCAACGTCACCTCTTTTTTGGCGTGTATCAACGCTGTATTAGAAGCATGCTGAACACTTTCTTACCGACATGCATCAGTAATGTAGCGGTATCAATTATCCAGTATCTTGTTTTTTTGCTCCAGAGGATGAGATGTGGGAGGGGGAGGGGGAGGGGGAGGGGTTGGGAGCGGGGGGGGGGGGGGGGGGGTCTAAATTGCCTTGAGCTTGGGTGTACTTCTCTCCTTTACCCTGTTCATACTATATACAGCATTTAAGTACCTTAATATTGTTATATTGAAGATTGCAGATAGGTTACACATGTGTATGTACTTCATGTATGAACACAGCTACTGACAGGTTAAAGTTCAGGTCTCACACTTTAGATCAAGTCTTATCCACTCACAGGTATGGCTATGGGTCAAAATAGACTACATGTGCTTACATACAATAATGCTCTTTGTTGCAAGCTTGCTTACATACTACACTACATTCCCAGCCACCTAAACAATGTACTTAGCTTGAATCATATACTTGTAATGTAAAATCAATCTACATATGGTCGTGTACTGTAATACATGTACATGTACTGAATATCCCCTCCTCTTATGTTTCTTTAAAGAAGAAATCACCATCATGGTTATTATAATTTTTACAATTTATTACAATATTTTTTAAAAAACTGCATATTTTGGTAATACATCATATTGAAATAACATCCACGCAGACATGTGGGTTTTTTTATTTCCAAATTTTGAGATGTATGGACTTGCATCTGTAAATCAAAACTGTGATAAAAATGTTAACTACTGGGTTAATTTTCAAAATGTCACTAAATTTTGACAGAATCTGTATGTAACTCCTTGTGTATCACTGAAACAAGAAGTACACATGTACATGTAAAATCAATTTGTACTTGCATTTAGGTTGGCAAAGAAGGAGTTAAAAAGTGAACTATTACGGCTCTGCCACCAGCTATTATTATGAATACTTTTCATGTCATGTAACCTTGGCATATCAAAAGATGCTGGTGACCAAGCATTACGGAAAAAAAAAACTTTGAACAGATCATGCTATCCATGCAAAATGGTTTTACAGTCATGTACATTGCAACATCTTGCAGATCTCCAAATGGTGTACACATTTGTACATGACTTATGTAAATTTGCATTAATAATAACACTTACATGTAAAAACAACTGATATTCAACTTCCTATGAATGTGTTTACCATTATGGAAATTTGGTCAGGTCACCTGAAAATATTCCTGCAGACCCTTCGGGTAAAAAAAAAAATGAGCCTTGTAATCTAGGCAACGCAATGTGATCAATAATGTTATCAGAGCCATTTCTGTCTTTCTTCCTGATAAAGTATTGATGATGCAGACATACAAATATGTATGGAAGATTCCAGACACTTCCACCTTTACAATGCACTTGATTTGAAAAAGGAGGAGAACTTGAGAGGCAAACTAACACTAACAGTACTACAGTATGTTTTTCATGCTGTATTTGAATTGGACATGATACATCAATTCTCGGTTCCGGTGTGACGTCATTTAGCCTAGAAATTCATTAACACATTTTTAACAAGATTACACAGCCCATTTGCAATCGAGATCATCAAGAAACGGAGCCATGTATGTCTGCCCAGATAATGTAAACAATCACTGGTGACATCCTCTGGCCACGACCCCATGAGGTCAGACTCAGTATCAGGTCAGATAGGGACAGTCTTGATTCTCTGGGGAGCTAAACGGTGATAAATCTGCTGTCTAGCCCCCAGGGCCAGGGCCCAAGGGGCTGATAACATGGACAAGAAACTAAGTTGTTGGTCTGTGGGATGAACTCAGCTGGTTTAATGGAATGTGCACTCAGGGACGTTACATCTCCCAGGTGCAATCCACCTAGCTGGGCGGCTTGCATGAGGTAGGGATATACCGTATATCATAATGCAAGTGTAGACACGTGCTCGTGTGCGCGCTCATTCTTTGATGCATCATATAACGATAGCCAACAACTGTCATAAGACGCTTTTTATAAATGTGTTTATCATTTAGATTTAATCGAAACATATTTATGCACTCAATGATATTGAAATATGGGGATAAAAAGTCAGATAAAAACAAAAGAACCCCCTCTTCCTCCCTCCCTCAACCACCCCCTCTCTCTCCCTCTTTATCCCTCTTTCTCTCTCCCTCTCTCTTTCTCTCTCCCTCCCCCCCCCCCCCCCTCTCTCTCTCTCTCTCACACACACCCTCTTTCTGTCGATATACTGGCCTCTTCCATCCCCTCTTTACATGTACCTACACTACAGCTCAAAGGCATTGGCACAGGTAAAGGGAAAGGGAAGAATGGGAAGAAGCCGCAGTTTTGAGCTGTGGTATATTCTGTTCAGTACAGCATGAAACATGATGCTTGTTAGGATAAAGCATCATGTTTCATGCTGAACTGAAAAAATATATCACAGATATTTTTAATCTGCTCTAGTCTGACATAAATTTTACCAATCAGATTGTTCTACGGGTTGTTGGCTATGAATGTCATCAATCGGTTCGACGGAAAAAAAATAGCACACGGCAAATGAGCGGGGAAAAAATTTGCGCATGCGTTAAATTACTTATTCATGTATGCATTAGCATTAGCGTTTTTATATTCAAAATGGCAACCCGCATCGATCGCCATACAGTGTACAGGTGTAATGTTCAGTCTCTAGTATTTCTGTTCAGTGCGCGCTATCGAAGGTTGGATGCGCGATTTGTTGTGTATTTACGCATTAGTAAACAAAATGTAGGATTTTCAGAAGCAAAATTAGACAAAATGTGCACATATTTGACAATTGCACATTTTCGTTTGAAACATCTCAGTTTTTCAACTTGCGTTCGTACTTCCATGATTTTCTCGTCGATCGCCGAAACTTTCCGGTCAATTTTTCACGGCACTAGAACGAGCATGATCGAGACGCAATACTGGTGAAATGTCGGCACTGTTCTCGTCGGATTGACGGAGGTATTGCACAATATCGGTAGGGGCCGGTTTCAAGGTTCAGTGATTGAATGTGCGATGTTTTATTGAGCGATATTCGAAATCGAAGCGCAGTTTTTCTGAAATTTTATCGTTAATCTTCAATCCAAAAATATATTTTTAAAGAACATTATTTTGCTGATTTGTGTGTGAAATGTTAGAATTTGATTTGGTTATCTTGGAATGAAAACATTCAAAAGAAAACAAGGGGGGCGGTTTGAGGCACCCGCATCATTAGACCGAAAAATCAGTCTCTACAGGACGTTGGATCCGCTGAGATTGCATCTGGCTCCTCTGAACGCCCTATTTAGAGACTGAACATTGCACCTGTACACTGTATGGCGATCGATGCGAGTCGCCATTTTGAATATGAAAACGCTAATGATAATGCATATATGAATAAGTAACTTCACGCATGCGCACATTTTTTTCCCGCTCGTTTGCCGTGTGCTGTTTTTTTTTCGTCGAACTGATAGACGATTTAAATATTCATAGCCAACAACCCGTCGAACAATCTGATTGGTCAAATTTATGTCAGACTCGAGCAGATTGAAAATGTCTGCGATAAACGTGTGATCGGCAGAAAGTAAGTCTTTAATTTTCATCTTTCTATACATTTGGTGGAATCTTAGACCTAGAATTTATAAATATATAATATAGATCTAATTTTGATATAAGTAAATTTGTTGCATCATAGCTTGAAAGATGTTACATTTTTAAACGAAGTCGCTATGTCTAGTTCCAAAATCTGTTTTCCCATAGACTTTGCACTAATTCCTCTAACTTTAGCGGAAACCTTGTATTTGCTTGTACACATAAGAACCTGGCCACTGTGCGTTCGGTGTGGATGTACCGTCTCTATTCGGGGGGTATGTCCAAAAATGTCATTTTGATTAAAGAATGCCCCCGAATGAGACGGTTATTCCTGTCTACCGCATCATACTCATCTCTCTCTTTCCCTCTTTTAATCTTTCATACTTCACCCTCCTTCTTGTAGTATTCAACCTTAGTACATTTTCAATGCTTCACTGTTCCCTATTTCCCCACTCCTACAACTAGGATGGAATTGCTTATTATTTACCGTGGCCAATTTGCCCAGGTATTCCCACAAGAAGTTGACCGGATCATCGGGGCGATGGATGCACAGCTGCACGATGGCATCCTTCAGCAGTTGTTGGATGTTGTGCTTCTGAACGTAGGCCTCACATTCCTTCAGGCTCTGCTCATCTTCCATGTTGGACGCCATTGCTACACCTCAGATTATTACTCTTCCACTCTTCGGAGCTCAGTCAAGATTTCTTCAATCTTTGGCCCAATAACGGATATTTTCGCCAAGTTGGAGACTCAACTTTATCGCAGATCTGATGCTGGGTAGCGCTGGAGATCGCGGAGTGTATTGAATTCTCTGCAATAACACAGCGAACAAACTCCCTATACAATACACACACACACAATTAATTTACAGCCTTGACGAAAGTGCGTAGTTGAGGATCGGACGGACAATTGAACCTAGCACACATTTTTGGGAATACCGCTTCCTAAAACATAGGAAGATGTATCTATTTCTTATAATAGTGGCTTCCTTCAATTACTTTTCTTCTTGAGTGTTAATATATATTTTCAAGGCTAAGTTATATATCTTATTAATGTTACACAGTCATACAGATTTGTGCAAGATTAAATAATATTATTACTATTATAAATTATTCAAAATGGTTTTAATTGATGA